>CM060946.1:334734462-335100991 GCA_030765085.1 Allium cepa
TATACAATTTTTTACAAAATTCCTCTCGATTCTTCCTATCGTTTATTTTCAAGTCCATGCATGTAAACTAATTGCATAATTTTATATTTGACTTATTTAAACAAATTTCATTAAATAATGTTTTTCAGTTCATCTAATAAATTAGTAACATACGTTAGTTTCAACATGTATGTTATATCCATATTAACAAAACTGAATAAATTATTTTATTATTATATATAAGTATGTGCGCACGCGTGCTATACAACATAAATTATACATAAACATAATACAGTTTTAATTTATAGTTCATTTATTTCACTAAATTTATCATACATTATATAAAAAAGTTCTCATTTAAACATTAAAGATATAATATTATATTTTACAATATTGCGTGTGCAACGCACATGTCACACACTAGTAATAAAATAAAATAAAAAGCTTACAGCTCGTAGATTTCCTTCCACACGCCTTGTATTGTTTTTTTCTTCCTATTCTCAGTTCCCACTTTTGGTTTTCTAAAATCATGTATTCCACTGAAAGAAAATCTTACAAACAGCAAATTATATTTCTATATACTCAATAGCCCTCGAAAATGAAAAAAGTCTGCGTAGCAGACTTCTACCATTTTCAGAACTATCATTCCCATCATGCAAAACATGAAAAATTGAATTTTTTCTTCACTGATTTAGAAAGTAGGCTAGAATTTTGATGTAATCCGATTTAGAAACTTAGCAGTGAAGAATTAATTTTTTCTTAGTAAAGTCTGTAGATCCAAAAAATAAATTAGCAGTAAAAAATTGAATTTTTTCTTCATTAATTTAAAAACCCAATTAATTTTTTCTTTAGAACTACAATTAGAAAGGTCTATAAATCCAAAAAATAACTTAGTTGTGAAAAATTGAATTTTTTCTTCCCTGATTAAAAAACTAGGGTTTTGAAGAAACGATGCTTTAGACAGTAAGAATCTGACGTAAGAAGATAACTTAATTGAGAAGAAAGAAAGTACGCAGTTTTTTAAGTGTATTTTAGTTTTTAAAATTTTATGTATTTTAAAAAGGCTACCAAGTAAATATCAGTGCTGAAATAGAATTTGCTTTACAAGTTCTATTAAATTTCAAAAGAATTCTTTTTTAGACTTTATCATCGATAGATCAAGATAAAGGGCATAATTTGCCTTATTTGCTTCTACATTTTGGATTGGGGTTTCAATTTTGTTAGGATTCTATGGAGCCATGTATTATCTATACATTTTGTATTGTTTTGATTATTTCCTAATGCGCTTTGCGTTGGTTTTTTACTCAATCCAAGTTTCTAGTGTACTAGAATCCAAACAAATCCTAGTATCCAAGTCACCGAGTTTTGGTGAAAACCTAGTCCAGTATGTACTTCTCCGTTTTAAAAAAAAAAGTTTCCAAAAGGAAAAAAATAAATCAAAAGTAAATTGAAGGCAAAGAAAATGTAGGGAGGCAAAAAATGTTAACAAGCAATAACCTTGTGTAAAAAGTAAATTGAAGGCAAAGAAAATGTAGGGAGGCAAAAAATGTTAACAAGCAATAACCTTGTGGACAAACAAACATATATTGGCATCGATTACTTGAAATAAGAAAAACTTTTGATAACGGGTTAGATAAATGAAACTCGTATGCGACTAAAGCCCAAATGTTAAATGGGTCGTAGTTCTTTTAAACGATTTTTCAAAAAATACGTACTTCTAACATGTACTAACATCATTTTATTTAGTAAGAGTTTATTACCATTAATGATTCGTAACAGCAAAAAACTGTATGTAATTGAATAGTAATTATGTAAGGAAATCCTTGTCATGGTGATCTCTTCCTCTTCATTTTCATTGCTTTCTCGATATAACTACAGCCAAGTTGTTTTTCATTATCTTAACATCCCCTTTTTTTCTGGTTGAAGTTCATTTTTCTCAAAAGGTTTAAACCTTGGCATTGCCGTCTATTTGTTTCATAATTTTGCTATGCATAAAATGATAAAAAGAGAAAATGTATCCACAACATTCATGCTCTTGTTATCATTAAGTTTAACGGTCATGACATATAACGTAATAACCTTATGGATTTCGAATTACAATCAATCACTCTTGGATTATACACACGATTTGAAAGAGAAGACCGATGATCCCGTAACAGAAATCCCTTACAAGTCAAGGCCATTCCATGTGGCTGTTACGGCTACAGATGCATTATATAGCCAATGGCAGTGTAGAATAATGCATTACTGGTACAGGAAAATGAAGGATTTGGATGGATCTGAAATGGGAGGATTTACTCGAGTTTTGCATTCTGGGAAGCCCGATAGGTTGATGGATGAAATTCCCACTTTCGTTGTTCAGCCACTGCCTCCTGGTGCCGATATGGTCAGTTTGGTTTTGTTCACTTTGGAACGTTATGTCTCCGTCTGTAGTATGCCCTTTATCCATGCATTTGTATGTTTGAACTAAATTATACTTGTATGACTCAAAAGGAATATCATCTGTTCGAAATAATGAGAGGTGCAATGAATGAATTCATTATCCACAAACTATGAAGACACCGATAGTATAAGGAACATAAGTTGTTAACAAACTGAATTTGCTTCACATCTTTAGTTAGCTGCTTTTTTGTCCAAGAGACGCCGCTGCTGGTGCATTACATTAATTAGTAAATAACACCCATATTGGTAGAAGCTTGTGTTCAAAGACTGTGTGGCACTCTCTTAATTATGACTAATGTCATTTGTTCTGCTCTTAGAACTTGTAGTAATGATAACCTTTATCTGCTTTAGCCTATGATCTTTAACCATGTCATTCGTCAATTGGTTTCTAATTTTTTTATCAGCATGACAAAGCATGCATATCATTAAAACCAAGTTCCAAACTAGTTGACACAAGCAGAAATTGGAGAAGGGTCAAAAAAATATTTATCCTGACTTAAAGCTGCCTCTAGGAATCATATTAGAAAAACTAACTGTTACATCTTGCAATGTAAACTTACCTAGCGTTTTCTCTTTTATTTGTATTTCTTTCTCTTTACCCTCCCAAGCCTTTTATAGGCATCAATTTATTGCCTAACAATATATGTATGAACTTTCCTAGGGCTATATCGTACTGAACAGGCCATGGGCATTTATACAATGGCTGGAAAAAGCAAATATTGAGGAAGAGTGAGTATGTTAATTTGTTACGGTAACTGCTTTCTTTGTTACAATTTGATGTCTCTAATAGGAAATTATAGCATTTCGATTACAGATATATCCTTATGGCAGAACCAGACCATGTATTCGTGAAGCCACTGCCAAACTTGTCCAGAGATGATATTCCTGCAGCATTCCCCTTTGGTTACATCAGAACCATAAAATATGAAAAAATTATAAGGAAATATTATACTGAGGACAGAGGTCCGATTACTAGTGTTCAACCTATTGGTAACTCTCCTGTAATTATTAACAAGGTATATATATGTATTGGTGAAATTTTAGTCTTTCAAGATCCACAGTAATTTCACTACAAATGGATGTAAAACGTTAATGTCTTATATACTTAACAGCTAATTACTTTTTTTTATCACACCAGGATAGAATGCGTTACCTAATAAGAAATGGCTGCTCGAATCATAATATTGCATCTAGTGAATAAAAATTACATGAGATAATGATAAGGTTTAATACCCATCAGAATGTAGTTTGCACCATTATGATAACAAATCTATGTTGGATAAATCGTTTAGAAAAATCCTGTTTTCACATGTTTGATGTTCATGGTGGTGAGCCTTTTTTTTCTTGACAGTCCTTGCTTAAAAAAATAGCTCCAACCTGGATGAATGTCTCCATACAAATGAAACGAGATCCGGAAACAGAGAAAAAATTTGGCTGGGTCTTAGAAATGTGAGTTTACTTATCATGGTTTGATTTCATATTAAAGATCTGCATTACAATTTTTTAATTGACCACCCTTTCTTCAATCTACAAAACAGGTATGGTTATGCGGTGGCCAGTGCACTGCATAGAGTACAACATATTCTTTACAAAAAATTTATGGTACAGGTAATGTTAGCAAATTAGCTTATAAATGTTTAGTTAACTATGAAAGATAGGGCCGGTAACAAAATTTGAATGTGACGTTTCAGCCTCCATGGGATGAAGAGGTTGGGAATGCATTTATAATTCATTATACTTATTCCTGTGACTACACAAAGAAGGTACAATCACATTCATTGTTTATGTTCTTTGATACTTTATTAGTTCAAACTTATTAATCAATAAGTTTTAATTAAGGGCGAACTTCTACCTTATGGGAAAATTGGAGAATGGAGGTTTAATAAAAGATTCTATCTTGATCGGCCGTTTCCAGGAAATATATCCTTACCCCCTCCTGGAGTTCCTGAAAGCGTGGTATGACTTCAATCTTAATAGTTAAAAGCTCACATTTTGCAAATCTTTTATTAATAACCATATATCAGAAGTGGAGTGCACATTAATACAAACTCTATTCTCATCCATTCTGGTAGGTAAGTTTCATGTACCGTCTTCTACCACTTGAATGAAGATTATATTTAAGATAAGGATCAGTTTTAAACCATGATGTATAATGCACCTAACATGTGGATGCTATCTCTAACTAAACCATTTCTGTCAAATGAATCAAACACGATTCTTGTTTCTATTTCTCAAGGGAACCATGGGAAGGAGAAAAGTTTCAGACATCATTTTAAAAAATCAGGGGGAAAATATTTTGGATAAGAGTAAGAACAAAATATGTTTTTCCCATTAGTTAAAACAATCAAAAATGTTTTCTCCCATTACTTAAAACAAACAGGCACGTCAATTGGACATATGTGAATAACCATGTCGGCAAATTCATTTTATTATAAATTAATAGACATTTGCTTATATATTTTGATAATTTAAAAATAGTTTTAATATATGAAGGAGACAATTGTTGGAATTAAAATGACTAGATTGTATAAAATTTCTTTGTACCTATACAAGAATGAAGTTGTAGCTGATGTTATATGAAACCAAAAGTAGAAATAAATAGTGATAAATATGGTTACAAAGTTAAAGTTGAATTCAAACTATTTGGAGTATGTACTACAATTAAATTGATGTCATATTACAATTAATTCTCCTTAATTTGTTTTTAACTTTTAATTAGTGAATCAACTGCACATTAACTCTTGAATCATTTCTATATAATGCTACTTAAATAATTAATTACTATTAATATGATATTTGAGTTAAATTTAACGGAGTGAGTGTTTAAGATGGAAAAATATGGACACGTTCATTTCCTTATGGAATCTTTGCATGAAATCATTAATGATGTCAATAATCAATTATATTAAAAGATAAATATTTTATCAAAATTTAAAATTAATCAATCCACATATTCTTTAACAAATTTATAAAAAATAATATTTTAAACAAATAGTATTTTTGAAACAGATTAAAGTTTTAAAGTTCAAATTTTAGAAACTACAAGCATAAAAGCCAAACCTAACATTATTTTTAAAACCTTAAACACAGACAATTTATAATTTCACTGCTTACTCTTATTATTTCAAAACTAGTGTACCATTTAAGCTTATAAATCTTGTATAAAAAGGGAAAAAAGGTAAATGACATAAAACTCCTTAGTTTATATATGATTATTGGAGTTGATGATGGTTGAATTGTGTCGCTTTAATAAATGTAAAAACAAGACTGTGTGAAAATGAATAAATATTTATTGTTATATGCAATTCAAAGTCGAAGTATATTATGATAGATACATCCACCAAGTTTAAAGTTGAATTCGTACTAAAAAGAGATTTAATTACAATTAGTTACAGCTTGTTTCTCTTTGATTTGATTTGATTTCAATTTAAATAAAAAAACTAATTACATATTAATCCTCTTTTATACTAATTATGATAAATAATTACAATTATTCGAGAATATTCATCCAGTTACAATTAGTTAATTGAATACAAAAGATAGAAAAAATATGGGCATATACTCATTCAGAGAATCTTAACCTAAGATCCTTTGTAATGTCAAGCAACTAAACTAAAAATAAACATTTTATCAAAATTTCAAACTAATAGAAAAAACACATATTCTCAAAAAAAAATAGTTTTTTAAACCAAGCATTTAAGGTTTGAAAATTAACAATTAGTTAATAAACATTCAACTTTGATGATTCCAACTACTTTACATGATCTTAGTTTGGTAGAAAATGTGCAAATGATACGATTACAAACTATTGAAGATAATCAGAGAATTGATTTATTGAATATATGAATAATTCATTACAACTTGATGATGTTTATATAATTCATAACTAGTTATTTATAATCACATTGCTTAGCATCTAAGTAACCACCAATAGGAAAAAATTTGTAATATGCGAAAGCGTAGATATTGAAATATCCATGATTTATTCCTTGGCATATAATAAATATCCTTTAACATCCCCACTCAAACTCATGATGCAACGACCATAAGCATCGAATATTTTCCAACTAAAAATAAAAAACGAGAAACTGAATGTGACTTAGTAAAGATGTCTGCACTGCATTGAAGAGGGAATGAAAGATGGAGTAATAATGTGTTTCTCAAGATGAGGACGTGTGACATGACAATCAATCTCAATATGCTTGGTCCGCTTGTGAAAAACTGAGTTGTGAGAAATTTGAACAACACTCTTTTTATCACAATACATGAGAGTAGGATCAGCAAGAGGAACCCCATAGCCGCAAATAACCTACGCATCCAAATAATCTCTTTGGTAGTAAATGTCATAGCACGATACTTTTCTTCAGTTGAACAATGAGAAACAACAGATTGCTTCTTTCTCTTCAAATATATAAGAGAATCACCAAGAAAGATACAAAAGCCAGTATTCGATTTATGATATGTGAGATTGCTTCCATGATCAGCGTTAGAGTATGCACGTAATTCCAAGGATGATATGGATGAAAATACAAGGCTATGGAAAATAGTACCTCGAAGATACCTTAAAATACGAAGGACGACCTCCCAGTGAACTATAGTTGGAGAAGCTACAAACTAACTAACTCTTGAACAATATATGATATATCTGAATGAGTGATGGTAAGATAAACCAAGCTTCCAATAATAGTATTCTATAAAGTGAGATGTGACAGTGGTATGCCATTGGAATGAGAGTATTTTGCATTAACTTCAATAGGAATGTCAGCGGCTTTATTATTAGTAAGACTAGCTTTACCAATAATATTTGTGACATATTTTGACTAAGAAAGTAGACAACCTTTCGATGAGTATGCCACCTCAATTTCTAAGAAATATTTTAGAGGACCCAGATCTGTCATTTCAATTTATTTTAGCTAACTCCTTTTTAAGGAAGAAATGCTATATATATCATCTTCTATAATAATCATATCATCAACATATAATGGTAGTATGATACGTCCTTCATTCGTCCTTTTAACAAAAATGGCATTATCATGAATGTTAGAGACGAAACCAATAGATTTAATCACAATAGAAAATTTCTCAAACCAAGCGTAAGGTGCTTGCTTAAATCCGTACAATGATTTCTTAATCTTGCAAAAAAATCTAGATTCATGTGGAACATTTGTAGGAAGTTCCGTATAAATTTCTTCTTGAAGATCGCCATCCAGGAATGCATTTTTAACATCAAGTTGTGAAATAGACTATTTTCGAACAGAAGCCACAACAATGGCAGTATGAATGGTAGTTATTTTTACAACCGAAGCAAATGTCTCCTCATAATCCATGCCATGCTGTTTAGAGTAACCTTTTGCAACCATTCTAGCTTTGTATCTTTTAATTGATCTATTAATTAAATTTTGTTTTGATTTTATATACTCAACGGGAATCAACAACACTCTTACCATAAGATAGAGGAACAAGACTCCTACCACTAGGTAGAGGAATCAAATCTCAATTACATGTTTTTTGCAAGACAGAAAATTCTTCATCCGTAGCCTCTCTCAAACAACGATTAAGAACCGCATTTTTATAAGAAATTGGCCCATAAAGTTTATGGATGGAGGTTAAAAATGAAGAAAAATATGAAGAGTAACAAAAATAACCAAAACTGATAATTTTGTAGACTTACGAATGCTTGTGGAATGATAAAGAGGTGGACCTACAAGCTCGGTTAGAGATTGAGGGTTTGTAGAGGGGGAAGAGGCAGCTCAGATGTTCTAGTTTATGTAGGGCTATTAGTATTATTATTATTATTATCTTTAAATATATATTAATATGAATTAAATTAGATTTGATTAAAGTATGAATGGTAGACGGAATAGAGTGAAGTGGTATATGTTCAAGAAAAACAATATTTTGAGGAAAATAAAGTTTTTGAGTGGTTGTCTATAACCCTTTTCACCCTCAGCATAGCCAAGAAAAACTCAAATAGCAGAATGAAGATAATTTGTAGCATTCTACATGAGGAAGGAGAATAAAACAAGTACACTCAAAAACTTTAAAAATAGAAAATCAGAAGCGTGTCCATATAATTTTTTAAAAGGTGGAATACTTGAAATGTGAGAAGAAGAAATAGAGTTAATCAGTCTAACAGCCCTGAGAACAGATTCACTCTATATTTCTTAGGAATAGAAGCAGAAAGTAATATAGATTGAGCAGTTTCAACAATATGTCTATGTTTTCTTTCTACAACTCTATTTCATTAAGGAGTATTGGTTTATGAGGCTTGTTGAATAGTTCCATCCAAAGAAAGTCTTCAAAGAATTTCTTAAAGGTGTATTCTCTACCTAAATCACATGTAAAACATTTTATAACAAGCGAATAATGTGTCTTGACAAGTGCTCTATAGTTTTTGTATATTTCAAAAATATTGGAATGATGATTCATTAAATAGACCTTATAATTGTGTGTATATTCATCAATAAAAGACACATATCAAGATCCTCCTTTAGTAGGAACTGTAGACGGTCCACACATATTTGAACGAATTAAATCAAACAAAGCAAAAGAAATATAGATGCTAATTTTAAAGGGTAAAATGGAAACTTTGCTAGTTTACATATACTATAATTAGAATTATCATAAGTTTGCAAATTTTCTAAGCATCTGTGGATGTTAAAAATCTTAAAAGAGAAGAAGTAACATGACCCAAATTAGAATACCATAACCAAAAATTAGAGGAAGAAGGACACAACGAAAGGAAGATAAATCAATACTAGTTGTAACACTAACTGTAATTTTTAAATCATTTAAAACATATAGCCTCTCTTCCCTATGGTTTGTCCCACTTAGTTTTTGAGATTGTAGATATTGCACAAAAAAAAAATCAAAAGTAAACTTTACTATATTACCTATGGTTGCAGAGAAGGGAAATTATGAAGAGATGTGTAGCCAATGAAATGAATAGTTGTACTCAGGGAATTTTGAGACAATTGGAATCCTTTCAAATATTAAATTATTACATATTTGAGTACATTTTTCTATAGAAGGAGTTCAAATAATGAACTTCTGCTTGCCAACTACTACGAACAAAACAACATTTTCAACTGCTTTCTTTGATTCTACGAGCCTAGTTAGTGAAAGATAAAAATTTATCAACATCTAGTTCACATTTAATTTTTAGATTTCCATTCAGCACCCCAAAATTCGTTTTTTCTTTCTTTCTTTTTTCTTTCTTTTTTTACTTTTCATTTTATTCTCGGCCCAACCTAAAATAATTTAGATTAGCAAACGTAACCTGGAAACAAAAATTGACTTTAGGACTTATAACAGCCCGAATTCCAGTGGGTTCGAATTTTTCACAAAAATGTTAGAATCCAAGCCCACTGAAGCTCGAGTTGGGTATGTAGTATCCTGCAAATAGGCAAAGACAAATATATTAGAGCTTGAATAAATATAACACGGCGGAACTTACTAAAAATATAATAGTAAGTAAATACTCACCAAGGTAATAACACTTTCTATACAAGTGTCACCAAGCTGGCAAAACTCTGCCATCTATCTAACCCGTGGGATGTTATGAGGAGGGGGTCATATCTAAAGTTTTAGTGAATGGACAAATTATACACTTCTAAGCATAATTCTACAAACACCATTCTATTTCCATTTTCTATCATATTAGGTTTATTGGGTTTATAATAGTCTCGTCTCTGTGCACGAATCGTGCCCATCTACTCCCTAGTAGATTAAAACCTAATAACTAATATGTATGTAGCTACATGCCCAAAGACTGCATTGGTCCTACATACTACCCATAGTACCTTCCGTATCCTCTTCGAAAAAGACTCCATCGTCTCGGTGCTAGAGCGTATTGAAACTACATCTATAAAAGACAGCTTCGTGAGACCTACAATACAGATGTTTCATCGTCTGCTATGAAAATGCAAAATTGCATCCGCACTAGCTTAACTAATGCTTGGACATCCACAATGCAGCATCCAGTGCGTACCTTGAGGACTATACGTAATCGTTATATCTACTTTTTGAATTCCACCAATAAGGTCTACCTTGTACGGAACTTGGTCGGGGATTTTCTATATCTGTAAAGGATAGCTTCGTATGCCTACAATACATATATTCTATTTGGTCTGTCTCTTTTCTCATCATGACTATGGCCTCACGCAGCCCCCCTCAACTAATCGAAAGACCTATTGAAATCTAAGTGGTTGTGCCCTAATGCAAACAATCTAAACATCCAATTGGCCTATGTCCCTCATCTAATGTCTCGATAGTGAAAGAATCATTGGCCTGTTGGTTTAACTATAGTCTTTCCCGAACTCACTCTGATTGATGATGGCTTGATCTCCGCATGCGACTATCCTTTTCGGTCCTGCCCACTAAAACCTACTCGTAAGTCAGAGTGCAGTATCATACAAATATCCTACTCCATCATCAACCTTCTAACTGCCTACAAAGGTCCACTTCATTAGACCTGCAATGTGGAAGCATTCAAGATATACTCTCTTGATGGAACATATACAGACCTGCCTCCAGGGGTTCAGCTTCGTTAGGCCTACCACAGAGGGCCATCCTAGAGTATCCCCACGTCCCGTTGAAGTCTTGTACTTCCTTCTAGCCCAAACTAACTAAGTTAGACGTGCTCTTTCTGTGTTGAAAAATCTATGATGAACTGCTTCGTTAGGCTCTTCATCCTTTGAGCTGCTCAAAACGCATCTTACCATTTTATTAGACCCTACGTCTAATCTTTCATTATGCATTTATTTTACTTTTCTTATTTTGTTGGCTACTTATTTACCCTAATCAGCATGCGCAGCCCCACCTATGTGTGAGACCGTCGGTCCTAGACTTGAAAGGCAATGCTGCCGATACGGGCCACTTTTATTATTTTGCTTGTTAACTTAATCCAAGATCTAAGTTTGATAAAATAAGCCTCTTCCACTTCTTTTTAATTATAACCTTTGTGTTACACTTATACTTGCAATTTTTAGTTTTATATTCTTTTCTTTCTTTATAACCTACATGTTATAAACTTAATTGCAATTGTCTCTTTTCTATTCTAGTCTGTCTTCTTTTATTATGATACTAAATTTTGTTTAGTTCTCTTATATTATATGAAAATCTTAGCTTGGGACTATGCCCTACTGTCACAAATTACTTATCGTAATAACTGCTTTACTTTTTATTCTATTATCTGCACAGCAAATGCAGATCTAGTCACAAATTCTTTCTATTGTTTCTAGTTTTGTCAACTAATTAACTTTATTATTCTAGTTTTGTCAACTAATTAACTTTATTATTTCTTCTTCTTTAATTTTTTTAACGCCTCAAGTTATTCTCTTTTATTCTAGAAAGTTGTTCTATTCTATTTGGTTGGTTACAAAAACTGTGCTACAGATCCATTTCCATGTTTTAATACTAAATAATGCTATAAATAATAACTCGTAACTATAAGATATCTCTTTTATTGTTTCTTTAATTGTTGGATAATGCAAAATACAGTAATGTCTCTATTTTGTACTAATTCCATTTTTCTTACTTTTATTCTTGCAGTTACGTTTATCGTTATTTTTACAATATTAAACTATGAAAATGTATTCCCTTTTTCTAAATCAACCAATTATTCTATCACTAACTTTCAAATCAAGTTATTAGATTTTCTTCTTTTTAATTCATTTCTTCTGTTTTAACATAATTTACTGTAAATTGCTCACTTTTAGGCTCATGCCTTTCTCTATAATTTTTAAGCCTAACATTACTTATATTTAATTGGATTCCTTGCTTTTTCCAGATAAATAACAATTGAATGTAAGTACACTTCTCTTATAAAATTTAATGTTTCAACATACTAATTAGTAGACTAATTGCTGAAATAAACACTGAATTAAATATTTAATAGGAATCTAACGATAATATACATCATAAACATAAAAGATATATAATTTAAATCCACTCACATGTCGTCCTTAGCTTTGCTCCATGGTCTTACTAAATCCCCTTCTAAGGTGTATAATATTTTATTGAAAAGATATTCTCCCTAGAAATATTTTCTATTTAGGGTTCAGCCTCAGGCAATGAACCCAATTAGGAGAAAATATGATTGTGAGAAAATAGCTAGGCCTAGGGTTCTATTTATAGGGGAGTTTAGGGATCTCAAACCATCAGATTTTAGGATTGAATTTGGTGCAACTACGTCACAGGCTTGCTGTGAATCGTTGGATTTAGAAAACAATGATTGAGATTGTACAAAATTGAATTAACTAAGATCGACATGTTCCTGGACGAATTGTCGTCCAGGATAAAACGCGGGTCGACCTATAGGTCGACCTAGGTGTTTGAGGGTCAACCCTACGGTCGACCTATGTGTTTTCCAAGTCGATCTATAGGTCGAACCGTATGCCATACTTTCTTTTTTTTTCGATTAATTTCGATTTTTGTTTTCTCTCGTAACTTCTTCATCTTAACTCGGATTTCAACAAGTTATATATGAAAATTGATCAGAAAATCACCACGAACACAATGGTTTAAGTTTCGAGACCATATTCTAACAATTCCATAAATGTTTATTTTCACTATTCATCGTTATTTGATTATTTAATTATCGAAAAATGCGGGGTGTTATAAGAATCACGAAAGCAGGCGTTCAATAGTTGATGCAATGGCAGTTTTTGCACTTCTATTTTGATGTTTCTCTTGAGATGGACTTGGATCTGGTAACTAGGTTAGGTCACAGGTTATCGAGCTTGTATTTGTAGGAACTCTTTGGTGCAAATATCAGATTTGATGGTAGCGGGTTGTTACTAATGGATCTGAGCAATGGTAGAATCGAAGTAGTGGTTTGATGATGTAATTTGGGAGCGGTTGTACATGAGGTGAGGTGGAGTTGTGATGTTTTTGGATTATGCAAGATGATATCTGGGTTGTGATGTTTGTGTACTTTGGTGATGATGAAAGTAAATAAGGAAAAAGAATAAAGAAAGGGGAAAAAGTTGTAACAGGAAGGATGAGATTAGTGTATGAAATTAGAAGCTGCTCTGATACTATGTTGAAAATAATAGGAGAACTGATTTATTAAATATATGAATAATTCATTACAACTTGATAATGTTTATACAATTCATATAGCTATTTATAGCCACATTGCTTAGAGCTTAAGTAACTGTACAATAGGAAAATTATTGTAATACGGGAAAGCTTAATATTTTCATGATTTATTCCTTACATATAATAAATATCTCTTGACACAAACAACATGACTTAATTCAATAACGATATACTTTTAAATATGTAATTAGTTAAAACTAAAACCAAACTAATTCATCACAAAACCAGAATTCCCACATATAGGGTCATACCATAATCTATTATGAATAAATCTAAAAAAAGTGTCACTATTGGGAAAAACTGTGAGTGATAGAAGAATAAAACCATCTTATTTACCTTTGAGAATAGTGAAAAAATATCAAGGGGTTTCAACTATGAGTATTGGGGGATTTAAGATAGAAATTAAAACTGGCAAAAAAACTAAATAAATATAAAAATAAAAACATATCCAACTAACCATTGAACATAACATAAAAAAATTAATAAATTTATTCATTTTGGTCGGTTTATTCGATTTGAACCAGTAGATGCTCAATGCTAGATATTTCACTGATGGAGAATCATTAGATCTAATGAAAAATTTCTTATCAAACTCTTTTGCTTGCAATCTTAGTTCTTCTATTTTCTTGGGTGACATCTTATTAGGTAGTCTACTCACCAACTCAGCTCTAGGAGTGACATATATTATAAACTCCACCACTTATGTAAGAGGAAACCATTTGTTGGTTGCAAAATATTAGCAAATTCTTTGATCACTAGGACAATCTTATTAGTTTGTAACTCTACAACATACAAAGCCCTACATAACTCCAAGTTTGTCACGTGGAATGCAACATGAACTCATCCTTTCCAACTAGGATGCTTCAAAATTGTGATTCTCTCGAAATATATAACATGCATCATATTGTCCCAATCAATTTCTACCTAGTTTTATTGCAAATCCCATGTAGGCCAACACATGCAAATCACATAGATAACCTTATAAGCATAGTTCAACCTACATTTCATTTCAAAAGTCGCCTTATAAACTTTGCAACTTTTAGAGATGTTACTAGGTATATTAGATATAAATTAAGTCCATCTACAAAGCCTTCAGAAGAAAAGGATAAGATGTGCTAGTGTTAAATAAAACTTCAGCGGAAATGCCACCAATTATAATTATACATTCCATATTGAATGGACCCTTTCTTTTTGGTTGTTGAGTTAAAGAGTTCAATCTTACTTCCACTGCATATACTTTTATTAGAGAACTTTTAACCTTTTCCACGGCTGCAATCCCTAACATACGCAACCTTATTATAACTATGGAGGTTAGATCCACCTTTACCACTTTTGATTACACATGATAATGTCTTTCATCAATACCACCACAACATTTATGCAAAAGTTCTCCTTCATGAATTTATCTTTCATGAATTTTTCCTTCATGAATAATTCCGCTAAAACATTTCATTTTCGGCTTCTCAGAGATCTTACTCATTAAAGTAGAAGTTTTCATTAATGAACTTCTGACTCTTATTCTTTCTAAAGAAATACCACTTATTATCAAAACATTTCTAGCCTTGCTTCACTTTACAATTTCTTAAAAAATTTATTGAATTAAGAGACATGTTTATTATGTCATTAATAGTATAATTAAAATGATATAGCAAATTCTTGCATAATTTTGAAGTCAAGCTCATAACGAAGCATTCTTTCGTTTTCACTTGATTATCAATAATAGTTTCCATGCTTGATTATAGAGTTAAACTTTTTTACATTTTTGACAACATTCTCCTCATTGAAAATCCATAAATTAACAAAAGAGAGTATCCTTAGGACTTTTCGTAATATTCTACTTTCACATATCTCTTCAAAATGTTGCCATATAATTGGTCTACTAAGGAAAATATAGGGTCCTAATTGAAAAGATTTCCTAGATCTACTCTATATAGATTGCCACTGGCATGCTGAAATAAATAAATAGTACAATGATATGTCTTAATAAGTCCTAATTTACTAGATATCAAAACCAACAACAAGCATGTATAACCAAAAAGTGAACAAAGCAGGAATAATAAATGCATATAATTTATATTGGTTCCACTATCTATATGATTGTACTTCCACTTCTAGGAATGAAATTTCACCAATAGGGAGAAATTACAACATATAGAATACAATAATTTTAATATAGGCTAGCATAGGATTCAGTTTGATGCAGATTGAACCTATGAATAATAACAACGATGGATTATTCTCTAAGCCTAGAAGAGAAAGACTAAACATCGAGTTACATCTTAGTTATCTAATAACAAATGCAAATTATCTTAATGTTAAAATCTGCAAAGCCCAATATCCTAAAAATCTAGTCAACCAAAATACATTGGCTTTAAATCTAGAGTGGTTGGCTAGTGCGGAATAATCGATTAGTCGATTTAACATCCTAACTGATTGATTAGTTTTCCTTGAACGAACATAGGGACATGTCCTGACTTGTGAAGAATTGTGTAACCGTCGATTCATCAGTGGCATGCTAGAGGTCGATCAATGTATCCTAAAATGCTACTCTAACAATGCTCCATGTGTGTGAAATTCACTCTTTTTGACCATATTTTCCAAATAGTAAGTCCGTTGATAAACTATTTCATAATCATGATCTAGGTTAAATTTCTCTTTAAGTTTTAAATTATATGACATGTCTCAATGCTCAACCATGATACAATATATCTCTAAAAAAAATCTACCAACTCCACCGTTAACTAATACTAGTTCCAGCCAACATATATGACACTAACCCAATGAGATTTGGCACAACCATCGCCCATTAACCTTCATGAATTGGTTTTTTACCAGGCCAGATCCCACCAGTAAAGTTTTAAAGTACCCAAAAAAATTTAACCAGATTAATCTCACATACAAAGAAAAAACAAGAACTTGTCCAAACACCAAACAAGAATTCTCTCCTAGTGAACAAAATAGTGGAGCCTATCACTTTAACAACTGAACTAATTCGAGTAATGCTCGACTTTTATTAGAAAACAAATTAATATATGGATATGTTTCATTATCCTTTGTGTGAATTTTCCAAAGATATATTAACTTTGCATCATTTATAGCGATAAAGAACAAGTCTCTTTCTTAATATTTTTTCCGAGAACTAAAAGATAGATTTTTAGTATAGTGAATCACATTGGACCCATCACAACTCGCTACCATGCTTTCATAAACAAAATACAAATCACACACCATGGACTTATAACAATGCTCACTTAGCTGCCTCAACCATAGTTATCAACTCAACTTATGTAGTAGATTAGTAGCATCTAATTTACTTGAACAACCAACAAAAATACAAGATTCACATAAAATAGTCAATCATTTTAGCAGATAAAAATTTCAAAACATCCCAATCTTTATCGATGCAAGTGCTTCCAAAGAAACCACTAATCTACAAATTTCCAAAGTAACCTTACATCTCAACGATGATAGTTGGCTATGAGATAAGAGGTTCATAAAAATCTGTATCATAGAGGATATTAGTTAAGGTCTGAATAACTTCATCAAACATATGAGTCTGCACTAAATAAATTCCGAAGGACTTGTACGTAACATCATTACTCATAAGAATTGCACTTCACTTCTTGTCTACATATGAAGAGAAAATAACCTTGACGGTCTATATTTGGAAAGATATACCTAAATCTAGACATTAAATGGAAGGACCCAATTTGATACTATCTCAATCAATATTCATTCTACATTTCTCCACCACAATTGATGGAGACACAACTTCCTTCTTCTTCAATTTTGGACACTTTTTGCTTCTAGTGTACCGAGCTTTTACAATAATGAAAATTCCACTTATTTACTACTATGCCATCAGTCATAAGCCTTCATAGACTTGGAACGCATCCTTTACTCTTTCTCATATTACTATTTCTTTTAACAAATAAACCTCGGCTACTACTAGTTCCACCACTATTACTCAAGTCCTTCATTTGTTGCACAAATCTTCATTAAGAAGAAATTCCTTGACATCACCGAGGGATAAAGTTTACATGCTGGCACGCTGCAAATATGAAAAAATATTGGCAAGCTATGTGTGATGCTCTAAAAGTTAGTACAATAGAATCATAGCGTTTTATTTACTACTATGCCATCATTCATAAGCCTTCATAGACTTGGAACGCATCCTTTACTCTTTCTCATATTACTATTTCTTTTAACAAATAAACCTCGGCTCACCACTATTACTCAAGTCCTTCATTTGTTGCACAAATCTTCATTAAGAAGAAATTCCTTGACATCACCGAGGGATAAAGTTTACATGCTGGCACGCTGCAAATATGAAAAAATATTGGCAAGCTATGTGTGATGCTCTAAAAGTTAGTACAATAGAATCATAGCGTTTTATTTCTTTTCAATCTTTAAATTTATTGACCTCACCTTTGTTAGCAACTCATCAAAAGTATTCCTGTGCACCTTCACAGAAGTTCGCTCTAACATTTTATAAGTGAAAATAGCCCGCAACAAAATCAAACAATTGGTTAATGACTTCTAAATGATCTAGATTGGTTCATAGAGGGATAAATGGTTGAATTTAATTCTATTTTCAGATCTTATTGGGCCAATGAAGTATAAATTATTTAGATCTAATCTAAAGAAATTTAAATAAAATCTTTATTATTTAATTTGTTTATATAAAGTTGTTAATTTAATTTATATAATATATTATATATATGTACATCAAATGCACATATACGTGTATAGTGTACATGCAACATGTAGGAAGTGTACATGGTTCTATGTACCTATATATAAGTAATGGGACTTATACCGCAATAGACATATTTGTCCCTTTATACATACATATATATATCCGATGTCCATGATTTGATTTAATATTTATATATGTATATATACGATAATTTTAATAATTTAATTTACTCATAATTGACCAATTCAAAATGCTCTATTTTAAAATCTTAAATATCTTATAACAGTCTAAATATAAAACCAGATCTAGATCCAAATAAAATCCATTTTAAATTTAGATTTAAATTTCAAGTATAGATGTGTTTAAATATAACTGTATATATATAATATTTTTTCCAAAATTAACACTTAGTAGATTTTATATTCTGGTCTACAATATTTATTAATAAATTAATAAATATAATTACATACATTAAAAAAATTCTTTTCCTTTCGGTCGAGAATTTTTTTTTTTAAATTTGCTTTTTATATATAATGTAATCCATATGATTCACATCAAAAATTAAATTTTTTTTATAATGTAAATTCTATATGGGTTTACACTATAAATCAATGTTTTCAACATACACTAGTTACTTAAAAAGAATTAGAATATACATATAGATATGTATGTATGTATGTATGTATGTATGTATGTATGTATATACACGTATGTATCTATGTATCTGTATGTATGTGCATATGTACATATATATAGACACACACATGTTATTAATTATATTTCAAAATACATACATACATGCATGTAGATATGTGTGTGTGTGTAATTTTATTTTTAAATTCAATATATACACACACACACAAAAATATTGGTTTCAAATATATATTATGTATTTTAGTTACAAAATTTATATTGCTAATTTTATCAATGTGTAAAAATTCATTATAAATTTCAAAAATAATTTTATTTCTTTTAAATAGACAAAATGAATATGCATAGTTTATATATGTACATAAATTAATTTTTTAATAATTCAGATGTGTAAATGTGTGTGATATTAGATAGCAATTATATATATTCAATATAGTATTCAAGATATGTACACACAATGTAAATGGGATGATCGTCATATGTGATTATAAGTAACATATAAAATAGGAAGCTACCAATAATCTATAGCCAATGAAAAGCAGCATGAATATTCAACGAACGTCCTTTACATCTGATCTAAACTCCAACACAAAGTGTAGGTGACTAAAAGGGAATACCACTCTCATTGAAATAAAATTTAGTTTGACTTGATTTGATTAGGAAGTGAGGAATAATTCCCTTGTTGCTTATGGCCAAGATGGAGTAAAGGGAAAGAAAAGGGTTCAAATCAAAATGAGAGAGGAAATGACGTTTAAATGGGCACCAGAATTGAGTAAAATATGATGATCAAGATCCCCTTGTTTACATTTCTTTTAGCCAATTCAAAATTAGATGTTTGCATTCAGAACTCACCACTCCCCTCCTTATGGCCGACAATTATATTGTTCACATGAGCCTACAAAACTCTCCATATTCAATTAGTATTTAATTATTTAAATCTAATTTAAATATTTATTGGTATCATATATCGATAAATATACGTATAAATTCTATATACACACTCTATTAAATACTAATGACATCCAAAAAATCAAATAAAATTTAACAATTAATATTTCATAAATGTTAATTAATTATAAAAATTATAATTCAATTAGATTATATGGTATTTTGAAGTATTCAGCATTGCAGTTGTACGACTCAAGGTTGTAAATTCATTTTGTGATTAATATCGAACAATTCGAATATTAAAATTCAAACGTCACCTTAGCTAGTGGTGTGGCATGTTGGCAAAATTTATTGCTTACACATTTTTCGATAAATTCCACCTTCACTATTTTAAATGCTTCCTAGTAGTAACAATTACATATACAAATTCCCATTGTCGAAGCTATAGAACTTTAAGACTTATGGAATTTGGTATTGGTCAAAATTCCAATATCATCAACGTTCAACTTGTTTAATCCAAACACGAAGTCATAGGTTTAATATTAACAATTATTGTTTAACATAATGCTCTAACTAGAGACTTTGAATTGACTACAGTTGACTGTAATACTAACCTCATGTAATCGGGGAGACTTTAACATCATCGTAAATAGAGGCCCAAAACTAACGGCTACGGATGATGCAGTCATCCATAGTTATTAATCCTCATCGACCAAATAAGGCGGTGCTAAATACATTGATACACGGGCCATAGAAATATGAAAAAATTTAACAAATCAAAAACACGTTTCCACATTCCATTCAAAACAATTGATATTCATTACATAATCCCAAAAACGTTAACCATGTTCAAAAAAATATAATTATTACATATACGCCAAGAGCGATATATAAAGATGCCCCCATGATTGATCAGAGTATATAGTAAGGCTAATAAATCTGCCTTTACAAACAAAATACACAGCGGAAAATGATAACTCTAAAATAACTAACTGCCTCCTATGATTAAATCATTTAGGTCCTCCTTTCAAAATAATTTAATTTTCATACTTAATCACTTTAGTAAAAATTCCTAAAATTTTTAGAAATTCACTTTAATCATGTTATCTAACATATCAAAATTTTAGACCCAAATTCTTAATATATTTTTCAAAATAAATTATAAACCCAAATAACCATATTTTCCTTTGGAAATTCATAACTAATTCTCCACGGCTTTGAAAATTATAAAAATTGAAACCCAACTCCAAAATCATGTTTACCATAACATATAATGTTTCCAAGGCATTTAAAAATCATTTGATCTCGGTTTTACCCTAAAACCGTGCATATCTCCTTTTAAACCATCATGTTTAAACCAAATAAATCATAATTCAAGCATATCATCATTCAATATATCATAAAAAATATTTACTCTTAAATCCAAACTCATAGGATTATAAAAACCAAAATAGAGATATAGTGATTATTACTCACATTAGATTGGATAAGGAAATTGATGATTAATTGAGACTGATTTCTCCTAACTTGAATCCTAAGCTTTACTTGAATTTCTCTTCTCTTCTTTCTTCCTAATGGCTGGCTCCTTTTCTTTTTACGATTACAATTTTTTCTTGTGGTAAAATGAATGTATATGATTAAGGGGAAATGGCATAAGGGTGGAAAATATGGGCGGCTATTTACCCCAATGCCTTTATGTTTAATTACTTAACCAGTTGTAGGTTCATTTTATTAATAAGCACGACAACAACATGTTTGTTGATCAACCTCAATCTCCTTATCTACATTATTCTATTTAATTTATTCTAACTAAATCTCCCGAATATTGTTATTAAAAATTAGGGATGTTACAAAGACGAATTCTCTATCTAATAGTGTTCCACTTCCAGTGCTTCAACCTTGACCCAACTATATTTGCTCAATGTACCATCATGCTATGATCTAACCATAATGAAAGTGGAGTATCCACATTGAAGTTCCATAGTATTTTCAAGTCGAGAAAACTCTGTAACATCGTCACATCGAGATCTCATGTTTGACTTTAGTTATAATCGACCAATAAAAAACTCTTGAGTGAGTCATTCCATAGTTATTCAATAACTATCAGTACGTAACCCCTTGGTGCCTCAAGCAGTCATGAGTAACATACTGCCCAATATTTAGGGAGCATTCCATTCTGTAGTTTCAATGGATGTGTCAATGTGCTATATCGAAACACCTTGAATATGAATATTAAAAAAATGTTATTTTAATCTGATAAATTTCTCATGTTTACAATATATAGCAATTACTTCACATAACATATCATTTAAGAAATTTCAATTTAATATACTTAAACTAAATAAATAATTAACATAACACAGTATGACAAGTATATAATAGAAAGAAAAACGCCTTTTATTTTAAACGAGATTTTATTGTAGATTTAGTAGTTCACAATAAATTACACAACTAGCTCTAGGGCATATCCCTAACTATATCAATCCCTCACTTGCACTTAGGGCCAATTATGGAATCTCAATCTCATCCCTTCGATCAGTTTGCTGAGAACCGACCGAGCTAGTCCCCTCATGAATTTATCCACTGGGTTGTCCTTGGTATCTACTCTATCATTCAATACTTCTTTATTAGCGGTGAACTCTCTACTAAAGTGGAATTTTCAAAGTATGTGCCTTGATTCCTCATGATCTCTTAGTTACTTTGCAATCAGCATCATAGTATTATTGTTGCAAAACAATTTCATTAGATCTTCAATGTTCGAAATCACTCCTAACTCAGCCAAAATTTTGTGCATCCAGGTTGCTTCTTTAGATGCTTCGTTAAAGGTCGAAATTACACTTTGGTTATTCAAAATTGCATTTCCTAACACCCTCGCAATCATCCACATGATGATCTCCTGTGTACACTCTAATTCATCCTTTTTGCCGTTAAATTCCTAAATCCCCCAACTAAGTTCTTTGTGGAATTTAACCAAATATGATAATTTATTCAAGAACTTAATAAAGAAAACAACTCATGGATAAATGAAATTTTAAACAACCAACCATCATTCAACAAGAATTACAGGCCATAATTTATTTATTCGTGCACTCACACTTTTACCTCATGAACTCTAACAATTTGCATTGATAATATATTATAGAAATCAAAAGTGGGTTCACTAGTTCATCATAAAAATACTTCCTACCATCACCCATCGCATTTGACCGTTGCTTATTTTATTAATGTTTAACATCTGATCGGCTATAGTGAATGCAAACCCATAAAATTTTACAAATCTTTAAATTGTTGGTAAAGAATGAATCATGATGTGTTGGTTAACATATGAAAAGTTTAGGTGATTTTAATGTAATGTTTTTCTTTTTTAAAATTGGGTACTTATGTGATGGTACATAGATGTACTATAAGTCTTAGATAATATATAGTATATTACAAGTCAATATATGCTAGTGGTTCAAATCACGCAACATTAGATTCGAACCTATGACTTCACAAGCCAAAGCAGAGCGCCTAAGCGCCATAATAGTGGTGTTGGAGTGACTTTAATTTGATGTGATAATTTTTTAAGAAAAATGGGTGTATTGCAATTTTTTAGCATAGTGCTAAAAGCACCAAGTTTGCACTAAATAGTATCACGATGTGGTATCATGAAATGCAAAACCTGATGCTTTAGTACCATGACACCTTATAGAGCTAAAGCACTAGGTTTTGCACTTCCTAATACCACACCATTATATTAGGAAGTGCAATCTCGGGTATTTTTAGCAGTATGCTAACTTTATTTATAAAAGTTTAGAAAATAAAGTGGTGAGGAGGGAGTAGAGAGAATGAACTAATATCTAGTTTTTAAATTTGCACGTAAGCCTTTAAAAAAACGTTTCACACTTAATCACCTTATATTGACAAAATTTATATTCTCCCCTATAATAGAAACATTGCAATTTAAATTTTAAAATATTCTATAAAATACTATTTTAACCATTATATACTTAAGCGCACCAATACTTGCAATCCATAATATTTTTGCATAACGTAATACTAGTTTTTTCTATAGAAAGTCTTCTTGATATTTCTATAAATAATATCAATTCATGAACATCAACATTTAATCAACAATCTTGACACGATGCAGTGCAATGCAAAATTTACAAGGCTTAAATAATTTAAATATAATACAAAATATAGTATAACGTCATCAAATGGCAATGTTACAAAACAAATAACTAAACTAAATTTGAAACCATATGTTGATGAGGCTTTAAAGTAACATGAACTAGGAGTTGTTGTTCATACTTAAACTAGTTTTACCGTGATGAAAGATGTAGAGTATAAAACGCTACTTGGCAATGCAAGAATGACCGTGGAGTTAAGGACTAAAGTATCGAAGGTTTACAATGGTTAATTAGTGCTGAATCAAATGCATGATAACTTCCAAGCTAGAGGGAAGGTAATCAGTGCATATTTGACCAAGGTAAAGGAGATGTCTTCTTAGTTTTAAATTTTTACTCTAGGGAAAGTTTTCTAAAAGAAGAATGCAAAGGCCAATGGATTGATATATATATATATATATATATATATATATATATAAACATATGTATATATATAAACATATCTATATTATTAGGATTTTTTTTGGTGACACAATATTTCCAAAATTAATAGATTTTGGAGATATTCTCGGTATTTTGTTACCCGTTCTGTGCATGAAGAAAATGGAAAGAGAAATTAAAGAGATAGGGATATGGAGATATTTGCCATATATATTTGATTGCCATATTTTATTAAAGGAGAAATAAAAGGAATCAAATAGGGAAATAATTGATTGATGGAGAAAATGGAATATTATCAATCAATTACATGGCAAGGCAATTAATGGGAATATTATTATTCCATGAATTGATTTATTTACATAAATCAATTTCTTCATCCCTAAATAACTTTTCTCTATATATAAAGAGAGGCATAGAGAATGTTAAGATATCAGATGTGAGAGAACAATCTCTTGTTTATTTTTCTTCATTTCTTTACTCTGTACCCTCTTCAAATAGTAATAAAGCTCTTCCCCATTAAAGTGGACGTACACTATCTCGCGATAGTGGAACCACTATAAATCTGTGTGTTCTCTCTTGTCTATATATTTTTTTTTTCTGTGATCTATAATTATCTGTTTGTTCTATCATGCCAAATTGCAAGATCCTATTTTTCTGCTAAGAGGGATTGATCACCCCTCCCCCTTACAACTGGTATCAGAGCTAGATTCGCAAAGAAGGTGTTTTGGTAGAATGGCAGGAGGAGATGAAAATAGTACAAATAGTACTTTAGCGCCAGTAGTTGTTCCATACGTCAGAGGCTCCTATGTGGCTTCAGGATCACAGTTGACGATAGAGAAGTGGAATGGTGAAGGAGATTTTGAAAAATGACAATGGATGATGAATGCAGTTTTGAGGAGAAATCGCGTTCATCGAGTAGTATTTGATACAGAGACACTGCCTGCTGATATTTCATCAGTGGAATTAGAAGAGATGGAAGAATGGGCCTTTACTACTCTCCAGCTTGCTATGGGAAATAATGTAATTTCTGAAATCAGTCAAGAAACCACAGCCAAAGGCATTTGAAAGAAGTTGGAGGACCTCTACATGAAGAAATCCCTAACTAACCGCCTGATCCTATTGAAGACTTTTTCCACTTATAAAATGAAGAAAGGTTCTTCAATTAAAACACACCTAAGTGTGTTTGATGACCTGTTGATGAAGATGAAGTCTGTTGAGTTGAAAGTTGATGAAGAACAGAAAGCAATGATTCTGTTGTGTTCGCTTCCAGAACGATACACTGGTTTCGCTAACAGCCTTATCTATGGTAGAGATACATTGACATTAGATGATGTGAAGACAGGTTTGCACAGTGAGGAGTTGAGAGATCAGATGAAAGAGTTTGGTGTTGGTGATAGTAGTTGAGGAAGTAATAGTAGTTCAGGTTTATTTGTTGAGAGAGGTAGAGCAGAGAAGAAAGTGAAGAATTACAGGGGGCGTTCCAATTCTAGGAAGCCTCATTGGCGGAGTAAGTCAAAAGATGGAAGGTGTGATCATTGTAAGAAACCAGGCCATTGGAGAAGAGACTGCCTAGATATGGAGAAGAAGACTGAAGGTTCTTCATCTATTGCGATGGCGAAAGATGACAGCGATTTATTGACAGCGGTTGTATCAGATGTTGCAGACCACTGGGTATTAGATTCTGGAGCATCATTTCACATGACTCCTAATAAGGATTATTTTTCTTCCTTTGATGCTAAAGAAGGAAGTTCCATCCTTATGGGAAACGATGCTACATGTAAGTCTATGGGAGTTGGTTCAGTTCGCATTCGCATGTATGATGGGATTGTTCGCACACTTTCAGATGTTCGTTATGTTCCTGGTCTTCGGAAGTCATTGATATCATTAGGCCAATTGGCATCATTGGGATGCAAGATAACCATTGTCAAAGATGGTTTGAGAGTTTCTAGAGAGGCACTTGTATTGATGAAGGGTGTTATGGTAAGAAATCTGTATTTGCTGATGGGTACCACTGTTCATGGAGAATTATGTGTTGGAGTTGATAGTTCTAAAAGTTTGGATGCTACCAAGCTTTGGCATATGAGACTAAGTCATACTTCAGAGAAGAACTTAGAGTTGCTTCGTAAGAAGAAAAAGATCAAGGGAGAAATCTTCAACAAGTTGAACTTTTGCAAGGAGTGTGTATTGGCAAAGCAAACCAGAGTTTCTTTTGGTAACTGTATGCATACTTCTAAGAGTTACTTGATTATGTACATTCAGATGTTTGGGGGCCATACCCTACTGCTTCCATTGGTGGAGCTTATTATTTTGTTTCATTCATTGATGACTACTCACGCAAGGTTTGGGTGTATGTAATGAAAGCTAAGTCGGAAGTATTTCAGAATTTTAAGGTTTGGTTAGCTCTTGTTGAAAACCAAACAGGAAAGAAATTGAAGATTCTTAGATCCGATAATGGTGGCGAATATGTCTTCAAAGAGTTCCTCGACTACTGCAGACAACGCGGTATTAGAAGACATTTTACTACACCTGGTGATCCGCAATCCAATGGGGTTGCTGAGAGGATGAATAGGACTCTACTTGAGAAGGCCCGTTGCTTGATGTTGACCGCGGGTATGTCTAAGGGTTTTTGGGCTGAAGCTGTTTCGACTGCAGCACATATTATTAATCGGATTCCGTGCTCAGCCATTCGTGGGAAGATTCCAGAGGTGTTATGGAGAGGTAAACACTTTATTAAGTTATTTTCGTATATTTGGATGTCCAGTTTATGTTCACAATACAGGACAAGATAAGTTGGAGCCTAGGGCCTCCAAGTGTGTTTTTCTTGGTTATACAGATGGAATAAAAGGATACAGAATTTGGAATCCAGTTACGAAGAAAGTTATACACTCCAGACAAGTGACTATTGACGAGTCAGCGATGTTTAAACCTTTGGAAGGTTTATCAGACGGTTCAGATTCAGTTGATGAGAAGGCCGAAAAGGCCGAGATTCCCAACTTTCAAACCCGAAGTACGGCTATTACTATTGGCAATAGTGATAGAACAGTTGATGATACATCACATGATAGTCCACAGATTTCCTCTAGTAGTGATGGAGATGGTCATGAAGCTAGAGAGGATTCAGCTCAAGATGGAGCTCAAGGTGGAGCTGAAGGAGAGTCAGGCGATATAGTCATTCGGGCTAGTCAGAGACCAAAGAGAGCTCCAATTAGATATGGAGATTGGGATTATGCAAATTTGAGCCTTGATGATCAGTTTGAGTATGCTTTACATGTTTTTCATGATGAACCATTAAGCCTTGAAGAAGCCATGAAATCGAATGATAATTCGAAGTGGAATTGCGCTACGGAAGAGGAATACGGTCTTTGCAGAAGAACAAGACTTGGGATTTGGTACCACTACCTCAAGGAAGCCGAGCCATAGGTTGCAAGTGGGTGTTCAAGCTGAAAGACGATGGTAGATACAAGGCAAGATTGGTAGCCAAAGGGTTTTCACAAAAAAGGGGTTGGAGTATGATGAAATATTTGCTCCAGTTGTTAGACAAACTTCAATTCGAATCCTACTTGCGATAGTTGCTGCTCACGATTTGGAGTTAGAACAACTTGATGTGAAGACTTCTTTCTTGCATGGTGATTTGGAAGAAACCATTTACATGAAGCAGCTAGAAGGATTTATTGTAGATGGAAAATCAGATTGGGTATGCAGGTTGAAGAAATCTCTTTATGGTCTAAAACAGTCGCCTAGACAATGGTACAAAAGGTTTGATTCTTTTATGCTTTCACATGGTTTTAATCGTAGTACTAAAGATGCATGTGTTTATTTCAAGCATTTAAAGAATAGTAATTGGGTGTATTTGCTTTTGTACGTGGATGATATGTTGATTGCTTCTAAGGATAAAGCTGAAGTTGATGAGTTGAAGTAGAAATTAAAAGCGGAATTCGAAATGAAAGACCTTGGAGAAGCAAAGAAAATTTTGGGGATGGAAATCCAAAGAGATAGAAAGCTTGGACTTTTGAGACTTACTCAAAAGGAATATATTCAAAAGGTGCTTGCTCGGTTTAGCATGGATGGAGCAAAGGCTATCAGTACACCCATGGCTTTGCATATACAGCTCTCTAACAAAGGCTCTCCGATCTCAGAAAAGGATAAGGCCTACATGAAAAAGGTGCCTTATGCAAGTGCGGTAGGTAGCTTGATGTATGCTATGGTGTGCACTAGACCTGACATTGCTCAGGCTGTTGGATTAGTTAGTAGATATACAGCAAATCCGGGAAAATCGCATTGGGAGGCAGTGAAGTATATTTTTAGATATCTTAGAGGAACATCAGATTATGGTCTTGTCTTTGGCGGCAGAAATAAAGATTTCAACTTGATTGGATTTTGTGATTCAGACTATGCCGGAGATAGAGATAGAAGGAAGTCAACCTCAGGCTATGTGTTCACTCTTGGAGGAACGGCTATTAGTTGGAGAGCGAGGTTGCAGACTATAGTTTCTTTGTCTACTACAGAGGCAGAGTTGATAGCTGCAGTTGAGGCAGCTAAGGGGGCACTTTATTTGAAGAAGTTGTTGTGTGATTTGGGCTTTGTACAAGATAATTGTTTGGTGAATTGTGATAGTCAGAGTGCAATTCATTTAGCTGAAAATCTGGCTTTCAGCTCTAGAACAAAGCATATAGGGGTAAGAGAGTCTTTCCTTATCTCCATGAATGAAGAGAAGTTAGTTCGCCTTCAGAAGGTTCATACAAATGACAATGCAGAAGATATGTTTACGAAGACCTTACCTGCTACTAAGTTCGAGCATTGCTCGAACTTGATTCACTTGATGAAGTGCTAGGTGCCACATGGTGGCACTATGGGGAAGAGAGTAACTAGGTTGAAGTTAAGAGAAGATGTGGCATTCTTCTTGTATGAAGATATATGAGTTTATTTTTTGGTTGCGCAACGTCTGCCTTATTTTTTTTGAGTGTTTCCAACACTTTGTTGGTGGGCGGTGGCCTTGCCGGAGTTCATTAACAAAGTGCAATGAGATGTGGCATTTGTAGTAACTCATTGGGAAGCATTCATTTTGGAGTATCTTAGTTTGGAAGAGATATTGTATCAAGGTGGAGATTATTAGATATTTTTTTGGTGATACAATATTTCCAAAATTAATAGATTTTGGAGATATTCTCGGTATTTAGTTACCCGTTCTGTGCAAGAAGGAAATGGAAAGAGAAATTAAAGAGATAGTGATGTGGATATATTTGCCATATATATTTGATTGCCATATTTTATAAAAGGAGAAACAAAAGGAATCAAATAGGGAAATAATTGATTGATGGAGAAAATGGAATATTATCAATCAATTACATGGCAAGGCAATTAATGGGAATATTATTGTTCCATGAATTGATTTATTTACATAAATCAATTGCTTCATCCCTAAGTAACTTTTCTCTATATATAAAGAGAGGCATGGAGAATGTTAAGATATCATATGTGAGAGAACAATCTCTTGTTTATTTTTCTTCATTTCTTTACTCTGTAACCTCTTCAAATAGTAATAAAGCTTTTCCCCATTAAAGTGGACGTACACTATCTCGCGATAGTGGAACCACTATAAATCTGTGTGTTCTCTCTTGTCTCTATATTTTTTTTCTGTGATCTATAATTATCTGTTTGTTCTATCAAACCAAATTGCAAGATCCTATTTTTCTGCTGAGAGGGATTGATCACCCCTCTCCCTTACATATATATATACACACACATATATATATACACACACATATATATAAACATATATATATATATATATATATATATATATATATAAAATAGCACAATCAACAATGGCTTGTCCAACGGAAAAAAATGGACTGGACTAGCAACAACGCAATCATGTAAGGCTTATTCACTTGCTTTTGGTTGGTTCAATTTGATTATGTGGCGAGTGAATTGAACAAATACTGGTGGATAAAGTGGAAAAAAATTTGTTGCTTAAATGCAAAAATTGGTTAAAACGATGGCAAAGACTTTGCCGTTGAAACCTAATTTTCCAATAAAACGACAAAGTATTCACCATTTTTCTTAACTTCTGCAATAAAGCAATGAAATTTTTATCATTTTATTTATTTATGATTATTTTAAAAAATTGGTACCATGGTTGGTTTTTTCTTCTTCTAGGTGCACAACTCGTTCATTCAATGTAAAAGTAAGAGAGAAGGGTTAAGTGAATAGGTTTGTTGTTAATAATAGTCTAACATGCAACGTAGAAACTGAAGTCTAAAATGTATATAGTGGAAACAACCAACAATCTTATAGAAAAGAAAATAATGTACGAGAATATTGGCCTATTCAACTAAATTATAAACAAACTAGCCACAATGCAAATAAACATGGCTTGTTCACTTATTAGTGTTTGGTTCAATTCGATTTTATGGCTAGTGAACTAAATAGAAGATTGGTGGATATAACAAAAGGTTTGCTATTTTACTGAAAAAATGAATTAAAACGGCAAAGTCTTTGTTGTTTAATTCATTTTTGCAATAAAGAAGCAAAGTTTCGCCATTTTATAGCAAATTGGATAAAAAGGTAAAGCCGTCATCGTTTTATTTAATTTTTGAAATAAATAGGTGAACTCTTTTCCATTTTATTTGTTTGCGATTTTCAATAACTTGTTCTATTCTTGGTTTTTTTAATCTTCTGGGGTGCAATACTAGCTCATTTGGTGAAAAATAGATGAAAAATTACAAGTGAACAAGTCTATTATTGGTAATGTTCTAAGCATTCAAACAAGAGTAAAGCTAAGATTATGCCAGCGGAGTTCTTATTGATTATGTAATACAATATTTGCATAAGGAAAGTAGGAGGAAGCAAATGTATATCGCTTAATTTAGTACAAGATTTTGTAGATCTGAAGTGTTGTTGCAATTAAGTTGAAGATTCAATAATGTAGTAAAGTACCATTTTTGCGTATGAAATGCTTGTTTTTTATGTATCATAAGAACGTATGTAAACTTTGCATTCCTAAAGTTCTATCACTAGCGTAAAGATATATTAATAAAAGAGAAATCAAATTGAGTTGATAAATTAACATAAAGTTTGGCTAATGAGCATGTCAACCTAAAGTAAGTCATAATAATTCATACATAACAATATCGACCCTTTTGGTTAAAGTTATAATGATTGGAGTATTCAAAGAGCTCATATAAGATAAAGACATTAGCTTTTCAAAAATATTCAAAAATATCAGTATTTTGGTACATGATTAGGGTTATGCTCATAAAGTATTATGTAAAATTCCCTTGTGGAAATTAAAGTTGGGTGGAGAGTATTGTGGGAATATATTCATGAAGATAGTTTAGAATCAACCTTGTATGTTTTCGTTATCTTTCTTGTCAATTTCTTCATGAATATTTACAAAAATTTAAATTTGAAGGTCTTGGAATAGTTTTGGTATAAATACCCTATAATGTAATTATGGATCAACTTTAAAAATGTAAATGCACTATGTATTTACCATGATGTAATTCAGCAATCAATTAAATTAAAGAGTATAAAAATTAAGAATATCGAAGGTCTTAATAACACATGATGGATGGGTCATAAAACTATAAAGTCCATAAGTCCTTATATAGATTTGTGTTCTCTCCATCTAAAACACATATCATGGAAATACTAAAGACTGAAAAAATGGCTCTACTTTTTCTTGATTTAGTTGTTTCGAAACATTAATTAGTTCTAGTATTCGTTTGTTTAGGTGTTTCCAAAAATTGATTAGTTACAACTAAGTCCATGTTATAATCATAAGCAATGAAGGTTTGATCAAATAAAGTTTATCTTTTATGAATATTTCTAGCACTCGGTGTAAATTTTAATGTTAATTTGTTTTTTCTAGAAACCATTATGTATGTTTTCCAAGGACTCGCATTATTAATTAATTTGAATCAAGTATGTATACATTAATCAAATTTAGCCAAATAAATATAGTGAAACTTTAAGTTAAATCTATGGAATCAAAGTGGTTTCAAATTAACATTGATGACTCAGATAAGGCTTTCTTTCTTAACTTCCATCAAAATTTTGTTGCAGGAACTCTTAAACTAAAAATGCGTGTAACATGAAATTTGTTAGAAATGAAAATTTCTTTGTAAATTAAAAAAACATGTCATTCTAAAAGGATTGTACATGAATTACGATAATATCGTATAAATCATGTGCCACATCTTTAAACAACATGAAACTTTAAAATTATATAGGCTTCCATACCCTAACTAATGGTGTCTCACTTGATTTTCTCTTTATTTTTTGTGCATTGGGAGTTTTGAAATGTAAAAGACAATTCACTATGGTAAATGAACATGTATCAATAATCTTCATGTAGTGCTATTGTGAAAATTATGACTAGGATATTTGTCACATGCGTAATGTTGAAATATTAGATAAAAAATGGAACATAAAAGAAGAAGAAGAGGGAGAGAGAATAAGGAATGATAAACACAAAGAAGACTACAAGTTTATTGGATTATTTTATTATTGTCTTACAAGACATGACTAGTATTGTTCTATTACTTCGAATCTAGTAATTATATAATAGGAAAATATTATAACTTAGTAAGTATAAATACTAAGATATTCTCAAAATGTTTCTTAACGTATAGATAATATTCTCTAAACATCCCCGTTCATACTCACGACGCGTAGAGATTGGATTTTGTCAAAACAGAGGACATTCTAAGAGGAATATGAAATCATCAATGCTACCCAGACCATCCATGATGTAAAACAATGGTTTCAAATGCCGTTAGGGAGAGTAACATCAAATACAAACTTAAATCTAGTGTTTTACTAAGGGCATCCAGTTTTCCTCTTCCAAATACCTTAGAAAAATAATAATAAAAGCAATAAAATTTATGTGCTTTCTATTACCCAAGTCATTTCACATGGCAGTCTACCACCGCGTAAAGTCATTTTGCACGACGAACAACCGCCGACTAATACCCTTTTTCACGGCTATCAACCACTAAACTATTGTTGTTCAGTGGTTGATCACCATGGAAAATGGTGTCAGTCGACGGTTGTTTTCCATGAAAAAAGTCGAAATGGTGCATTTGGTAGCCCCTTAAAAAGTCTGGTATTAGGAGGAGTATACTATAAAAATTTATGGTATTTTTTAGAAATGGTATTAAAAAGAGGAAAATGAGGTGTCCTTAGCAACACACTAAATCTAATTGGTAGGAAATTATCTAAGAAGACAATTATAATAAATTAGAAGTCCATGACCAAAATCCAAGAAAAGAGAGAAAGAATAAGAAAATTCAATAGGGATTGGAAACGGAATAATAATTAGAAATTTGAAATTAAAATCCGAAAAACGATAACAGAAGTTTCAATAGGACTAGAAGTAGAATTCCAATCAGGACATGTTATTATCATTGTCAAAATATCATACCAAACAAAAAAGGAATCTAGAATCTGAAAAGTGGAACAAATGTCTTTTATTATTTCACAAGAAACATTGAGCAACATATCAACCATAACATACATATACCTTCACAACTCTACAGACATTTCATCAAAAACCTTACGTGTGCTTGATATTAAAATTCCCATTTTAGAGAGGGAAATCTATGAAGTCAATAAAAAGGGAATTACAATTTTTGATGGCTATAATGACACCAAGCTAGTGATATAACATCCAAACATTTATTAGATTACCTTCTGTTGCATATTTATGTCCCTTCTGGTGCTACATATTCTATACTGCCAAAAACTATTTTGAGAGGATGACATCTCACATAGAATTAGATGTAAACTATTGATTGCTCAATTTGAATGAAAATAAATTGGGGAACAATAATTTAGAAAGGTTAGGGTAAAATATAAAGGAGATGGTAAATCAAACTATAAAATTTCCTCCATGATCAGAACACTGCTCTAATAAATCAAATTATAAAATTTTCAGCAGGATGAAAACTTACTTTTACCATGTTAAAATATTACATAAAACAAAATAAAATAGAGAACAAGAAAAAGAATGAGAGAGAAGAAGTAGGAGAAAGAAGAAGAAACAATAAACATAAATATCGCCATATCTTTATTCGATTACTTGATTATTGTTTTACAATACATGATTGATATTTGTAGTTATGCCGGATGAAATCCAGCTAGTTATATAATAAAGAAAATATTTTAGTTTAGAAAAGTACAAATATTAAATATCTTAACACATTTCTCAGCATATAGAAAATATTTTCTTAAAACTTACCTCTAAGATTTTGATGGTTACACATATGGTATGTCTCATATATTAAGAAAGGGAAAAGAGTTGTGTTTGCCCCTATCCATAACATTCCATATGACCAACACCGACCAACTACAAAGCTTTTTAGTTCGAGTCACAAGATTTAGAGGTGTCGCACATACAAGGACCGTACTTGAATTTCAAATCACTCATAATACCTTATAAATTGTAAACAAGTATTTCATTTTTGCTGATTTTGGAAATGTAAAAATAATATTGAGTAGAAACTTGGAAGATCCATTATAATGTTTTATGTACAGAAAAGTAAAACAACTAAGACATTTTCATGTACAATGAGTTTAGCAATTTCATGTAGGAGATCTTCTAAACTATAATATAGGAATCAGAATACTTGGCTATAGGAAGATATAAAATATCTCAACATATTAGGCCTAATTTGCCTAATGAATGTGTTAAAATGAATAAGTTAGAGCCTTTTATAATGGATTGTATTGGTAATATACAATGTACATTTGAAATCTGACCTATGCTATAGCCTAGGTTCCACCATTCATACATTTTCCCCTGCACATATATGGTTTTCAAGACCTCTATAAATGCTTAAACCAAGTAATTGAAAACCATGTGGGTTCTATATTATTTTCCAAATGAAGCATATTCAACAACATATCTATTGTAACAAACAAATATATATTCATTGATAAAAATAATTATTTACATTATTCTAGCATTTTAATTCATTCATTATGAATAATATTCACATGAAACTATAGAATATCCACTAGTGGTTGGTTACACTTAATGATAATATATGCAGGTTACTCTAGTGAAAAATCTAAATGAAGCTGCAGCTAAGCTTCCTGCTTGGGATGATCAAAGACAATGACTATCCCTATTTCTTCTTAAAGAGCTTAGATATAGATGCATAATAAGAACCTTTCTTTTTTGAATTTTTAGCAGAAGCGACGATTTTATTAATAGTTGTTGGAACAACTAAGTAAATTGTTCAATGAATTGATTAGTCTATGTTGATCAATGGTAAATGTTTATATAATTAAATTTTTAGTTTCTTGGTGAAAGATCCCGGACTATACTAAAAGTATTAAGGTTTGATATCAAAATTTTAAACTTAATTTTCTAGACGTAACCATAATTTGTCGATTATTCAAAAAAAGAATAGATCTTTGTTGTATCCTGATTATGTATTTTATTATTATGAAATAATGTAATTACTATTGGTTATCATTTATACTAAGGGTATACACATGCCAAAAGAAAATACTATGATATTTTATGCATGGTTGCAAACATTTTTTATCCCTATCTATCTTTGTTATACGAAAAATGGGAATAAACATAAGTCTTTTTCTTGTTTTTAGGATTCAAGATAAATTTATATCTGTTACATGTTTGAAATTAAATTTTTTAAAGAGTGGTGCTAAATACACTCTATTCTCTCCTTCATTTTGTTTCTCTTTTTTACCTACGTCTATTTGGTCAAAAGTTTTATTTTATTCTAATGTAATAAAATTACATTACCTAATCAATAAAAATTTACCATTTTACACTACGTTGTAGTCAAATATATAATCTTCAGCGCTATATTGTTGTTATTTTAATTCAATCAATAATCCACTGATGACCAACTATATATATTATCGATTTATAATATGTTATCAATTGCGCTAAGTAAATGAAGTCTCATGTAACAGAGCTTTAACTCTTTCACACGTCTAGTTATGCATTTTTAATTATCTAATTGAGTCTCATAACTAATTACTTTTAATATTAATAATATGCTAATTTGTTAAGTTTTTATCGATGCATCATTACATATTCATGTAATGAACGTAAAGGCTATGTCATCAAGTATTGATAGAAATCCTTGTAGAATGCTGTATTTTTTTACAATTACAAAAGGTTCATAATTACGAAGATTGGAATAAATATTTTAAAAAAATTCCTAAATGATCCCAATCAAATTATATGGAGGGAAAATCAAAGTAATGATTAAGGGTATGCCCTAGGGGCAATTATATAATTTGTTATATATATCTAACTTGATAACTTATCTTATTCATAGTAAAGGTATTTGATTTTTATAATATACTTGTTGGTGACATCTCACAACACCAAAGTGATCATAGAGTAATTATAGTGCTAATTAACTATATGATTATGAGTCAATGAATTTAAGTAATATAAAATTTTCCTTAAGATAGTAATTATGCTGCTATCTCCTTACATAATTAAAGCAGTTGCATTCTAACTGTCTGTTGAAATGCCAAGCTCAATTTATATTCAGTTAAGGTAAAAATAGAAAAGAAAAGAATCTAATATAGAAAAACAAGTGAAGTGTAGAGAAAGTAAAAGATATAGAAATTTACGTGGTTCAGATTTCGAAGAGTGTTACATCCATGGGTCAAATCTTTGCTTAAATATTTCTTTCTGGTACAATTTTAATGGAAGAGAGTACGTGTATTTTAGCACAAACTTTTCGAATCTTAAACATAAGGGAAAAGCACAGAGCTCTAGGATTTTTAAAAAAGGATACCCTGACAATACTAAAGTGCCTCTATATTTATAGCTTAGCTTTTCTCGTATCATTTAGTGATGTTATCCTGCCATATTTTGCTTCCTCTCTTGGATCTTCACATGTACCATCCATCTGCCGCTTGTTTTAAGCTCGTGTGGATTGGCAATGTGGCTTTTGGCGAGAAGCTTTCCATTGGCGGGAAGATTCCATTTTATGCAGATGATTCGTGATTGAGGCGGGAACCGTCCAAATTTGAATAAATCATGTGTTCTTTGATTCTACAAAGAAACATGTTTGTGAACTATGCATATGTGTAGACAAAACTGCATTGGGAAATTTTCCTTTATTCGAGGATGACTTGTATTAACGCCCTTTATTAGCAAAGCATGGTGTTGAAGGGTTGCACGATTTAGTAGAAGATATTGCGCCACTATTCTGAAGGGTTAGTCTTCCTATATGAATATATTATGATCCATTCTCATATATAGTGGATTGCGCTTCTTCCCTTGTCTTTGAGGAATGAGGCTCGTTTTTTGGTCGTGAAGTAGTTTCAGTCCATTGTTCCATCCCTTAGACCTTTTATATATGTGGTAAGTACCTTTTAGGATTGCGACCTACCTTATTACATCAAGGTTGCGGTGCATCTTTATCACTTTAGCATTAATACTAGATTGCAGTGCAGTCTTGCCTCTTCAATATCATACCAAGATGGCGGGGCATCCTTGTAGCTTTGTTATATGACATAAGATTGCAGCACGGACCTGCCAATTTTAGTTTTACCGCATCCCTACTTGGGTATACTCGTTTGAGTAGATGTGTCGAAGTTCCAATTTAGGATGCATACTGTAACGTCCCGCCTTTTCGCACGCTTTAAATCGACACACATTCCAATTCAAACCGTTCGGAAAGGCGGATTGTTATAGGGTAAATAAGAAAACGAGAAAGAAATAAAACAAAACAGAATCTCACAACGGAAGGATAAAATATAATAATCAAATATACAGTTTATAAAGCCGTTTAAAAATATTCGATTATACTTATACGACATATATCAGAGTTACACATTAACCATATATCAATGCAGCGCAACGATATGAGTGCAGTGGAATATAATAATAATAATAATAGAAATCTTCGACTTCGTCCTCTAGAGCTAAAGTCTTCGATCCTGAAACGCTCGGACTGACCCGAGCGAATTTGAAAAGACAAAAACACTCGAGTCAGAACTAAAAGATCTTATGTGAGTTAAATTAACACAAATAAATATGAGTGCAGTAACTCAAGAGATGCTCGGGATTTACATCACCTAAGGATCCGTTAAACTATTTACTATATAGTATATTGCGCTATTACAATAGTGTCTATTTGTAAAATAAACTTACTTTTTAATAGTGTTAAGGGTTACCCATATAGCCCTTAACACAAATAATGCCAATAGTCTATACAGTACCTTAATACCTCCTGATCGGGAGGCTACCAAAGGATACTCCATAGGTACGACACAAATAGAAACTCGTACAAGGCGCGATAGGGTAGGTGACATGGCACAACTAGGCAATGCCAGGGTAGATATACCAATTACGCTTCCGGGTCGGTGGTAACGCGTAGCGTGCAGCTACCGCCCACCTCGAGCCACACTGCAAATAAAATCAAAAGTGGCCACCGAATCAATCCAAAGTCAAAGTATAATATCGAAGGGATGTGTCCAATCAAAGGTGCTACCTTATTAACCCGTCGATCGCTCCTGTTTTAGCCACCTTATGCCAACTCACGGGAGTTGGGTCCACGTATTTACCTTAAAGGAAACGCCACCACCATCCTACTTCATTCTGGAATCTTCACCGCGTACACGGTTGTTAAAGTTGTTTTCAGGGTTGGCAGAGAGTATGACAACTTCCGATCCCGGTCTCTTCAATAACCAAACGTTATTATAACACCGCGGTCTTTAAAATAGTTTATACTTTAAAACTAGAAAATAATTATCCATTTCAAAACCCATAAAAACGATATCATTCCCATTTCGAAAACAACTCATTTCAATATTATTTTTATAAAACCCAAATCAATAATATCATTTTTATTTCAAATATAATTCTTTTTCCAAAATCATACTGCTTAAAATTTATAATATATCTGGAAACCAAACATTTGGATTATAACTTTCAAAACATAATACTTCGAAATTCATAGCTTTAAAATCATAACTTCTAAAAACTTGAATGGTTTGTATATTCAACAGTATATAGAATAAAATGGTTTAGTTTTAGATTTACTTTGTAAAGTAAAATAATTTCCATGACTTTACAAATATATTTTCTTTAGATAAAGTCTAAACCATACATTTAAATTTCACCTTCAGTTTCCAAAACCACTTCAATTTCAATATATATCAAATTTGAGTATCAATAAATTTCAAAGCTAAAGTTGGAATTTTATTCTTTCAACAAATTCCCCGTTCTATTATTTAGTCTTGAACATTTGCATGATAAATCCATAATCATTTATATAAAAATCAAATTTCCTATAACTAAATATTTCCTTCTGTTTATTTATACTAGAAATATTCATTTAATTTATCTTGAAATAAAATTTCAGTTATAAATATCATACCTTTAAAATTTCCTAGCTTTAATAAGTTTTACATCAACTTATGGAGTTAAATTTTTAAAGAAGCTCAATTCCAAATAAATTTCAATTTATCTTCCAATCTTAATTGATTTGAATCATTTAAAACTCTCTATATACACAAGATCTTAAACCTATATTTAAACATATAATATAAATTATCAAACTCCATTTTTCTAACTTATTCATTTTTATTTAACAGATTATACAAAGCTTAAATACAAAATTTTAACTATATATATATCAAAATTTAATATTCATTAAACCGTAGCCTATCCAAACAATAGAAATCATTTTCAAAAGAATTATATATATATCGCGGTGTTTGTATATAATTTTCTATCCTATGGTCAAGTGATACAGAAATTTATCATTTCAATCTGCAATTTAAAAATAAAAATGCGGTTGTATATCATTTCAAACCGCAATCCCGAATGAAATGAAAATGCATAATAACTTGCAGTTTATACAATATAAATACAGCATCCATTCATCCATCAATCAATCATTAACATTTACCAATTTATCATCCAATTCAAATAATCACATCAATAAATAATAATTAATTACTGACAGTTAATTTTCAAAAATGAATTAAATAACTGTTCAACTGTAGTTTATATGCAAAAATAAATAAATTTGACTAGCATTTTTAACGGCAGTTTAAATGCAATAAATAATTAAATTAACAATTAACTGGCAGTTTTAAATGCAAAAATGAATTAAATAACGCGTAAATTAAATGAATGCAATTTAACTGAGAAAATGATGAAATATATGCCAAACAACTATAAATAAAATTTTAAACACATCATACATCAATTTAACAAACATAATAAAATTTAGAAATTGTGCGTGGGTTAAAACACTCACATTTTGAATTTAAATTCAATTTAAACCCAAAAAAATTGATAGTCTCCAAATCCGTCCAAACCATCGTCAAATGATCTGGAATTTTATTACGATCCTAACAAAAAAAATCTCATGTGAAACGGAGTTCGTAGGAGAAAGTTATACGCATTAATGGTGATTGAAATTTCAAAAAAAAAGAATAGAAATAAAAGAACACCTTTAAGCGCCACGTCATCCCCCTTTCTTTCCCTCTCTCCGTCACGCATTTTGCTTCCAGATTTTTCTGAGGAGCTTGAATTTTAGCTTTGGATTTGGTTTGGATTTTTATTTGGATCTAAGATTTGTTTGTCCTCCATTGAGGAGGAGAGAGCTGAGATGTACATATATAACAAATGAGAATTAGGGAGGCTAGGGTTTATATTAGGATATTTATAGAGAAAGTTGAAAAGAAAGAAGGAAGTTTGAACTATAATAAAATTTGAAGAAGAAGAATATTTTAAGAGGAAGGAAAAATTAAAATGAGAGATAATAAGGAGATTTGAAGAATAAATTAAGGCTGCAGGAATAAAGATAGAAATAAATGAAAAGCTAACAAAGTATATATAAACCAAGTAAGAATTGAAATATAAGTAAAAATATGAATAGCCTTAGAAAACGGTAGTGTTGAAAGAGGTAAAGTAAAGGAATAAGTATATAAATGAAGATAAAAATAAATCTTCCGTTTTTAAATATGAAGCTTCAGGAGAATGAATTGCCAATAAAAGAAAGCTACAAGAATTTATAATGTGTAAACAAAATGAAGTTTAGAAATAAAGAATATTAAACGCTAATGATGTGGCATGAATAGTAATTTTGGACGTCAAAAAAAACTTCAGGAAAACTACTTGTAATGGAGCAAACAAAAAAGAAACAAATGAAAAGAATGAGGCAGTTATTAATTAGAAATCAATCATACGAGGTTACTATAAATTAATAAGAACGAGTAGTTTAACAAATGGATGCTCAAGTGGAATCTACATGGATGACTTGGAACGAAAGAAAAAAAATGCGCATATGATAATAAATATTAAGCAAATGAAGGGCCGCTTATATACTATAAACAAACTTTTGGGGTCCAAATTTTGAATCTTACTTCGATTAATTCATTCCCATAAATCCAAATATGCACATATTTATATCATTAACTTCTTTCTTAACACATTCATTTTATGGTAATACATGCATCCTCCATTAACGCAATCAATTAAACAATCAATTAAAAAATCAATTAATGATATTACTCAATCGATAAAAAAATCCAATCAATTATACAATCAATCAATCAATTACCAAACCAAACCAATCTACCTATATTTTTATTTATATTACTCAAACCAATTTTATTAATTTATGAATATATATATATATATATATATGCACTATAAAAATTATTTACTTTACTTTTTTTGATCATTGTAACTGTGATATTAATGCAACCAAATTTACACATTTTAACCGTATATAAAGTGTAAAATAAATATAAACATGTATAATTAATGTACAACTTTTAATACAAGGTAATTTCTAATTGATTCCACAACATTTACACAACCATGAACCCTATGATATATTTTTAAAATATGAATACTAATAAGTGCGTTTGTATACATTATTCGAAAATTCAATTTTTCCGTTATATAACATTATACTTATTTAAAATGAAAATTTTTCTTTATACATCTCAAAATAGTCGATTATTTTAATTGAAATGTTCATTCCATTTTGATAAAAAAATGCAAGTTCTTATATTAACTCATTGATTACAATTTAATTTATGTTTCCTTCAAATTGAAACATTTAAATTAATCTAATTCCAGTTCATTTCATTACTAATTTCAACGAATTCTAATTATATAACACTTTTTTTTCTTTTCATTTATACCTATTCAAACATATTTTATAGAATTTCATATACAACAAAATTTATACAATATTTACAATGTAAATGTTTTATCTTATTGAATTCAACATTTTTCACTTATCAATTTATTCCACGTTAACTGCAAAAATTTAGCGAATTGATTGAAATTGATTACAAATTAACTTAACAACCTAATAAAATAAGTAACGTATAATAAATGTCGTCATTAACTCTTAATTACACTTTTAGAGGTTCATTATTTACACCCCAATATTGTAATTACTTACATAACACTGGTTTTACTCAATTAACATTTATTACAAACTATTCCAAAATTTATTCAATATTTATTAGTTCTCTTATATTATATTTATAACCAAGTGTAACTTTTAACTTGAGTTGGTTGGATTTCCTTTCAAGTTATTAAAAATTAACTTATACTAACATATTCCTTAATTTATTCCAATTACCGTTTATTGAAATCCACATTAATTAATTTATTAAATGCTTACATTTATTTCTCTATATCCAATTTGTTCCAACTTTATTTTTATTAATGTTATTCCCTTATTTAGTTATTATTTATCAACTTGTTCTAACTTCATTACCTAAATTTCCGTTATTGTAAACCTTTATATTTTTCATTTACATCAAATTTTAAATTCCAATTCAATCAACCATTACAACATGCAACTTATAATAACTGCTTACAAGTATGAATGGAATTGTCATTTATATATTTTCTAACTTTACATTAACATATTAAATAAATTCCCTTTAAATGAATTTTATATACAGATATATTTCTTACCCCATTTCATTCATTGAAATTTATTTAAATTTCTTGTAAATAGGTTTTAAGTCACCTTTTATATATTTTATTTTAGCGTTCATTTCAATATTAGTTTATAAAGTTTTCATTTCTACTAAATTTAATTACAAAAACTCATAAATTCACCCAAATTAAATCAATGAAATTTACGGGTCGTTACACTCTCCCTCACTCAAAACTTTTCGTCCCCGAAATGGAACAAGAAGGGAGAAGGAAGAATTAAATAAACAATACATCTTATTCAAAATATTAACTTATAAACAATAATTTACAAAATTCATTACTTTAAATAAAATATACCCATTTTATAATCATTATATCTTTTTATACTTAAATAAATAAAGTTTGGAAAAACATTTTCAAATTAATTTCTAAGTCCAAAAATTTACAAAATTTTTGACAGAGTCTCCCTTGTACGGAGAGGCTCGGGAAAAAATATAATATCAAAATATAACAATTATATTACATATATTGTCCAAAATATAATATCCCAACCTGGGAAAATATAAAAAATAGCGCTATAAACCGAAATCCAAAACGTACCAATTTGTCAGGTAAATTTACGCTTAATTTATGGAAATAAAAGCAGTAGCAATTGCTTCCATAACTTGCATTTCCCTTATAAAATCTAAAAGGGTTAGCAATTTTATAAATGAAATATTTAAGTGGTTTCAATCACTAACAATAAATCAATACAACAACCATCAATTTCAACAAATAACATACACAACAAATACAAAACAACCATTAAATCAAACAAACAAATAGTTGTTCGGGTTCAAAACTTTTTAAATTGTACGAAATGAAGAATAAACTACTAGCGCATCATTTACTCAACAGTCTTAGATAAACTAAATAGATTATTCATTCACCCAAATCCAAATTTTAAAGTATCCTTTCCCCAAACAACCATAACCCAATCAAACAACCAACAATTTCAGAAAATAGGTCAAATTCATTCTTATTTATTTCATTTCATATTATTTGTTGTTTGATTTATTTTCTTTCAAATAGTGATTTATCTTTTCTTTTCTCTTTTTCTTTCTTTTCTTTCTTTTCTCACTTATTCATATCAAGAATTTTCCTTTTATTATTCTACGTTCATTTATTCACTGCTTAACTTTATTTAGTATTCGTCTTTCTGTTTATTAAAATAATTAACTTTAACATTTACTTAAGTTTATAATCATCTATTTATGATACTTACCTTTAATTATATTTAAATATAGTAAAATTCCAATTGTAACTTAAGTTTACAATAATTACAACATCAAATCCTTGTTTATTAAAGAATTTCATTAATTACTTTCATTACCTCAAGTTTATTTCTTGTATAATATCTATTACATTTTCTTATTAACATTTCCACTTTTAATATTTGGAAAGTTATATATATGCTTTTAAAGAATGTAATTGAAAGTTATACAAGTTTCCTCATTTCTTTTAATTAATTCATTGTTCTATAAATTTTTACCTTTTCCTTATAAGTTACAATTTCAACTTCCTTTTTATTTCCTTTATAACTTAGCCTTAAATATCTTACCTAAATTAGAGGTTTCAATCATTAATTACTTACCTTTTATTTCACTACAATAATTGAAACAATTAATCAATGGAAATTTAAGAATTTAATACCATGTTAAATTTTCAATTTATTTTAAACAATAGATAAATATATTCTTACAATTATATATCTCTAATTATATTTAAAACAATTCAAAATTTATATAGTTTTCAAAAATCAATCTGCAGTAGAACTACTACAGTGGCCTTTCCCCTTCGAAACTCGAAAACGAAAGTTGATGATGCGGCCGCCATCACCGAAATTATTTTCTAGCGACAGAGAGGAAAGTACAAAACTTTTTCTCTAAAATCTTCTTTAAAACAATTCTTTCAAATTATATTAAATATTTATATCAGAAAATACTTATAAACAATATTATTATATTCCAAAATTTATTCGAAAGAAATTTCAAAACCCCGGAACTTAATTCTAAATTTTCGAATTTCATTTATTTTCTATTTCAATCTTATTTCTATTATTATTATAAACTTTATTACCTAACAACCAATCTATTTTAGCCAAATATAGATATCATTTGAATTTTTTTAATTTTATATATAGAAAATATAATAGGCAAAATTATTTCATTCACCTATATTAAAACAAATATAGAAATCCCTATTGATGTCACAGCGTCCCATGCATCAACCAAAATTTATAAATACAAAATGGAATAGATTAACACAATATAAAAATCTTTTTATAACACTAACAAATACGCTCTCTCATATATATACACTCAGCGACTCCCATAGGGTATTACTACCCTATTAGTAAAGAGTCAAACCCCACAAAGCTAAGGTTTATCGCTAAACCAAAGCTCTGATACCAACTGTAACGTCCCGCCTTTTCACACGCTTTAAATCGACACACGTGCCAATTCAAACCGTTCGGAAGGGCGGATTGTTTTGGGGTAAATAAGAAAAGGAGAAAGAAATAAAACAAAATAGAATCTCAAAGCGGAAGGATAAAATATAATAATCAAATATACAGTTTATAAAGCTGTTTAAAAATATTCGATTATACTTATACAACATATATCAGAGTTACACATACCATATATCAATGCAGCGGAAAAAAATGAGTGAAGTGGAATATAATAATAATAATAATGGAAATCTTCGACTTCGTCCTCCAGAGCTAAAGTCTTCGATCCTGAAACGCTCTGACTGACCTGAGCGAATTTGAAAAGACAAAAACACTCGAGTCAGAACTAAAAGATCTTATGTGAGTAAATTAACAGAAATAAATATGAGTGCAGTAACTCAAGAGATGCTCGGGATTTACATCTCCTAAGGATCCGTTAAACTATTTACTATATAGTATATTGCGCTATTACAATAGTGTCTATTTGTAAAATAAACTTACTTTTTAATAGAGTTAAGGGGTTACCTATATAGCCCTTAACACAAATAATGCCAATAGTCTATACAGTACCGTAATACCTCCTGATCGGAAGGCTACCAGAGGATACTCCATAGGTACGACACAAATAGAAACTCGTACAAGGCGCGATAGGGTAGGTGACACGGCACAACTAGGCAATGCCAGGGTAGATATACCAATTACGCTTCCGGGTCGGTAGTAACACGTAGCGCGCAGCTACCGCCCACCTCGAGCCACACCCTAAATAAAATAAAAAGTGGTCACCGAATCAATCTAAAGTCAAAGTATAATATCGAAAGGATGTGTCCGATCAAAGGTGCTACCTTATTAACCCGTCGATCGCTCCTGTTTTAACCACCTTATGCCAACTCTCGAGAGTCGGGTCCATGTATTTACCTTAAAGGAAACGCCACCACCATCCTACTTCATTCGGGAATCTCCACCGCGTACACGGTTGTTAAGTGGTTTTGGGGTTGACAGAGAGTATGACAACTTCCGATCCCGGTCTCTTCAACAACCAAACATTATTACAACACCGCTGTCTTTAAAATAGTTTATACTTTAAAACTAGAAAATAATTATCCATTTCAAAACCCATAAAAATGATATCATTCCCATTTCGAAAACACCTCATTTCGATATTATTTTTGTAAAACCCAAATCAATAATATCATTTTTATTTCAAATATATTTCTTTTTCCAAAATCATACTGCTTAAAATTTATAATATTTGGAAACCAAACATTTGGATTATAACTTTCAAAACATAATACTTCGAAATTCATAGCTTTAAAACCATAACTTCTAAAAACTCGAATGGTTTGGATATTCAACAGTATATAGAATAAAATGGTTTAATTTTAGATTTACTTTGTAAAGTAAATAATTTCCATGACTTTACAAATATATTTTCTTTAGATAAAGTCTAAACCATACATTTAAATTTCACCTTCAGTTTCCAAAACCACTTCAATTTCAATATATATGAAATTTGAGTATTAATAAATTTCAAAGCTAAAGTTGGAATTTTATTCTTTCAACAAATTCACCGTTCTATTATTTAGTCTTGAACATTTGCATGATAAATCCATAATCATTTATATAAAACTCAAATTTCCTATAACTAAATATTTCCTTCCATTTATTTATAATAGAAATATTCATTTAATTTATCTTGAAATAAAATTTCAGTTATAAATATCATACCTTTAAAATTTCCAATCTTTAATAAGTTTTACATCAACTTATGGAGTTAAATTTTTAAATAAGCTCAATTCCAAACAAATTTCAATTTATCTTCAAATCTTAATTGATTTGAATCATTTAAAACTCTATATATACACAAGATCTTAAACCTGTATCTAAACATATAATATAAATTATCAAACTCCATTTTTATAACTTATTCATTTTTATTTAACAGATTATACATAGCTTAAATACAAAATTTTAACTATATATATCAAAATTTAATATTCATTAAACCGTAGCCTATCCAAACCATAGAAATCATTTTCAAAAGAATTATATATATCGCGGTGCCTGTATATAATTTTCTATCCTATAGTCAAGTGATACAGATATTATCATTTCAATCCGCAATTTAAAAATAAAAATGCGGTTGTATATCATTTCAAACCACAATCCCGAATGAAATGAAAATGCATAATAACTTGCAGTTTATACAATATAAATACAGCATCCATTCATCCATCATATCAATCATTAACGTTTATCAATTTATCATCCAATTCAAACAATCACATCAATAAATAATAATTAATTACTGACAGTTAATTTTTCAAAAATGAATTAAATAACTATTCAACTGTAGTTTATATGCAAAAATAAGTAAATTTGACTAGCATTTTTAATGGCAGTTTAAATGCAATAAATAAATAAATTAACAATTAACTGGCAGTTTTAAATGCAAAAATGAATTAAATAACGCGTAAATTAAATGAATGCAATTTAACTGAGAAAATGATGAAATATATGCTAAACAGCTATAAATAAAATTTTAAACACATCATACATCAATTTAACAAACATAATTTTTTTTAGAAATTGTGAGTGGGTTAAAACACTCACCTTTTGAATTTAAATTGAATTTAAATTCAATTTAAACCCAAAAAAATTGACAATCTCCATATCCGTCCATTCCAGCGTCAAAAGATATGGAATTTTATTGCGATCCTAACAAAAAAAATCTCGCGTGAAACGGAGTTCGTAGGAGAAAGTTATACGCATAATAGTGATTGAAATTTCAAAAAAAAAAAGAATAGAAATAAAAGAACACCTTCAAGCGCTACGTCATCCCCCTTTCTTTCCCTCTCTCCCTGAAGCATTTTGCTTCCAGATTTTTCTAAGGAGCTTGAATTTTAGCTTTGGATTTGGTTTAGAATTTTTATAAGGATCTAAGATTTGTTTGTCCGCCATTGAGGAGGAGAGAGTAGAGATGTACGTACAGAACAAATGAGAATTAGGGAGGCTAGGGTTTATAACAGGATATTTATAGAGAAAGTTGGAAAGAAAGAAGGAAGTTTGAACTAGAATAAAATTTAAAGAAGAAGAATATTTTAAGAGGGAGGAAAAATTAAAATGAGAGATAATAAGGAGATTTGAAGAATAAATTAAGGCTGCAGGAATAGAGATAGAAATAAATGGAAAGCTAACAAAGTATATATAAACCAAGTAAGAATTGAAATATAAGTAAAAATATGAAAAGCCTTAGAAAACGGTAGTGTTGAAAGAGGTAAAGTAAAGGAATAAGTATATAAATGAAGATAAAAATAAAATCTTCCGTTTTTAAATATGAAGCTTCAGGAGAATGAATTGCTAATAAAAGAAAGCTACAAGAACTTATAATGTGTAAACAAAATGAAGTTTAGAAATAAAGAATATTAAAAGCTAATGACGTGGCATGAATAGTAATTTGGATGTACAAAAAAACTTCAGGAAAACTACTTGTAATGGAGCAAACAAAAAAGAAACAAATGAAAAGAATGAGGCAGTTATTAATTAGAAATCAATCATACGAGGTTTACTATAAATTAATAAGAACGAGTAATTTAACAAATGGATGCTCAAGTGGAATCTACATGGATGACTTGGAACGAAAGAAAAAAATGCGCATACGATAATATATATTAAGCAAATGAAGGGCCACTTATATACTATAGACAAACTTTTGGGGTCCAAATTTTGAATCTTACTTCGATTAATTCATTCCCATAAATCCAAATATGCACATATTTATATCATTAAATTCTTTCTTAACACATTCATTTTATGGTAATACATGCATCCTCCATTAACGCAATCAATTAAACAATCAATTAAAAAATCAATTAATGATATTACTCAATCGATAAAAAAATCAATCAATTATACAATCAATCAATCAATTACAAAACCAAACCAATCTACCTATATTTTTATCTATATTACTCAAACCAATTTTATTAATTTACGAATATATATATATGCACTATAAAGATTATTTACTTTGCTTTTTTTGATCCCTGTAACTGTGATATTGTTTGCACAAAAAATGGGCAAACACCTCCAAGTCATATGATTTAGTCGATTTTATGTTGTTCTTAATGATTTGGGTGATTTATGAAAATATGTAAAAAGCAGGGACTGAACTGTAAAAGACACACAGATTTATAGTGGTTCAGCCAGAACGTGCCTACGTCCACTTCATATGTCATTCCCTTTCACTGTTCAGATTACAAGTATAAAGCTTTGATTACAAGTGTATGAAAGTTGTTTGAAAGTTCTGTCCGTGCTTGAGCTCTCAAACTTGTCTGCCATTGTTGCACCCCTACCCCTATATTTATAGAGTGAGGCTCGGGGTAGGGGTCTTGGATGTACATAGCGGCTGGTGGGCCTGGGTTGATGTAATCTGACCTGGCAATGTTGGTTCAGCAAAGCCTTGGTCCGGAGATGGTTGGAGTGGCTTTTGGTCCGGTAGTGGTTGATTCGGTAGTGGTTGATCATGTGGAGAGTGGTGAGTGAGAATTGGCTCGGTAGTGGTTGATTCGGTAGTGGTTGATTCGGTAATAGTTGATTCGGTGATAGGTGAGTTGGTGTTTGGTCCGGTGGTAGGTGAGTTGGTGTTTGGTCCAGTGGTAGATGAGTTGGTGTTTGGTCCGGTGATGAGTGGGTTCGGTGAGGCCTTGGATCGGTGGTGAGAATTCGCCCAACATTTTCCCCCCAAAGTGGGGCATATGTCGCACTTTGTTTTAGGCCATTCAACTTGGACACTCTCATTCGGTCCCAAGTGTAACGACCTAGAATTTCTATTAATTAAAATTTGTATATTTAATTAATTTTAAATATTAATAAGTGAAATTAAACAGTCGAATAAATTTTATTTCGAATAATTGGATTTAATTGGATAATTAAATCGATAGTTTAATATTGAAAATTATAGAAATAATTGAAAATGGGGTTTAATATGATTGAAAATGATTTGTAAAATTTTATTATATCATATTGAAGTTAGATTGATGTTATAGAACTTTTAAAATCGAATTTAAAGTTAATTTGTGAAAATTGAATATTTTAATATTTAATTGACGAGTTAAAATAGACATTTTTCAAACAGTCTCGGATTTCGACGAAACCAGTTTCATCGGATCTGTAATGTTGTATTATTGTAAGATTTCAAATTTCAAGTCAATCGGATTCACCGTTTGTCCGAGGCAAGCTAAAACGCATAGAAATTAGTTTAAATCGATTTAATTTAAATCGGTCGGTTATTGCCGTAACTCGCACAGATGATCGAATTAGCCTCCGAAACCTATTCCATTGTGTCCGGAACGCGGGATAAACCCTAGAAACGCCGGTCACCATGCGAAATTTGGAGTTCGGAAAATCCGGGATGAATAGTGTTTTGGAATATTTTCTATAAAATTACCTTTACTCTTCATTTTTTGCAAAAAAATAGAAACCTATCCCTAAAACTAAAGCCAGCCGCCACCCTTCAAACAATGGCCGAAAATTTTCCATTTTCTACTCTCATTTACTTCCAATCCGTGAACAATTAGCAAAAGTCATCAACTAACAAATTGGAGAGCACGATGGGAGCTTCGAATCCATACGGAGATGATGGGGTATGGCGCGACGATGGAGGAGAATTTGGGCCGCGTTCTTTGGCCGTTCGCATGCGTTTCTAGGGGGAAATTCACGACCGAGCTCTGCCGCAACTATGGTGGTGGTAGCTCGTGTGATGGACTTCAATATGGCAGTAGCGATCGAGTTCTAGATCGTTGTGGTGGTCGCGGCATCAAACCCTAGATACGGCAAACTTGGGTTGAGTTCGCATGCGTGTTTCTGGGTAGGGGGGAAGATGAAGAAACGAACAGGCCTAATGATGGGGTGATGGGATCAAGGGACGTGATGAAGCAGAGGTTTAAAATTGAAAATAAAAAGTGTAAAATTATTATATTAAAATTTGTGTATCTTTGTCATACGAGGTCGAAAACGCACGAAACCAGTTGCGTTGGAACCGTATTGTCGAGCACTACGCTATGAAACTGGAATAGAGTCGTTTGGAGCTAGTTTGAATTTTGGGTAAAATTAAACGCTCGTTTAATTTTATTCGAAATAAAAGCTGAAAACGAAATTGAAACTCAAGGTGAGAACCTCTCACTCAATCGAATCATTTTCGATTTAAAATTTTAAATAGTTAGATTTAAAATTATTGATTGTATGTTTGAATGATGATTGGTATCTATTGGTTGTTAAAATAGACATTATACGCCGTTAGTAAGCGGAGGTTATTTATTAAAAACATATTCCGCGAATATTTCACAATATAGTGAAACTGGTATTATTTATGTACTTGGAGTTGATTTTCCGCATTATATAGCGGATGAGACCCTATTGCGCCGTATAATAGCGGATATTATTTTAAATCCTATATACCGCGATATTTCGTTTGGAAACGGAATTGGTATTGTGCTAATGTCTGTGGATGCAGGGAAACAGGTTGGAGGGATCCAACTGGTTTCCTCAACACTATTTATTTGATTATAGATATTTTGATATTTTTTGATTATCATATACAAATATATGATGTCGTTGTTGTCTTGATTGACTACTTGGTGTGTAGCATCATTGGGCCGATTTTCGAATTTTAAAAGGATTTTAAAGTGATTTTTGAAAGTATACGTTTTATAAAATATTTTTTGAATTGATTCATTTTAAATAAATAAACGTTATAATTTTAATGTTATAAAAATTATGATTTTTGAGAAATATAGTTAAAAGTTGATTTTTGAAAATATGGGGTTAATGATTTTATAAAATAATTTAAATTGGGATTTTTGAATTTATTGTAAAAAGTTTAAATATAGGATTTATGAAATTTGATTATTTTATAAATCAAAATGATGAAATTTTAAAGGAGTTTAAAGACGTTTTAAAATAATAATATAAATTGATTTATATAAAAGATTTATAAAATTGATATTTATAATTTAAAATATTGGAATTATAAAACGAGTTTTTATAAATGTTAGGATGAAGTGTAAATGGATTTCATAAGTGAATGAAATTATAGATTATAAACGGTGAAGTTATAAATGGAATTTTATAAGCAGTAGATTTATAAAATTTGTAAAGTTATTAAAAGAATAGATTTGGGTAAATAAATGAATCTTATAAGTTATAAGATTTATAATTTGGGAAGTCTTAAAAAGAACGATTTTGTAAAACAAATAAATTATAAGTATTTAACTTATAATATGGACTTTTGGTATATAATTGGGTTATAAATTGAAATAGGTTAATAAAGGAGATTTATAAAAGGAAGTTGTTATAAAATAAATAGAAATGGAAATTATAAACATTGTTTTATAAATCCGTAAACGACTTATTTTGATAAGTAAATTGTTATAGCTTATTAATGGAGTTATATTCACGTTTTAGACAGTGAATAATCCTTTAAAATAAAATGTATAGAAATGATGAAATTGGTTAACGAAGTATATTCACGCTTTTGGATAGTGAATGATATGTTAAAGAAATTGTTTTGGATGTGATATTTTAAATAGAAATAAAGCGATTTAACGATGTTTTTAAAATGTGTTAAGGTTCGAAACCATAGATTTCAACATTCATTGTTGAAATAGACGTTTTCGAGAAATAGAAGGAAGAAGTGGACTATAACACTGTTGTTATAGTAAATGATTTCCGGAAGGAAATGTTTTATATAGTATTGGGATTTATATGTCTATCTTAACTTCGAATCCCTATACTAATGATTTTGAGTTGTCATAACAAACTTTTACGCAACATTCGTTTTGACTCAAATAAATGTGTTTAAAAGAACACATTCCTTAAAGTATAAAATATATACATAATTGTGATTTTAAGTATATGGAATATTTTCCAAGTGTTGAAAATAAATATATTTTGAACTACTTATTATTAATAAGTATGGAAATGCTTTTCCAATATGAAATGAAACATTTTTGAGAAGTTATCTTTGTAAAGATAAATTGGAAATGAATATTTGAAATCTATTGAAAATCGTATATCAGTAGATATTTTTGAGATACAAATTCACTATGGAATTTATAAAAGAAAGAGGAACTTGTTTAAAAATAAATATTGATTTATTTTTGAAGTATTGAAATTATATATCTTGTAGAGATATTTTTGGAAAATAAATAATTTGAAAAATTATATGGAATCTGGTGATGTTGTGCATATCCATTGATAGTTCAATAACCGATTATCAATATTTACCTTTGAATGGGTATTTGTTGTGATTTGCTTGAATTTGAATGCCACACTTATTTTTGAATAAGCGCTCACTATTCGGGTTAGCCGGGAAAGGACCTTGGGGTCGTATAACCCATTCCGAATATGTGATACGTCATTATGGATTGCATTTGAAGACCGGTGTTGAAGACCGGATATTTTTGAAAATGGAAGGATTACCGTCGAATGTCTCTGCACCGAATGGCCCCGGTATAGAAATTCCATATGTGATGGGAAGTTCGGACGTGATTAGTGAATATCCGGATTGCAAGGACTTCTTTGTAAGTGCCTACGGTTCCGTTCGATCCCGGAACGGACTTGTATGGATGTGTGTCTGAAGTTACAATTTGAGATGTAAAACTGGTTTCTATCAAATATATTTCCGTTGGTGGCGGAGAATTTATTCTCTTAGCATTAACACCCTTCTTTGAGATGTACGAGCTTAGAGGTTATGTAGTTGAAGGTTATTAGTAATATACAAGTTTGTAACAACCCAGAATTTCTATTAATTAAAATTTGTATATTTAATTAATTTTAAATATAAATAAGTGAAATTAAACAGTCGAATAAATTTTACTTCGAATAATTGGATTTAATTGGATAATTAAATAGATAATTTAATATTGGAAATTATAGAAATAATTGAAAATTGGGTTTAATATGATTAAAAATGATTTGTAAAATTTTATTATATCATATTGAAGTTAGATTGATGTTATAGAACTTTTAAAATCGAATTTAAAGTTAATTTGTGAAAATTGAATATTTTAATATTTAATTGACGAGTTAAAATAGCTCAAAAGTCTCGGATTTTGATGAAACCAGTTTCATCGGATCCGTAATGTTGTATTATTGTAAGATTTCAAATTTCAAGTCAATCGGATTTACCGTTTGTCTGGGGCAAGCCAAAACGCATAGAAATTAGTTTGAATCGATTTAATTTAAATTGATCGGTTATTGCCATAACTTGCACAGATGATCGAATTAGCCTTCGAAACCTATTCCATTGTGTCCGGAACGCGGGATAAACCCTAGAAACGCCAGTCACCATGCGAAATTTGGAGTTCAGAAAATCCGGGATGAATAGTGTTTTGGAATATTTTCTATAGAAGCCCCTTTACTCGTCATTTTTGCAAAAAAATAGAAACCTAACCCTAAAACTAAAGCCAGCCGCCACCCTTCAAACAATGGCCGAAAATTTCCCATTTTCTACTCTTAATTACTTCCAATCCATGAACAATTAGCAAAATTCATCAACTAACAAATTGGAGAGCACGATGGGAGCTTCGAATCCATACGGAGATGATGGGGTATGGCGCGACGATGAAGGAGAATTTGGGCCGCGTTCTCTGGCCGTTCGCACGCGTTTCTAGGGGGAAATTCACGACCGAGCTCTGCCGCAGCTATGGTGGTGGTAGCTCGTGTGATGGACTTCAATATGGGAGTAGCTGATCGAGTTCTAGATCGTTGTGGTGGTCGCGGCATCAAACCCTAAATACGGCTAACTTGGGTTGAGTTCGCGTGCGTGTTTCTGGGTAGGGGGAGGATGAAGAAACGAACGGGCCTGATGATGGGGTGATGGGATCAAGGGACGTGATGAAGCAGAGGTTTAAAATTGAAAATAAAAAGTGTAAAATTATTATATTAAAATTTGTGTAATGTTTAATATTGTGTACCTTTGTCATACGAGGTCGAAAACGCACGAAACCAGTTGCGTTGGAACAGTATTGTCGAGCACTACGCTATGGAACTAGATTGGAGTCATTTGGAGCTAGTTTGAATTTCGGGTAAAATTAAACGTTCGTTTAATTTTATTCGAAATAAAAGCTGAAAACGAAATTGAAACTCAAGGTGAGAACTTCTCACTCAATCGAATCGGTTTCGATTTAAAATTTTAAATAGTTAGAATTAAAATTCTTGATTGTATGTTTGAATGATGATTGTTATCTGTTGATTGTTAAAATAGACATTATACGCCGTTAGTAAGCGGAGGTTATTTATTAAAAACTTATACCGCGAATATTTCACAGTTTAGTGAAATTGGTATTATTTATGTACTTGGAGTTGATTTCCCGCATTATATAGCGGATGAGACCCTATTGCGCCGTATAATAGCGGATAATATTTTAAATCCTATATACCGCGATATTTCGTTTGGAAACGGAATTGGTATTGTGCTAATGTCTGTGGATGCAGGGAAACAGGTTGGAGGGATCCAACTGGATTCCTCAACACTATTTATTTGATTATAGATATTTTGATATTTGTTGATTATCATATACAGATATATGATGTCGTTGTTGTCGTGATTGACTACTTGGTGTCTAGCATCATTGGGCCAATTTTGGAATTTTAAAAGGATTTTAAAGTGGTTTTTGAAAGTATACGTTTTATAAAATATTTTTTTGAATTGATTCATTTTAAATAAATAAACGGTATAATTTTAATGTTATAAAAATTATGATTTTTGAGAAATATAGTTAAAAGTTGATTTTGAAAATATGGGGTTAATGATTTTATAAAATAGTTTAAGTTGGGATTTTTGAATTTATTGTAAAAAGTTTAAATATAGGAATTATGAAATTTGATTATTTTATAAATCAAAATGATGAAATTTTAAAGGAGTTTAAAGACGTTTTAAAATAATAATATAAATTGATTTATATAAAAGATTTATAAAATTGATATTTATAAATTAAAATATCGGAATTATAAAACGAGTTTTTATAAATGCTAGGATGAAGTGTAAATGGATTTCATAAGTGAATGAAATTATAGAATTATAAACGGTGAAGTTATAAATGGAATTTTATAAGCAGTAGATTTATAAAATTTGTAAAGTTATTAAAAGAATAGATTTGGGTAAATAAATGAATCTTATAATTTATAAGATTTATAATTTGGGAAGTCTTAAAAAGAACGATTTTGTAAAACAAATAAATTATAAGTATTTAACTTATAATATGGACTTTTGGTATATAATTGGGTTATAAATTGAAATAGGTTAATAAAGGAGATTTATAAAAGGAAGTTGCTATAAAATAAATAGAAATGGAATTTATAAACATTGTTTTGTAAATCCGCAAACGACTTATTTTGATAAGTAAATTGTTATAGCTTATTAATGGAGTTATATTCACGTTTTAGACCGTGAATAATCCTTTAAAATAAAATGTATAGAAATGATGAAATTGGTTAACGAAGTATATTCACGCTTTTGGATAATGAATGATATGTTAAAGAAATTGTTTTAGATGTGATATTTTAAATAGAATTAAAGCGATTTAATGATGTTTTTAAAATGTGTTAAGGTTCGAAACCATAGATTTCAACATTCATTGTTGAAATAGACGATTTCGAGAAATAGAAGGAAATAGTGGACTATAACACTGTTGTTATAGTAAATGATTTCCGAAAGGAAATGTTTTATATAGTATTGGGATTTATATGTCTATCTTAACTTCGAATCCCTATACTAATGATTTTGAGTTGTCGTAACAATGTTTTACGCAACATTCGTTTTGACTCAAATAAATGTGTTTAAAAGAACACTTTCCTTAAAGAATAAAATATATACTTAATTGTGATTTAAGTATATGGAATATTTTCCAAGTGTTGAAAATAAATAGATTTTTGAACTACTTATTATTAATAAGTCTGGAAATGCTTTTCCAATATGAAATGAAACATTTTTGAGAAGTTATCTTTGTAAAGATAAATTGGAAATGAATATTTGAAATCTATTGAAAACCGTATATCAGTAGATATTTTTGAGATATAAATTCACTATGGAATTTATAAAAGAAAGGGGAATTTGTTTAAAAATAAATATTGATTTATTTTTGAAGTATTGAAATTATATATCTTGTAAAGATATTTTTGAAAAATAAATAATTTGGAAAATTATTTGGAATCTGGTGATGTTGTGCATATCCATTGATAGTTCAATAACCGACTATCAATATTTACCTTTGAATGGATATTTGTTTTGATTTGCTTGAATTTGAATGCCACGCTTATTTTTGAATATGCGCTCACTATTCGGGTTAGCCGGGAAAGGACCTTGGGGTCGTATAACCCATTCTGAATATGTTATACGTCGTTATGGATTGCATTTGAAGACCGATGTTGAAGACCGGATATTTTTGAAAACGGAAGGATTACCGTCGAATGTCTCTGCACCGAATGGCCCCGGTATAGAGATTCCATATGTGATGGGAAGTCCGGACGTGATTAGTGAATATCCGGATTGCAAGGACTTCTTTGTAAGTGCCTTCGGTTCCGTTCGATCCCGGAACGGACTTGTATGGATGTGTGTCTGACGTTACAATTTGAGATGTAAAACTGGTTTCTATCCAATATATTTTCATTGGTGGCGGAGAATTTATTCTCTTTGCTTAACACCCTTAGAGGTTATGTAGTTGATGGTTGCTAGTGATACATTCCCAAATTGGTAATGTGGCATACGAAGTGCTGTTGAACATTTGTTGCATCAAAGCACAGCTTTTGTATAAAGCGTAGCTTTGTGGACGAAACTGCGTCGGACCTCACACCTCACACCTCGGAAATGGTCAAAATAGGAAGGATGCAGCAAGGTTATTAGGGGGTAGCGCCCCTTTAGTGTATGCATTCCTTCTGGATAGAGGTGGTATCATGGTATGGAGCCCAGATACTTAGCCTATTTTGTTGCTGCAAATTTATTACTTTGTGGTTGTTGGAAATCGAGGATCCTCGGATATAGATCGGTTACGATCGGGGGATGGCATATTCATGTCAGTAGTTACCCAGTTAGGGGTAACCCGGCCTTGTGTTGGTAGAGATCCGGTTAGGTTCTCGGGACGTCATTCCAGAGGCGTTTCCATGTGGCAATGGGAAGTTCCTTGGCCTGACCATTTGTTGGAAATCCAAAGAAACAATACGAGCCTTGTATGGTTTTAGTTGTAGAACCTGCCATTTAATATGGTAGCTATAGTAGGCATAATATAATGGTACCTATGCTAGCTAAGATTTATATCTTTACTTTCGAAATGATTTTTTTCACACTATGCACTAATAATAATATCAAAAATGATTTGATTTTGCGCAGTAAGCATCTTTGACTATCATAAGGAGAAATCTCCCCCAAGTTTGCGTTTGCATTGTGTGTGTGCCGGGAGGCCTAATGGTAGTTTTATTTTTAAAAGCATTGCGAATCTATTTTAAAATTATCCTATACTTTGTCTTAAAAATAAACTGTTTTAGTTCTCACACCAGTCACATGACTGACTCGGAGTTTATTGTTTTCCTTCCTAAACTCTGGGTGCCCACCAATTTCCACACGGGCAGTCTAGAGTTAGTTTATCAGGATATTCTGGAATTCAGGAGTTGCTGGAGGCAAGCTGGAGGGCATGGCGTATCATCTAGTACATAGTATTTCTTTTCCGCTGTTTGTTGTTGTTTGTTGTTGTTGTTGTAAACTCTGATAATGTAATGAAATGTAATGTAATGTAATGTAATAACTGATATAGTTCTTTTGTTTAAAGATTATTCACTTATTTATTATATGTTGTTCCGCTGCGATTGTGAGATTCTGATATTGTTCTGCTGTTTTCTTTCTGTTCTATTCTATCTTTTTCTCTCTTCTTCTATCTTTTTCTTCTTCTTAAACCCTAAGCATTCGTATTTTTGTTCATCTTGAGTTAATCAATGGAGATTAGTGTCTATTCAAGGAGTACGGATTTGCGGGTCCTTACACCAAGCGTCGAACCAGTTGGTCCGATCGTCTGTGTTGGTCTATAAGTAGGGGCTTCGTGCCTCTGTTATTCCGTACTAGCCGAACCAAACTCTTGTCTTTGCCGAATCAAACGTATCACCAGACCTCAACTGCTAGACCAGGTGAGGCCCTCTCCTGCCGAATGAGCTTTCGCTTTGACTTACCGAATGAACTCGGGGATTCCGAGTGCCGAATGAATCTTTAACCTTGACTTGCCGAATGAGCTCGGGGATTTCGAGTGCCGAATGAATCTTTAGCTTTGACTTGCCGAATGTGCTCGGCGATTCTGAGTGCCGAATGAATCTTTAGCTTTGACTTACCAAATGAGCTCGGGGATTCCGAGTGCCGAATGAATCTTTAGCTTTCACTTACCGAATGAGCTCGGGGATTCCGAGTGCCGAATGAATCTTTAGTCTCGAATTACCAATCGAGCTTTTATGTTTTGAATTATGAACGATATTCCAGGCCGTATGTGCATACTTGTTTATGTCTCCGCACTCCTTGTTCTAATAATGTGTTTTCTCCTGTTGCAGATAATGTCTCATAAAGTAGAAACCCGTTCCGACAAGAAGAAATCCAAGGACAAAGGCAAGTCCCCCATTGTGCCCCCAGTGCGGGCAGGACTAGAATGTTATGGACCAACCCCGAGATCATAAGTAGACGGGTATGGCCTTCAGGAGCTCTTGAACTCTCCGCCTGACTGCTTTCCTAGCTCCCTCAAAGATGAGCAGCTTGATGTTATATCTTGCTCTTTTGGGATTGACAGAGCGCATATGTTGTTGCCGGGGGAAGGAGTGATGCCGTATAACCCCCCTGAAGGATAATTTTCTTAAAGTAGGTATCATTGTATGTGTGGAGCCATTCCTTCGATTAACGCTTGGATCGTCAGCTTCATCACATACTTGAAGGTGGCCCCTTTCCAGCTTCAGCCCAACTCCTATGCCATCTTGGTGAGTCTGTTTATTATCTTTCAGAGAAAATACGGGCGCCCTCCTTCCAACCAGGAGATTCAGAATCTATACAACCTAAGAGGCTACAAGAAGTGGTCTCCATATATTAGCTTGGAATCGGCCGTGTCTTTCAAGCCAGTCCTGGACTTATATTCGAAATTTAGCTTGTTCAAGAAGGAATGGTTCTTTGTTAAGAATGACTCTGTTTCTTTCCACTGCTTCACCTCTGGCTATAAGTCGACTTTTACTTATAATTTCTGTTCTGACTGTAATGCTCCTCCTTATGTGCTTTGTTTCTTGCTAGCGACAGGTGTCTTTGCGGTTGTAGAGAATGATCGTTTAGTTCGGATGGCTGGGGAAATAGAAGCCATTCCGAAAAAGGACAGGGCAGCTTCTTATTTGATCAGGAATGCTACTCTTTTGGAGCACAACTTGATTCTGCCATGCTAGTCTGTGGTCAAGCAAAGAGACACAGCTGAGGAGAGGGCCGCCAAGGCTAAAGGAGGGGCTACGGCGAAGAGCAGCAAAAGGAAACCCTTCTCAAAACATCCAATTGCCGAGGGGAAGAAACTTAAGAAGTCTGACGGTCCCTCCCCCAGCACATGTCCAGACATTCCGGAGGAGGAGGATGTGGAGGAGGGAAGAGGTGAGGATGAAGGAGGTGAGGAGGAGAGAGGAAGTGACGGAGAAGGTGATGGTGATGGTCATGGTGATGATAGTGGCGATGGACTGAGTGGTAGTGATGCTGGGGCTTTGTCTTCTGAGCAAGCAGGTGTGATCCAGGAGTGGACGGACGATGCTTTCCGTCTAGCTTTCGAAGGGTTGGAGGAAGGATCGGCTTTAGTGGAGAAGCCAAAGAAAGCTGATAAGGCCGAGACTGGTGGTGATTCATCTTCTAAGAGCATTTCAGCTAAGGCAACTCTTGCGATTCAAGGTGAATTTTTGACTCCTGCAGACTCCATTTATGATAGGGATTTAGGAATATTTTATGATCGGTTTCCGTCCTGGAGTGAGTTCCAGGACTTATTGCAGTATCCTACTCCTCCCCAGGGTTTGTATAACAAAGCACCTCTTTACTCTTCTTAACTTGATATTTTTCTTGAATTATAGTTCAATGTATTCTTGTAACACTTGGTTTCATATCACAGAAGCAGGTAAGGTGGCCAAGACATCAGACGTTCGGCACCGTCTCGAACAATACAAACTTCTCAAGGCTTCTACTAAACCAAAGCCTCCGACTAACCGCCCCGGAGACGTAGTCGGCTACCATCCTCTTTTTGGAGTTATCGAAGAGGATATCCAAAGGAAGAAGAGGAGTCGCTCCTTGCTTGAATCTTCACCTGGTCCTCAGCTTCCAACTCAGCCTCCCCAGGATACTATGGAGGAGACTACTGGGTTTATACCTTCTCCGCATCCATCTGAAAATCCTACCGTTACCCAGATAGATCATCCAGGTTTAGTTCGTAATCCGTTTGCGGGTCATCCGGATCTGGATCCGGGTTTTCTTGATGTTACCTTCGATGAGGCTACCGGTGAGCACCTTCTCCCTCGTAATCCTATGGTAAGGGTACTCGATGAAGCCAAGTCCCTGGACCCTGATTTGCTTACCATCGGGTTGTAACTTTGGGGGACGAAGCTGAGGCAAACATCGACCAGGTTGCTAAGGAGACCAGGAAGTTGATGGGGCATCATGCCCGACTGGTCAAGAACTGGGGAAGAAATCGCGAGCGCCAACATTCGACTGCGGTTAATGGTTTCCGACCAGGCTAAACAACTCGCTGATCAGGCCATCCAGATTTCTCAACATAAGGCCGCCTCTAGGCAATTAAAGAGAACTATGGAAGAGGCCAGCAGGGCAGAGTTGCGGAAAATGGAGGCTGCTTGTAAGGAAGGGATTGATATGGCCATTGCAATGGTGGATGAGGTTCGGAAAGCGGATCTTGAGCGGGTATAGGAGTTATCTGGGAAACTTGAAGCCACGAAGCTTGCTCAAACCAAGCTGAAAGAGGAGATGGAAGCGATGAGGAAATCCTTTCAGGCTGACTGCTCGCGATACCAATCGGAGAGGGATGCTGCCGTTGCAAAGCTGTTGGCTTCTGGGGACCGAATAAGGGAGTTCAAGGAGAACGAGGGGATAATGGATGAGATGCTTCAGGATATGTACTTTTGCACTTAGAAACAGGGCAACTTATCTTGGATGGATGATTATCCCCGAGTCATGGCCAGGATCTACCTTAGGGCCCTGGAGGAGGCAGGCCGATGCAAATAAGGAGGGTGGCGTGGCCTTCAGAATGGACGTGGTCACGGCCCAGTTCACCAAGGAGGAGAAAGCGGTGGTGAAGGAGGGTATGCGGCTGCTTACCGCTAAGGAGGTAGGTGTGCAATTAGAGGATGACGATCAAGGAGCAGATGCTGGTAAGTCTTCCCTTTTAGCTTTTTATAACTTGATTGCGTATTGTTTATTTAATGGATTCTTCTCCTGAACTGGACAGGCGGGACCTCTGAAGCACCAACTACCTCTGGTCAACATGCTAAGAGTTCCGATCCCGCGGTTAAGTAGATCTCAAGGGACTAGTAGGATAGAGGTGAAGCTCTGATGCAGCCGACTCCCTGACTTGACCTGGACATCTTTTAGTTTACCTGACATTGCTATCTATGGTAGTCCCAAAATATTAATGTAACTTTTAGGCTGTAATTATGTTAACGAACGACTTTATTCTTGGCAAGTAATTTTTAACTTAAGCTGATTCTATCATATTTGAATACTATCGTTATTTTGGTGTGTTGCATAAGAAATATAGCTGTGCATATTCCTGTGATTTAATTATGTTTGATGTCAAGTTCCTGCTTAAAATATAATTTCATATCTTGCAATGTTAGTGTGATGTGCGAATAAATTATAGCTACGTATTCATATACAAAAGAAGAATGCAACGCCCTTCATGTTTAGTCGTCGACGGTTGCTTTGAGCGTCTTGTATGACTGAGCATGGAATGCAGCTGAGTGACCTGTCATCCAGTTGTGAGTTCCTATTCCCATTAGCGAGCGTCTCCTATTTTGTGTCCTGCACTTTAGGGATCGTTATAGAGGATAGGAGGAAAGTTTTTAAATAAAATAGAAATATAAGAAATAGTAAAACTTCCAATCACGGAAGGCCTTCGATGTACTTAAGTTCGTGGCAAACGGTTTTGTAGTCACTTTCCCTAGTTGTGGGTCTTGGAGGCATTTGTCACCCATCTTACGCCTCCGCGGGGAGTTTTCTTTTTTACCACAGCCGTACTTAAGACACACGGAGTCGAGATCGCGCACGGTAACAATCCGGGCCATTATGGCCCGTAATCTTGGGTATTATTCGATGTACCGTGGCCGGCTAGCGTGGGTGCCGATCGTCAACTGTGAACTACCCCTGGCTGGCCACACCTTATGTTGGGGCTTAAAGTAGGTTCATGGTTGCCGGCGAGCCGAACACCGTAATGAGCTGCCTAGGCTATGGTTGGCCTACTCGGTGGCTTATAATCGGCTCATTACAGTTGGCTTTAAGGGCCGTCGTGAGCAATGAGTTAACCCGCAGCAGAGGGATGCTGGAGCAAAAGTGTCTCATTGGCGAGGGCATAGATTCGTATAGTACCTATTAGGTCTTGTCCAGGTGAAGTCGCGCTGTGATGTGTCTTGAATGGAAATGTCGTTTACACAGGATTTTGTTCAATAGAAAAGGATAAAGCTCAACAAGCAGCCAAGATATAAAGGAACGAGTTAAAAAAGAGACAAGTTTTTAAAGTGGTTCGGCACGAAAATGCCTACGTCCACTGATTCTCTTTGTTAATTCACTTCATATGAGTACTGTAAGTTAAGCAAAGTATCTACGAAGGTGTTGGATGTTCCATGCCCTCTGGAGCACCTCTCCGTCCACTGTTGACAAAATATAAGCTCCGTTGTGGAGATCTTTATGAATTACATATGGTCCATCCCAGATTGGATCTAGTGCACCGGGGCGTGGGAAAATTCGCTTGAGGACAAGATCTTCTTCTTGTAAGCTACGATGCTTGACTTTGGAGTTGTATTGTGCTGCCACTTTCTGCTTGTGAGTTGCTGCTTTGAGTGCTGCATCGTTTCTTCTCTCTTCAATTAGATCCAAAGACATGTGAAGGAGTTCTTCGTTCTCTTCTGGATTATAGTGGATCCTACGGTGGGAAGGTACTACAGTTTCGACTGGGAGCATGGCCTCCGATCCGTATGCCAAAGAGAAAGGAGTATGCCCTGTTGATGTTTCGAAAGATGTGCGGTAGGCCCAAAGTGTCGTAGGAAGTTCATCCACCCAAGCGCCTTTCGATTTTTCAAGCTTCTTTTTTATTAGAGTTTTGAGAATTTTGTTGACAGCTTCGACTTGTCCGTTTGCCTGAGGGTAAGCCACAGATGAGAAGCTTTTGTGAATTCCGTGCTTTTGGCATCAGTCGGCAAACTCTTCGCTGTCAAACTGAAGTCCATTGTCTAATATGATTTTAAGTGGAACCCCATACCTTCATAGAATATTTTTGATCAAGAAGTTAATAACTTTTGCCAAAGATATTTTATTTAGAGGTTCCGCTTCCACCCATTTGGTGAAATAATCGACTGCCACTATAGCATATTTGGCTCTACCTCGGCCCACTGGCAGTTCGCCAATCAAATCAATTCCCCATACTGCAAAGAGCCAAGGGCTGGTCATTTGAGTAATCTCACTTGTCGGTAGTCGAGGAATCTTAGCAAATTTTTGACATCTGTCACATTTTTTGACGAAGTCTAAGGCGTCTTTGTTTATGGTGGGCCAGAAATATCCATATCGGAGTATCTTATTTGCCAGAGTCTGCCCTCTTGTGTGATCTCCGTTGCTTCCTTGATGTATGTTGGATAAGTTTTCCTTGGCTTCCTTTCCAGCAACACACCTTAATAATGGGTTAGAGAAGCGGCGCCGATAGAGGATGCCTTCTTGTATTGTGTAGCGGGAAGCTTTCCTTAGGATTTTCTTGACTTCGTTACGCCCATCGGGCAGTGTGCCATTTTGTAAGAATTTTCGGATGGGAGTCATCTAAGTTTCCTCTTCGATTGCAGCTATCAGATTCACTTGCTCGAAACTCGGGGTTAGTTGCTTTGAGATGGCTACTATTCCGGAAATAGTGCCGCCTCTCATGCTAGCTTGCTTCGCCAGCTCGTCGGCCACTTGGTTCTCTTCTCGAGGGATGTGTTTGATTAAATAGTGATCCAATTGATCAAGTAGCAGCTTGGTCTTCTTTAGATATGCTGTGAGTCGTTCTCCTTGAGTCTGAAATTCTCCTAGTATTTGGTTTACAATAAGTTGAGAATCACTATGAAGGCATAAATAACTGGCTCCAATCTCTAAGGCAAGTTCTAATCCAGCTATTACTGCTTCGTATTCTGCATCATTGTTGGTGGCAGCGAATTCCAACCTTAGAGCATAGTGTAGCTTCCTTCCCATGGGAGTGATTATTACAACACCTGCCCCCGAGCCTTGTTCGTTTGAAGCTCCATCCACAAAGAGATTCCACTTAATGTCTTTTGCTATTTCAGATTGCTCTTTGCCTTCGTTGGTAGTGAAATCGGCAATGAAATCGGCCATGGCTTGTCTCTTGATGGCGGTGCGAGGATGGTAGGTGATATCATATTGAATCAGTTCAATGCACCATTTAAGTAGTCGTCCAGAAGTGTCGAGACGATGGAGTACCTGCCTTAGCGGTTGATCGGTTAGAACTCTGATGGAATTAGATTGAAAATAGTGTCGCAGTTTCCGTGACGTGATTAGTAAACAGTAAGATAGCTTCTCAAGTTTAGGATATCTGGCTTCTGTCCCCATTAACCTCTTACTTACAAAGTATACTGGCCGTTGCGCGCGGTTGTCTTCTCTCACCAAAGCGGCGCTTAGAGCATGAGATGATACAGCAAGGTATAGGTATAGCTCTTCGCCTTCGTTTGGAGTTGAGAGTACTGGTGGTCTCTGGAGGTGTTCGATCAGGTTAAGGAAGGCTGTTAAGCATTCGTCAGTCCATTCGAACTTTCCTTTGTCTTTCTTTAGAGCCTCGGAGAAGGGGACGCACTTGTCAGTCGCTTTAGAGATGAATCTGCTTAGGGCGGCCACCTTTCCATTTAGGCTTTGCATCTCTCTTCGAGTGGAGGGTATCCTGATATCTTTCAGGGCTCGGATTTGTTCGGGGCTTGCTTCAATTCCTCTGGCATGGACGATGAATCTCAAGAACTTTCCCGATGATACTCCGAAGGAGCACTTTAGAGGATTCGGCTTCATTCCATATTGGCGAAGTACCTGAAACATCTCGCCTAGGTGGCTTACGTGATCGTTGGCTTTCCTCAATTTTACTAGCATGTCATCCACATAAACCTCCATAGTTCGTCCTATCAATTCCGCAAACATCATGTTGACGAGGCGCTGATAGGTAGCCCCGGCGTTTTTGAGTCCAAAGGCATTACTCTATAGCAGTACAATCCTCGGTCAATGATAAAACTAGTGTGGTCTTGATCGGGGGCGTGCATAGGAATTTGGTTATATCCTGAGTATGTGTCCATAAAAGATAAAAGTTCGTGTCCGGCTGTGCTGTCCACCAGCTGATCGATTCGGGGGAATGGGAAACAATCCTTCGGGCAAGCGTCATTTAAGTTGGAGAAGTCAATGCATGTTCGCCACTTCCTATTAGCCTTCTTTACTAGTACCGGGTTAGCGATCCACTCTGGTAGATGGCTTCTCGTATGAAGTTATTGGCAAGTAGGTTCTTTACTTCTTCATCGAGAGCTGCTGATCGTTGTGCCCCCATACTTCTCTTTTTCTGCTTTACTGGCACCTTGGTAGGATCGATGTTTAGTACGTGGCATGCCACGTCTGGGGAGATTCCAGTCATGTCAGCGTGCGTCCATGCAAATACATCCAAGTTGTGGCGGAGAAAATCAATGAGTTGATCCCTCAATTCTGCTCTTAGCTGAGATCCGATTTTCAATAGTCTACTTGAGTCGTGTTTGTCCACAGATACAAACTCCATAGCCTCTACTGGCTCGGCGGTGGCCTCCTCCTCTTTATCTCTAGGGTCTAATTCATTGAAAGGATCACTGGTATATCGAAGAGGAGGGGCTTTCTTTAGTTGCTATGCTTCCAAGTTTTTCATGCAGAGAGTAGCCTCTGCATTTTTCCCTTTATCCTTCCTGCGATTATTGCAAAGTTCAGTTACATAGCAATCTCGAGCGGCATCTTGATCTCCCTCTACTTCCCCTATTCCATTGTTTGTTGGAAATTTCATCTTCAGGCACCACGGGGCCAGGACAATTTGAAAGTCAGACAAGGCTGGTCTTCCTAAAAAGGCGTTGTAGGCCGAGTGGTTATCTATTAGCACAAATGTTTGTTTCCGTACAACGGAGCGGGGGTGACTTCCTATTTCAACAAAGAGGTCCAATCATCCGAGGGGCATCTTCGCATCTCGAGTGAAACCGTGTAGTGGTTTGTAGCAGGGAGACACATCCTTCATTGACAGCTTCATTCTGTCGAAAGCATGCTTGAATAGGATATTTACTAAGCTTCCAGTGTCTACTAGAATTCGAAAAACTTCGGCTGGACCGAACCAGGCAGAGATGACCATAGGATCCATGTGAGGGTACTGCCTTCCCTCTAGGTCACGCCTGTTGAATGTAATGTCATCATTCTCTTTTCGCTTCGGGTGGCGTTCTTCCATAACAGAATTAACACAGCCTTCATTGTTTCTAAGTGACTTTCCGTATCTTTCCATCTATGTCCAGTTCCTATCGGCGATGTGTGGTCCTCCCGATATGGTATGGACCACTATCTTCTCTTGACTGGAGCCGCTAGTGTTATGATTTCCCCCTTCTGTTTCTGGGAGGGGTAGCCTTGGGTTCTCACTGGCAAGAGCTGGGGTCCTGTTCTGACCTTTTACGTTGCGTTCCAGTCTCTTACTTCTGATGTGTTCTTCAATTAAGTCCAAGAGATGATGGCATTCAGTAGTATCATGCCCATGAGATTCGTGGAAGCGGCAGAACTTTCCAGACTTAATTGCGTTATCTGATTCCTTCTTGTACGGCGGGCGTTTGTATTTAACTTCGTCTTGGGTGCCCAGGAAGATGTTTTCGATTGTTTCATTCAAAGGAGTGTAAGTGTCAAATCTCGGTCCTGGCCGATATAGACGTTTTTCTCCCTTCCTGCCCCCAGCATTGTCTCTAAAGTCGCTTCTTCGAACGTCCTTTGCTACAGCGGGCGTGTCGCCATGAGCTGCCTTGGTTCGTTGCCCTGTCTGTCTTTCAGTGGCAGCGTCTTCAAGTCTCATATATCTTCCGGCTTCATGGAAGAAATCGAGTAAGGTAGCTGGTTTTTCTTTCGTTAATCTTCTAGCAAACTTAGTATCCGGATGCACACCACTACAGAGGGCCATTAAGATAAGCTTCTTATCGGCATCTTGGACTGCGGCTGCTGCAGCATTGAATCGGATTAGATATTGCTGCACTATCTCTCCAGGCTTCTGTTTGATATTAGATAGGAAATAAGCATCCTTGGGTTGTTCCACATGGATGCGAAACTGGCTGATGAACTTTTCTTTCAACATTTCCCATGAGCTGATGGATCCTTGGGGTAGATGGCAGAACCAGGAGGTAGCTAGATCTGCCAAGAATAGTGGAAAGCATTTGCACAATACTCCTTCTGTGGCTCCGCTCATGAGCATATGCTATGTGTATCTCTGCAAGTGCACAACGGGGTCAAAGATTCCCTTGTAAGGTTCCATTGTTGGCATTTTCCATTCTCGAGGGGTGATGGCCATTTCGATATTGCGGGTGAAAGGGCTGGTCAGCCTAGCGCCTATCCCTCGTTCTCTTTGATCCCGTTGGACGCACTCTCTGAACAATTGCGCCATCCTTTCATCAGAATTTGGAGCAGATAGAAATGAGTTCTTCTCTGCGGGAATGATTCCGTCCAGATGATCTGTAGGGGTGGTATCATTCTCTGTTGTGTGCTGGGAACATGCTAGGGTCAGCTACAGTTGGCCCTTGCCTTGATCTTCCCCTACCGGGTTCTGTTCTGAGCACTTCCTCGGGTCCAACTTCGGGCTGGACTCTAGCTCGGCCTCGTTCATCGGTGTTTCCATGGCTAGGTAGCATGACCGGCTCAGCCACATCCGACGCTCGCCTGATACCTCCCTCGTCGGGTTTGGTTCCAAATGTTTCCTCGGGTCGGAGTTCGGGCTGAGTTCGGGCTTGGCTCCTATCATTGCTGTTTCTGTTGTTAGTTTCTTCAAAGAAGAAAGATCTTTGTCGCCTCCCAGATCCTCCATACTGGGACTCATCTCATGATTCAGTGTTGCGTTTGGATTCTTCAGCATCCCTTAAGCGTGACATGAGTCGGTCCACCAAGGCTTCTTGTTGGGATGTGAAGCGGTGAGTCACATCAGCCACAACCTTGTCTAGTCTGCCCTAGTAATTGATGTCGGTTGTTTCGTGGCAGGGGATGTCGGATTTGCCTGATTTCCATTTCATGCTACTTTTGAAATGGGACGGTTCTCTTGATCAGCTATCACTGGATCTGGAACGCTGCTAGTTGCGATGTTCTTTCCTTTGCTAACATCTTTCTTCTGTCTGGGAGGCATGTCTTCCAAGCAATGAGCGATGCTGTCGGGAAGAAGTTTAAGTGGGAGAAGCTGAAGCTTCTAGCTCGAGCTCTCAGTGAAAGCACCAAAAATGTTTGTACAAAAAATGGGCAAACACCTCCAAGTCGTATGATTTAGTCGATTTTATGTTGTTCTTAATGATTTGGGTGATTTATGCAAATATGTAAAAAGCAGGGACTGAACTGTAAAAGACACACAGATTTATAGTGGTCCGGCCAGAACGTGCCTACATCCACTTCATATGTTATTCCTTTTCACTGTTCAGATTACAAGTACAAAGCTTTGATTACAAGTGTATGAAAGTTGTTTGAAAGTTCTTTCCGTGCTTGAGCTCTCAAACTTGTCTGCCATTGTTGCACCCCTACCCCTCTATTTATAGAGTGAGGCTGGGGGTAGGGGTCTTGGATGTACATAGCTGCTGGTGGGCCTGGGCTGATGTAATTTGGCCTGGCAATGTTGGTTCGGCAAAGCCTTGGTCCGGAGATGGTTGGAGTGGCTTTCGGTCCGGTAGTGGTTGATTCGGTAGTGGTTGATCCGGTGGAGAGTGGTGAGTGAGAATTGGTTCGGTAGTGGTTGATTCGGTAGTGGTTGATTCGGTAGTAGTTGATTCGGTGGTAGGTGAGTTGGTGTTTGGTCCGGTGGTAGGTGAGTTGGTGTTTGGTCCGGTGATGAGTGGGTTCGGTGATTCCTTGGATCGGTGGTGAGAATTCGCCCAACAGATATTAATGCAACCAAATGTACATGTTTTAACCGTATATAAAGTGTAAAATAAATATAAACATGTATAATTAATGTACAACTTTTAATACAAGGTAATTTCTAATTGATTCCATAACATTTACACAACCATGAACCCTATGATATATTTTTAAAATATGAATACTAATAAGTGTGTTTGTATACATTATTTGAAAATTCAATTTTTCCATTATATAAAATTATACTTATTCAAAATGAAATTTTTTCTTTATACATCTCAAAATAGGCAATTATTTTAATTGAAATGTTCATTCCATTTTGACTAAAAAATTCAAGTTCTTATATTAACTCATTGATTACGATTTAATTTATGTTTCCTTCAAATTAAAACATTTAAATTAATCTAATTCCAGTTCATTTCATTACTAATTTCAACGAGTTCTAATTATATAACACTTTTTTCTTTTCATTTATACCTATTCAAACATATTTTATATAATTTCATATACAACAAAATTTATACAATATTTACAATGTAAATGTTTTATCTTATTGAATTCAACATTTTTCACTTATCAATTTATTCCACGTTAAATGCAATAATTTAGCGAATTGATTGAAATTGCTTACAAATTAACTTAACAACCTAATAAAATAAGTAACGTACAATAAATATCGTCGTTAACTCTTAATCACACTTTTAGAGGTTCATTATTTACACCCTAATATTGTAATTACTTACATAACACTGGTTTTACTCAATTAACATTTATTACAAACTATTCCAAAATTTATTCAATATTTATTAGTTCTCTTATATTATATTTATAACCAAGTGTAACTTTTAACTTGAATTGGTTGGATTTCCTTTCAAGTTATTAAAAATTAACTTATACTAACATATTCCTTAATTTATTCCAATTACCGTTCATTGAAATCCACATTAATTAATTTATTAAATGCTTACATTTATTTCCCTATATCGAATTTGTTCCCACTTTATTTATATTAATGTTATTCCCTTATTTGGTTATTATTTATCAACTTGTTCTAACTTTATTACCTAAATTTACGTTATCTTAAACCTTTATATTTTTCATTTACATCAAATTTTAAATTCCAATTCAATCAACCATTACAGCATGCAACTTATAATAACTGCTTACAAGTATGAATGGAATTGTCATTTATTCTAATTTTTGCTAACTTTACATTAGCATATTAAATAAATTCCCTTTAAATGAATTATATATATAGGTATATTTCTTACCCCATTTCATTTATTGAAATTTATTCAAATTTCTAGTAAATAGGTTTTAAGTCTCCTTTTATATACTTTATTTTAGCGTTCATTCCAATATTAGTTTATAACGTTTTCATTTCTACTAAATTTAATTACAAAAACTCATAAATTCACCCAAATTAAATCAACGAAATTTACGGGTCGTTACACATACTAAGGCTGTAGGTCGGTTCCTACAATTTGGATTTTGGTCCAATATAGGGTTGCGGCTCAGTTCGAGATTTTAAAGATAATGCGGTTCAAAGTGACTATGTAATGCGGTTCAGTTTGGACGTTGCGATCCGACTTCCCATCGGTGTAGTATGAGGTTTATTCTTCAAAGTGTATCAGTGCAGTTTGGTTGCTATGAACATGATTTTTATTGGGATGTAATTGACCAGCTTTGCATGTTGAAGTGGCCTATCCTATTGGAATTGAAGCATTTTAGAAGTGTGATGCGGTTCTTCTTTTTAGATTGTCGCGGTCCACTTTAGCTGGCATTGGTGTTGCACAGGTGTTATACCAAGATTGCTTGCTCCTATATTTAGAATTTTGATGATCAAAGTGGACCATGAAACATGAGTATGACCATATAGCACAGCTTTGCTTTATTTGGTTTAGTTACTTAATTCTGTGCATAACGATCTACTTTAGTGTGTCATACTGCGATGCTTCATATTATGGGAGTTGAAAATTTTGTTCATATAATGCATTCTATTCATTAGATGAAGTGACTTTTTGGCTTTCAGCTCGGTAGATTTGCGATTGGTGCGCAATTTATGTTATTGGTTGCAGCTTGGGTTGTATTCGATTGGGTAGATTTTTGATGGGACAGGCCAATTTTGTTTTCCTTATTATCTTTGCACTTTATTATGGTATATATTGGAATAGTTACATCTTAAAGATATGCGATCTGCTCTTCATTTTAGATTTGTGATGTGTTGATTAAGCTATGTGTTTTGATCCTGCACAGTTTATTTCCTGGTTCAGCTAGCTTGCTTTTTAGGCGAGTCGCTACACTTTTGGCTTGAACGTCCTAACATCACATCAAAATTCTTTGTCTAATTAACTTATGCATCATACCGTGCAAGTAGAAAAAGTGGTGTAACACTTGCCCCTCAAGTCTGTGCCAATGCCGATTAGTGAGGACTTGTTAATTCGTATCCAGTTTTTTGAATTATCTAATCTGTCACTTCATATTTAATTATTTGTACATGTGTTCCATTATGGAAGTTGCTTTTTTGACCATTCTCATACAAATCACTTCATATCCTAAGAAGTATATTTGATTTCTTGTGAAATATAGTCATCATTACAATATCCAATGGTCATGGCTTTTCGTATTCATTATAATTTAAGGCCAGGATCTTATTGGCAAACCTATAAATATTGTTCCTTCTTCCTCATCTCCTCTTTTACCAGTTCGAGAAAGAAAAACTAATATGAGAAATTTGTTTCCCTTTAAATTAGGCTTAAATTCACTCATAATTCGAATTTATCTACTCTTTTTTTAAGCATCTTCTTTCTCAATAAGTTGATTCTTGGGTTAAGTTTTTTTTTCATTTCGAGTTCGAGTGGTTATTTTCATGACCTTGTATTTAGTTTGATTGGTATAATCTTTGATTAGGATTCGTTTATTTATTTATTTATTTATTTATTTATTTATAACACAATGAAAATCCTATTTCCTGTTATCTTACGGTTGATTTGCGTTATTTTGCGAGTGGCTTATCTCTTCTATTTAGATCAGTTATTAATGCCTTCCAACGATCGTCCTTGCTCCTCTGATCATGTTTCTTTCTTTGTTGAGTTGCCATCGGCCATTCGTGAGAGAAGTTGAGTGGAGGGTTTTTTGGCTAGTTTTTGTACTAGTGGTTATGAATTTAGGGTTCTTCGCCCTCCGATCACATTAATTTGCCCCCCGAAGGATATGTTTCGGTGTCATCTGAACATATCGGATATGGCCTTTACTTTCCTGTCCAACCTCTTCTCAAGGAATGGCTTGTGGCATTTGGCTTATCTTCCATTCAGTTAGCCTTAGTCTCCTATTACCTTTTGACTTGCACATATATTTTTTCTGATGAACATCTTTCTTCTCCCTTTTGTAGAGAATTATCCTTTTTTGTATTTAACATGGGAGAACCGCTCTTAGAGATGCATAGGATTTTGCTTTGTTCAGGCCACAAAATCCCTTTTCCCCTCTTCTCCTCATAAAACCTACCAATGGGCAGATCGGTTCTTTTTGTTTCTAACTTAGACGGTTTTTTCTCTTCCTTCCAAGAGTCTGGTACTGAGCCCATTCTCCTTTATATTTCTTTTTCTTTTAAATTCCTTTTCTACACCGATTTGACTCTTCTTCTCTTTTAGCAGATTGTCTGACTTCAACAGAGTGGAAAATAAGCTGTTTTCATAGTGCATGGTAGGCACATTGAGGCTAATCGATGATGCTTGCAAAGGGGTCACATCTTTCAGTAAATATTTACTACACAAACATAATTTTCACGCATCACATTTTTTTTGGATCCATTTTTACATATGACTTTAACATTTCTGCTTCATGCGATGTGTGTATTAGTTATTTGTCATCCATTTAGACCTGTTTAATTTAAAGGTCTATATGTATTAACTTTGTCCATTTCATTGTACAGATTCAATGTCGTCGCTTGCTTACTTCAAAGAAGAAAAAAGATGAAAGGAAAAGACAAGGAGCAGATCTTTCTGCACATGAGAGTGCGCATAAGCAACCAAGTATGGATGACCCTCTATCTCCTCCCCTAAATTCTTTGATGGGTACTGTGTCTTCTGTGCTGCCCATTATCACGCTTTTGCCCTCCTCATTCTTCCTGGTTATTCCGGGAGAGGGTGTAGTGCCTGACTTGGTGGAGAGTACGGGTCGTCTACGCACTGACGACTATATTACACCGACCCCTTCTCCATTACCTGCTACTAGTCTGCCTTTCTAGGAAGTCTTCTCGGACTTGCACCTTAATGGCTTCAAGTTTAACATATTATAACATTGCTTTTATCTATTTATAGTTTCAAGAGTATTATTATTATTTATAATCTTCGTGCTTCTAGGTCATTGCCCTCGGGATGGAACTACATAATATACTCAGTAATTTCGAGCCAGCCCTTACCACTGCCCAGGAAGTAATTTCGAAGTTGAAGCAAGATGACTTGCAGTTGAGATGGGATTTGGTGTGACCTCCCTGGACATTAAAGCAAGAAATAAAAGGGAGGGCGATTACAAAAGGCAAAAGTAGGCAACTTCCAAGAAGGTAGAGGATATGGAACAAGATGTCGTGCAGTAGAGGAAGATAGTAAGCAGATTAGAATGAAAGCTCTCTAAAGAAAAAAAAGATCCAAACAAAATTACCCATAGTGTTCTTTCTAGTATTTACGCTCAAGTAAAGAAACAATTCTTTATGGATAATCTCATCATAGAGGACGAATAGGTCGATTTGAGTTTCTTGAAAAAATTAAATCTAATAAAAGATGCCTAAGAATACTACATACGGAAATGGGTTTAGGAGCATGATGACCTTCATAGTTCCTCCTCTGAAGGAATGCAAGCTGAATAAACATCTGATGGTTTCAATGGAGGAAAAGACCTTACTACTTCAAAAGTGTAGTACAAGGCTGTTCCACCAGGATCTATAGACACCGAGGAAGTAAATATCTGAACTTTCCAGCTCTTTAGTTATTAAGTTTCTCCTTTTCTCCTTTTTTGGGAAAATGTTTTTATTATGTTGTGCCACACATGTTTTAATTTTACATTTTGTAAACATTAAAGGTTGTTAATGAAATCATCATTATGTATATTCGTTAATAGGTGTTTCAATTTTTTTGCCCCGTTCTTTTAGGTAAAAACTTTAAGTTAGTAAACCCCTTTTACCAAAGTCATGCAAAGGAAGTAGTTTAGCTCAATAATTTAAGGTTTTAGAATGGCATGCTATGGAGAGACTATTGATGAGGATGACCTTGGCACAAAGGAGGGAAAATGAACTGAAGTAGATTATTACTCAATTAAGAAAAGATACTTAAGGGCTTTTATCTGAAATTAAAAAGGTTATTTATGAAAGGGATGTGCTATATGATTTAGTACGATGCAAGTGAGGCTTCACCTTAGAAAGCGAATTTCTTTCCTTAGTACATCCCCACTTACTGTGGTTTAAAGATAGATTTAGGTGCAGATAAAAATATGTTTCTTTCTTTTTTGTGTAGTTTTTAGTTATTCGAATGAAACACTTTTGCATATTATACACGTGCGCCTATGTAGAGTATTTTTAATTATTATTTTTTGCTTTTCTGCTTATTGACCTATGTCCGGTCAGTTCTTTTTCGAAGACTAGACCTATTTCTTTCATCAGCGCTACTCATCGTACCCTTTGTTTGTGAGATCCTTCTTCTTCCATTACTATTTAGGCTTATGAAATTTAGATCAAAGAGGTTGAGGCTACAAATACAGGGCTTATTGGGCAAAAAGAATCAGTTGCCGATGAAATTCATTTGGGGCTCTGTGTGTAGTTTGATGAACAAGAAGGGGAGTTGAAAAGTCTAAGTAGGCTAACATAAGGAAATATAATTTATTTACTAAATAGCATTCAAAGATAGAAGAGTTGGAGAAAAAGCTCAAGTCCTCATAGAATCCTATTGCTGAATTAGAAGGTTTGTTGAGAGAGTCGTAAATGCATATAAGATCGTATATGTAGATGAGATCAAGGATTAGAACGCAAGGTTGAGGAGTTATCTGAGAAAATTGCTAAGAAAATTAGTGTTGAGGACGACCCTACTGCAAATTTGACTCTAAGTATAGTATCAAGGCCTGATGCTGCTCCTCCGCCTCCATCGAGGGAAAATCCTAATGTCATTCTTAAGTGGAAGAATCATTTGAGAAACTATTATGAGGCCAAGTTCACCAAGTTAAAAAATTATTATAAAAAGGAATCAAAGTCCATTGGGAGCGGTAGCTTGTGTGTTGTGTCTACTGCTTAATAACTATTCGGTTCTTATTCTCATACTACTAAGAAGATGAAAGAGAAGCTTTTGGATGAGATTGAACGAAGTGGCTATGAAGCATGTTAATCCTCTTGAAAACAACCTTTCTTCCTTACAATCTCAATCCAATATATAGACCCTCAACCGAGTTCCCGTTACTCGTATGGAACCTCCGCTAATTCTCTGGGTAGTTTGGATAGGGCTCCTTGGTGGAGCTACTTTATAAAGAGAGAGTCAAGTAGGTCACGGTATATATTTTCGTAAAGTGGGAAACCAATGATTTTACTCACCTCTAGCCTGATCTTGACTTAACCTTCTTATATAATCATGCGGATTATGTTTTCAATCCAAACGACTATGGTGATGCTTGGTCCGATGCTACTTATGATCCTTGAGTTATTTACGTTGGTGTTGCTTATAGTCATTCGTTAGTTTTTATTACTAAGTTAGATGTTGCATCCCTTATTTCCCATCTTAGGGGCATTTCTACTCAGCGCTCGACATTAGATGCCCGAAGACCTAATTGTTGCAGGAGAATCATAGTTGGTACCTCTTTTGAGTCTGATTCGGACTTTTGATGTAATTTTGTTTTGTTACAAATTATAGTTTTGTGAACTCGACTTTTATCGTAACCCGTATCATGATTGTTTTTATTTATTTTTACTTGCAAAGTATGAGTAGATGTGTAGAACATATAACAATGCGTAGATTTTTAATGAGTATATATAGAACTGAGTAAATATGTGTAGATCTTGGTTTTTGATGTTTACCTAGAAAGCTTTAATAAGTTTCTGGAATTGAACTTGATTTGAAGGTTGTTTTACATTCTATGTATCATCTCGTCTTGCTATTTTTGCTTAGCTCCTTGCATAATTCACGAATCCTAAACTAGCCTTTTAACATGCATGTTTGCTGCATGCTTGGTTTGACCTGCCCCATTGTTTGGGTGTAGCTTCATATTCATACGCTTGGTGGTCCGCGCTGCTATTTAAGGTGGACTTTATTTTGACTTTGAAGTCAGGTCATGTGTTTATGACCTTTTTAATTCATGTGCATGGTTTTATATACTAGTTTAGGCCACCAATATCTTTAGATCTAGTGTAAGTGTTACTTATGTAGAGAAATTAACACAGAGAGATTTTTACGCTGGTTCGGGCTGTCCTATATCACTACACCCAGTTCATTGTAATTTATTGAGAAGCTGGACCACGTATATGTGTCCCATTTTGATACTGAGTTCGGGCCGTCTAATATCCCTTCGTCTAGTGCAGTAATTTGGCCAAAAAGCCAGATTATGTTTATGCAATTCCAAGTGCTTACATTAAGTTTCACCATTCTAAATGCTAGTTCTTGTCAACTAACCATGCGCTTGGCTTGGCTAGCGACTATTGGCGGTGAATTATGAAGGGTCAGGTGAAGGCTAGCGTATATGAGATTCATTTTGAAATCCTTGTCCCCTCACATCTTAGTCCAGTATCATTGTTCTCAATATTGAGAGTGCCATTTTTGCTATCTAAAGGCGTAGCTAGCTGGGCTGGAGGGCATTGGCAGTGACCTAGGGAATGATGGGGGCAGGTTTGCATTATTAGACATGGGTTTTGTAACATCCTGGAAGTTTATTGTTTTTATTTTGAATATTTACTTAATTATATAAATTTAAATAATTGTGTTTTAAAGTTTAATAACTTGAATTAATTATAGGGATTATTTAAATATTTGATTGCGAATTAAATATTAATTAAGTTGATTTAATAGAATTATATAACTCATTTTAATTAATAAATAATAATGGAGAACCAATTTTGTAAATTTATTTAAAATAATAAATGGTTCGAATAAATAACAAGAAAAATTATTAATAAAATGACTTGATTTTTATTACAGTATTTTTGAATGAATTTATTGGATTTTTCTATAACTTTTAATTTGAAAAATATTCAAATTATCATTTGTCGTATTTTACAGCAAATAATATTATTTTTGAAATTTCACATAATGAAATAACCTATGTATTTTACTGTTGATATGTGATCATGTTACATTTTGGTGCAAATCATATTTCATTTCTATCGTTCATGGTTCGTAAATGAATGGGATATTGTGTAGCGGAGTACCGCAAATCTCACTTTTCAAAAAAATTTAAAATCAAATCAAAAATTCAAAATTTTTAAAATGTCTTATTGCCGAGTTAATAATTAGCCTGAAAATTTTGTTTTTCTTGAGAATATTGTTTTACTTGAATGTGAAATAAAATTTTGTTCTAAAATCAAAAGTCAACACATAGGCTTTTCCTACTTTTTCATGTTCATTTTTTTCCTCTTCTCTTCTTTTTCTATTTCATTCAAAAGTAAATGAAAATGGCCACTAGCCTTCAAAATCAAATGATTTAGGCCACCTAAAATCATAAAACTTGTCCCATTGGATTCGTAAAGGCGAGATCTACAAATCCATATGTTGTTCAGCGAGCGACATTATTTTGGTGAGTTCAACGGTTGTGGCCGAAGTTTATGGTGAACAAGAGTTTGACATATACTTCGATTTAGGTGGAGTTTGAAAAATCGATGCACTATTGACGTCGACGAGGTGGATTCTAGTGGCCTATTGAAAATGCAGCCTACATTTGTCCAATATGCGAGCTTCGCGTCATATTCATGGGATCTTGGTTGAGGTTTGTGGTGTCATCGCGAAGCACTTGTGCTGTGGATCGTGCTAGAGGAATCGGGGGTCCATTTCATTGAGCATTAAGGCGAAAAGGATCGAATTTGGGATTTTCGTGTGCACTGGCATCTCTTGCATTTTGCATCAGGCGGGAAGATTTATATTTAGGGAGGAAAATGTACTGTTTGGGTAATTGAATAATTATTATGTTTTTAAGTAAATTTAATTGTTTAACTAATTACCAAATCTTATAAAATTGATATCTTGCTCATATGAGGTCAAATTTGAACATGCTCCATTGCATTGGACTTGTAGGAATGCTAGCTATTGCTAGAACTAATTTCGTTAGATTTGGAGCAAGTTGAATTTTGAGCCAAAATCAAACGCCCATTTGATTTTAGATCAAACCGAAATGCAAAAACATCTGCTAGTCTAAATAAATTATATGATACTATAGATTATTGTTAAACTTGGATGTTGGTTTATATTGTTGTATGTTTGGATTTTAAATTCTCGCTTGAAAAGCTGATGGCATAAATAACCATTCTGTTATAGGAAAAAAAATAGAAGGATAGTCAAAGTCTTTACATAGTGAATATGTGACGCCCCACCCCGAGACCCACATTAACAAAGAGGATTAAATAGTAATTATATCTACTAATGTAACAACCCTGTATTTTGGGAATTTTTTTGTATATTTTAATTATTTTAATTGAATTTTTGATTTAAAAACTTATTTTATTTATTTTGAATGATAAACTTTAGTTTTGATATGAATTATCATTCCAAAGCATGACTAAAGAGAATATTTTCCAAAAAGTGAAATTTTGGACCAAATAGTCAAACTTTGACTTTTAATTTAAATTTTTAAAAGTTTGAAAATTTAAATTTTATCTTTTATTATGAAATTACATAAAATTTTAAGAACACTACTTTTTGTTTCGTTGGAAACAGATTTAAATTGTGAAAGTTATGTATATTTCAATATTGAGTGCAATTCGTTTATTCTGCAATTTTGTTATTTTAAATAGTATAAATTTTATTTTCTTTGTCATATTTTATTGTAATATGTATTAATATGTTATTTTATGTATATTTTTTTCTTTTAATATTTTTGAAGTGAGGTAGGAATTTTTCTAGAGCTAGTAGTATTTTTCTTGTAATTTCCATGCCCTATTTTCAATTTTTAAACATTTTCTTTAGTTCTTTTTCTGTTTTTCTCCAATATAATTATTTATTTTATTTTGAAAATGATAACAAAATTATTTTATTTCAAATTTTCACTTCATAATATTTTTAAAATGAAGTGGATATTTTTCCAAGACTAGTAGTGATTTGTTTGCAATTTCTGGACACTGTTTTGTATTTTTAAGCAATTTCTTTCATCCTTTTTATATTTCTTTAAAATTAATTATTTATTTTCATATTATTTCACTTGGTTTCGGTTTTCTAAGGTTTTTTCTAATTTATTGTTGTTTTTATTTGATCTTTAGAAAACGGAAATGTGTTTCATTTCTAGACGTTTCATTTCTAGACGTTTCATTGTCTAAAGTCGTTTCATTTGCCATAACCTCTCCATTACTCCTCTAGGCCGTGCATTTTTTTTTTCATTTGCTGTGTATTCCCTTCAATTTTCATGTGAAAAACAACTCAGAACTTCTCATTCTCATGGCTTCTTCAAACTTACTTGGTAATGGCCTCCTCTCTTCTCTCTTTTCTTCTTCCTTTTTCTATTGTTTTGCTTGATTTTTGCCTTGCTTCTCTTGCTTTGTTTGGCCTAACACCTCCACCATATCCTCCACCGAACACCACCACTTCCTTCCCACATCATACACGACCAAAACCCTTCCTCCTCTGACCTGCAAGTGCCATGACCATCACATGATGCAAAATCCACAAAAACTATGTTAAAACTCCTTAAAAAGCATGTCTAGCCACTTAGTCTTCATCACCATCACCTTAGATGACCTTGGCCACCTCCTATTGCTCCACCACCACATTAACACACCCCTAACCATCACCTTCATCCTCTGTCCAGATCTGAAACATGCCATAGCCGAGCCATAGATCCATGTAGCCAAGCGCAAAATGAACCAAAAACCACTATTTTGCATAAACCTCTTCATATTCATGCGTAGTGACTCCTCCACCACTTCAATACCTTGTAGCCATGCCTTATAGGACCCAAACCTGAACCAAAGTATGTCCAAACCTGAGCCAAAACATTCCCTAAGCCGTGCTAGCAAGTGTAGAAAGCAAGGCAAAAAGTTGTGTATTCATATTGCTTTTCAATTCAAAGTTATTCCTACTCAATGTTGTATGGAATTATAATTTTATTTTGTTTGTTTTGGGTTGTAACACAAGTTCTAAGCTCGGATCTCTTCCCACTTGAGCCTATTGTTGTGTCATCGTGCCTTCTGGAATCCGTTGTGTCATTTGTATTGCAATCTCCAGCGCAAAAAGGTGAGTAAAGCTCACACGACATTTATACTTATGCAGTTGTGAAACAACAACAACTGAATGTGGAGAATTAAATATGATGTTATAACTACCAAGTGATTACTTATATATGATGTTATACCTGTTAAATTTCATTTCATATCATCTTTTATTATATATATGTTGTTACCGTTCATTTTTATATATGTTTATCACACTGCAAGTTCCCTGTAAATTAGAAATCACTATGGGTTGAAATGATACATACCCGAACGAACTTTAGAATAGGGGAAAATCGTTATGGGCTGAAATGATAGGCCTGAACGATTTTCAACTTCTTTTATTTACTTGGGACTGCGGGTTTGAAATGATAAAACTCGGATTTTTATTTGTAAATTACGGGTTGAAATGATATATTACCCGTATCACTTTACCTAGCGTAGAAAATTATATACAGGCTCGTAGTTAAAATATGTTTTCTAAAATTTTTAAAATATTTTAGAAATTTAATTTTTATAATATTTTGATTTAAAATTAAATAAAAATATAGCTTTTGTAAAGTATTATTGATTTTCTGGAAATCTATAAGTTAAATAAATTATGAAAAAGTTAGAAAATATGAATATGAGTTATTTTGGAAATTTTGATTTAATTTTTAATGGAATTTAAATTAACTTTGAAAATATGATAAATTTATGATATTTTGAATTTAAATTAATTTAAAGTGATTTTATATCATATTAATGATTTTTGATAAAGTTGAATGTGAAATGAATGAATATTTAAGTTGAAATTTTGAAATATAACTAAATTGGAAATTTATGAAATTGACTTAAAAGTGAACTTTTAGTTAAGTAAATAAAAATAAAACTAAGTTATATTTGAGAATTTGAACTTAAGTGTTAAGTTGAAATTTAATGCAAGGAATTTAAAATTGAACATTGTAATTTAATAAGTGAATTATTATTAAATCTTGATTTTTGAATGGAAATTTAACTTTATAAAATCATGAACTTGAGAAAAATTAAATGATGTTTATAAATGTGAAAATGTATGATTTTATGAGTAAAAATGTTTTAAATAAAAATATAACTGGCTGAGAAATTATATTGAATATATGGAGTTAATTGACTGCATTTTTGAAATGCTATTAATTACAATGTAAATGATATTACAGCATTTGTAAATGCTGTAGTTGATGATAATGAACTAAAAAGCTAAACTGAATTAAAAGCTATTATAGCAATTTTTGTAAGTGCTATAATTTTTGAATTTAACTAAGTTTATTTGAAATTTAAGTAAACCCTATTACAACATTTTAAAATGTTGCTTTTGTTAAATTGAACTGTTTTGAATGTATCTTTCCGTAGCATTTTCTAAATGCCACGAAAAGTGAATTTTCACTGTTTTGATAAACTTAAGTGAATAAATGAACTTTGAAAGTTGAAAATTTTGGAAATTTAATAATTTAATTATCGAACATAATAACTTCATTTTTTTTTTATTTTTTTTTAGCAAAGCCAGCCTGTTTTTATAGTGGACAGTCCACTTAAATTATAACAGAGTCAAATTACAATGAAGAATGAAAATGATAAATCACGATACAATCTAAGAAGAAAATAACTGATCAGCATAACCACCCATAAACCAATAAAAAAAAAAAAAACGCGATAGCTACAGGGGAATTTTCAAAAGAAGTTGAGAAAGAGAGGAAGAAGACCGCGCAAATCTTCTCATGTTCCTTTCGTCCCATATCACAGCTATCGTAAGCTTGAGGTAGGTGAGAATTCGTTTGGTCGATATCGTTTTCCACCTAGTTATATTGAAAATCCTAATCCATTCCAGCTTAAAATCTCGATGCGGAGGTCTCTCGTGAATTCTATGAAGAACTTCCTTCCATAACTGAAAAGAAAAGTGGCAATTGAAGAATAAATGCCCTACATTTTCCGCAGCTCTGTTGCAAAGAATGCAGAGCGAGTGATCGATTAATTGCCTTCTAACAAGATTGTCTTGAGTGTGTATTGCATTCATCGGGCATTTCCAAAGCAGCAGATTGTGCTTTTGTTTAGATCCAAACTTCCATATTCGAGCGTGCCAAGGAAAAGAGGAATCATAATGCATTTGGATTATAGTTCTGTAAACAATGGATATGCTGTGATGAATACCATTCCAGCTGATCCCACCTTGATCCACATGCTTATAAGCATCAGTAATAGAGGACCATAGGTTATTTAGCTCAGGCGAACTAACATGAGGTAATTGCAGCACACCATCTATAAAAAAATCATTAGCATTAGCATTGATGGGTATTCCAGAGTTAAGTAAAAGGATATAGTCTATATGTTGAGATAGAATCATTCCTGGAGCACACCAAGGGGAGTACCAAAAAGAGTTCACAGTATTGCACTGCACCATAGGCAAATAATAACTTCTATTAGCCAAAAGTTTTTTCCATAAAAAGCTATCAGAATTTTTAGCTTCCATAGTCCAATAATTTCCACCCTTAAGATTGTATTGCCTATTCCATTTTTCCCACATCCCCATACTACTACTGAGCAATTTGTTAACAAGCTGAGAAGTAGTTGCAATGTTCCAAAGTTTCAATGATTAAAAATGATTCTTTTTTAATATAAACTGTTTTGAAATGGTATTTTAAATTGAATAAAATGAATTATGATTTGAAATGAATGTGGTTTTGAAAAGAGATGATATTTTGATATATTAAATGATTGAAATGTGGTTTTGAAAAGATATGATATTTTGATATATTAAAATGATTTGAAAATGGAGTTTTGAAAGATATGACATTTTGATATTAAAATAATTTGAAAGGAAGTGCTGAAAGATAAGATATTTTGAACGAAGCTTTGAAAGGTTATGATATTTTGATATATTAAAATGATTTGAAAGGAAGTTTGAAAGGATATGATAATTTAATATATTGAAATGATTAGAAATGACTTGATATTTATTTTGATAAATATTTGAATTGAAAGATATGTATGATGATATATTGAAATGGTCTGGAAATGATTTAATCTTTATTTTGATAAAGATTTGGGTTAAAATGATATTTTGTTTTGAAGTATAAAATATTGTTTTAAAGTTATAACTACGGGTTATAATAACGATTGGTTGTTAAAGAGACCGGGATCGGATATTGTCTTATAGCCGGCCAATACCGAAAACCACTTTGACAACTGTGTATGCGGTGGAGATTCCAGAATGAAGTAGGATGGTGGCGACGTTCTCAAGGTATATTACGTGGACCCAACTCCCGTGAGTTGGCATAAATGACTAAAACAGGAGCTATACCGGGCTACACAAAGGGTCGCACCCTTTCATCGAGCATGCTCCATCGGAAACCATTCTATTACTTTTGTGATTCAATATGTGGCGCCACTTTGATTCGGGGGTATTGTTCGAGTTGGGCGGAAGCTGCTGGCTTGCCGTCACCACCGGTCCAGGAGTGCAAACGGTGTATCCACCCTGGCATTGCCTCGTGTGCCGTGTCATCTCCTTATAGCAAGCCCACTACGATTTTGGTTTTAAAGATCCGACGGCGTTAAGATTCACCATCCCCTTAACGCTATTTTCTATATGATTATACTTTACTGATTAGACACTACTGTATATAGCGCAATATACTACATAGTAAATAGTTTAACGGATCCTTAGAGGATGGGCGTTCCCAAGCATCTTCTAAATTACTTGTACCTTTGCTATAGTTCACTTGAGTTGGTTTACATTGTATAAGTATGCATGTCCTGACTCGAGTGTTTATATTTTATTTATGCTCGGGTCAGCCTGAGTTATTCACAGATTTGGATTTCCACTTTCTGGAGATTGGAATCGCTGGAGATTATCTACTTGTCAAGTTTCATCTTTTCAGTTCGGTTGTTCAATTCAGCTTGTACTTGGTTATCATATTTAAACTTTTGTTATACTTTATTTCTTCTATTGTATCTTATGTAACTCTGATATATTTATATAGTATCTTCATGAACTACTATCTCTTTTACTTCTGCTGCATTATTATTACTCTGTGTCTGTGATCTGTGATTTTTATTTACTGTATATTCTGAGATTTGTCAAATTTTTATTTACAATGCGGTATTTTGAGCAATTCAATTCTGGCATGAGTGTCTACCTATACACTTATAATGTATGCGAATGGCTGAAAATACCAGGTCGTTACAGTTGGTATCAGAGCTTTGGTAGCTCTAGGCAAAACTCAGCATATGGAGTGAATGTATTTACAGAATCACTTTCATTCGAGTTTGAATCTCTTCCCTTTTGACTCAATTCCTTTGAATTTTGGAACGTTCCCTACGGTTCCAAAATCCATTCGTATCCCTCACTATTCACCTTCTTTTGACTCTGGAGTATTCCATAACTCCGCTTCGGATGATCTTTTTAGTGAGCCGGCGGTCATTTCAAATTGAATTGAAAAAAGGGTGAAACTCCTTTACAATTAGCATCGATTCACCAGAGATTTATATCTATCCTTGGTTTAGATGCTAATATCTTTTGTTATTCCAAACTTTATTTATTGAGATTGAATGTAGATTTACCCTAGAAAAATCCACATTGATCTTATTCTTTAAGTCACGGTTGACCCGGTTAACGTTGCCCGTGATTTATTTAAGCTTATCCACCTCCCTGTTTTGTTATTTAATCATCTTGTCTTTTGTTTCCAACCTATTTTCAAACATTTTGAATTGTACTTGTAAATCTATGTTTTGTTTATATATTGTGTTGTTTAAGTTGTTGTTGTTGAGTTGGGTTTCTGATCGATTCGTCTGATCAACGCTATCGATAGGATTTCTAAAACACATTGACCGAACAAACTAACACAATATTATTTTAAAATTTGGTTAATGAAATAAATTTTGATATATAAGTAAATTTATGGAACTTAATAAATTGATTATTTGAAATGATAATACTTAATTTATCATTTATTGTTCTATAAATGAATTTATAGATAGTTGTTTATAAATTTATTTGGGAACTGAAATGAATTTAAAACAAGAAATTTGAGAATTTAATTTCTGATGGTTTCAAACCTTGTGTTTAGTGTTTTAAAAGGTTATATTATTTAAAGTATTTTCAAATAGAAATTTGTTTCCAAAGAATTTTAAGTTTAAAATTAGCGCTCTTCTCATTGTCGCTGGGAAATAACTTCGGTGATGACTGCAGCATCATCGACGTTCATTTTCGAGTTTCGAAGTGAAGAGACCGCTCTGTAGTCTTACTACAGCTTTGTTTTGGTAAATCAAATTGATTTGAATTGAATTTCTAAAACATGACTTGATTTATAATATATATAGACATATGATTTAAATTTTATTTGATAAACTATGTACATACATTTAGTTATCTCTAAATGGGTTGAAGAAATCGAAAATTTAATTCTTAAATTTTATTTTAAAGAATAATTTCAATTATAAAAAGAAAATCAAAATTTTTGAATAAATGATTTAAGCTTGAAATGATTGAATTGGAAAGTTTTATTTGTATAATACAATTGCATTCAAATATAACTTACCTTAATTTCAGAAGTTAACAATGTAATTGGACAATATACAATATAAAAAGATTTTATAAATAAAAATTGAGTGGTTATAATAAATGTTATATACTTAAATTTTAATTATAAAATGATTAACAGAGGTAAATATAATAAAGGGTAATTGAATAACTTACAATAAAATAATGTTGAAAGAACTAAGAATAAAAGAAAGCAGTTATAATAAGTGTAAGTATGTTTAACATAAGTGATAAATATATTGAGTGGAATAAATTTAATTTTAATTAGGAATAAAGAAGAATAAAATTTATTAAGTACATTCTGAGTGTAATAAATGATTATTTTTCAAACCCATAGTTTTAAAAATTGTTAATTTAAGACGATTGGATAATAAAATAATGAAATTTGAGATAGTCAACGATTTATTTAACTTATAAAAAAAATTAAGTTGAAATTTCCATGCTTTCAAATTTATTTCCTTATTTTTTTTTTCAAATTATCTTTTGTTGTCCTTATTATTCTTATCTTCCTATAGACTGGTATAGGCATCTTTCTATAATCTTTCTGTTTAGAAATCTTTCTATAATCTTTGATAAATCTGCGCCTTGTTAAACTTACCTATCACAATAGTTATCATGTATAATTTCCTTCTCCTTGTCATCTTGTCCTGATCTTGTTTCACTCTATCTTTTTCTGTGCTTTCCCGTACCTCATTCCTTTTCGGCGACGAAAAGTTTTGAGTGGGGGAGAGTGTAACAACCCTGTATTTTAGGATTTATTTCTTTTGTATATTTTAATTATTTTAATTGAATTTTAGATTTAAAAACTTATTTTATTTATTTTGAATGATAAACTTTAGTTTTTATATGAATTATCATTCCAAAGCATGACTAAAAAGAATATTTTCCAAAAAGTGAATTTTTGGACAAAATAGTCAAACTTTGACTTTTAATTTAAATTTTTAAAAGTTTGGAAATTTAAATTTTATCTTTTATTATGAAAGTACATAAAATTTTAAGAACACTGCTTTTTGTTTCGTTGGAAACAGATTTAAATTGTGAAAGTTATGTATATTTCAATATTGAGTGCAATTCGTTTATTCTGCAATTTTGTTATTTTAAATAGTATAAATTTTATTTTATTTTTCATTTTTTATTGTAATATATATTAATATGTTATTTTATGTATATTTTTGTCTTTTAATATTTTTGAAGTGTGGTAGGAATTTGTAATAACCCGATATTTTCAACCATTCGCATCCGCACATGTCGGACTTGAATTGCTCAAAATACCGCATTGTAAATAAAATTTGGCAAATCTCAGAATATACAGTAAATAAAGTCACAGATCACAGACACAGAGTATTTAATAATGCAGCGGAAGAAAAAGAAATAGTAGTTCATGAAGCCACTATATAAATATATCAGAGTTAAATAAAATACAACAGACTAAATAAAGTACAACAGAACTCTTAAGATGATAACCAAGTACAAGCTGAATAGAACAACAGAACTGGAATAGATAAAACTAGATAAGCAGATAATCTTCAGCGATTCCAATCTCTAGAAAGTGGAATCCAAATATGTGAATAACTCAGGCTGACCCGAGCTAAATAAAAATACAAACACACGAGTCAGGACAATATATACTTATATAATGTAAACCAACTCAAATGAACTGTAATAAGGTACAAGTAACTTAAAGGATGCCTGAGACCGCCCATCCTTTAAGGATCCGTTAAACTATTTACTATGTAGTAATATTTCGCTATTATAATAATGTCTACAGTAAAATAAACTTACTTTTAAATAGCGTTCCGGGCTACCCATATCACCCTTCACACATAATAGTCCCAATAGTCCATCCAATATCATGCCATCTCCACTCCGGGTGACTGTCAGAGGATACCACACGGGCTACGGGAGAAAAACAAACTCGTAGTAAAGGCTCGGTATGGTAGGTGACACGGCACACAAGGCAATGCCAGGGTAGATATACCAATTACGCACACGGGCTGGTGGTAACGCAGCAGCCACATACGCCCACCTCGGAACACACTCCCAATCAAAATCGGAGGATGGCCATCTAATCAATCACAAGTAAGAGTATAGTATCGAAGGAATGTGTCCGATCGGAGGAATGACCTCACTTGGCCCGAGATCGCTCCTGTTTTAGCCACCTTATGCCAACTCACGGGAGTTGGGTCCACGTAATATACCTCAAGAACGTCGCCACCATCCTACTTCATTCTGGAATCTCCACCGCGTACACGATTGTCAAAGTGGTTTTCGGTATCGACAGAGAGTATGCCAGATATCCGATCCCGGTCTCTTTGCCAACCAATCGTTATTATAACCCGTAGTTATAACTTTTAAAATAATGTTTATACTTCAAAATAGGACATCATTTCAAATCCAAATCTTTATCAAAATAATGATTAAATTAATTCCAAACCATTTTAAAACATCATATCTTTCCAGAAATTCTTGTCAAATCATTTTAATATATCAAAATATCATATCTTTTCAAAACCACATTTCAAATCATTTTAATATATCAAAATATCATATCATTTCAAAACCACATTTCAAATCATTTTAATATATCAAAATATCATATCATTTAAAAACCACATTTCAAATCATTTTAATATATCAAAATATCATATCATTTCAAAACCTCATTTCAATCATTTTAATATATCAAAAATATCATATCCATTTCAAGTCATTTCAATCATTTTAATATATCAAAATTATCATATCTTTCCAAAACTTCATTTCAAATCATTTTAATAAACCAAAATATCATATCTTTTCAAAACCACATTCATTTCAAATCATTATTCATTTTATTCAATTTAAAATACCATTTCAATTTACATTTCCAAACAGTTTATATTTCAAAAATCATTTTAAATCATTAAAATGAAGTTATTATATTTAATAATTAAATTATTAAATTTCCAAAAATTTCAACTTCCAAAGTTCATTTATTCACTTAAGTTTATCAAAACAGTGAAAATTCACTTTTCGCAGCATTTAGAAAACGCTACGGAAAGTTGCATTCAAAACAGTTCAATTTAACAAAAGGCAGCATTTTTAAAAATGTTGTAATAGGTTTACTTAATATTTCAAATAAACTTAGTTAAATTCAACAATTATAGCACTTAAAAAGATTGCTATAATAGCCTTTAATTCAATTTAGCTTTTTAGTTCATTATCATCAACTACATCATTTACAAATGTTGTAATATCATTTAAATTGCAATTAATAGCATTTCAAAAATGCAGTTAATTAACTTCAAATATTCAATATAATTTCACAACCAATTATATTTTTATTTAAAACATTTTTAACTTATAAAATCATACATTTTCACATTTATAAACAACATTTAATTTTCCTTAAGTTCATGATTTTATAAAGTTAAATTTCCATTCAAAAATCAAGATTTAATAATAATTCACTTATTAAATTTCAACATTCAAATTTAAATTCATTAAATTAAATTTCAACTTAACACTTAAGTTTAAATTTCAAAATATAACTTAATTTCAATTTTATTCACTTAACTTAAAATTCACTTTTAAGCCAAATTCACAAATTCCCATTTGGTTATATTTCAAAATTTCAACTTAAATAATCATCCCTTTCATTTTTTAACTTTACTCAAAAATCATTAATATATTATAAAATCATTTTAAATTCATTTTAAATTCAAATTATCATAAATTTATCATAATTTCATATTTAATTTAATTTCCAATTATAATTAAATCAAAATTTCCAAAATAACTTACATTTAAATTTTCTAACTTTTCCATAATTTATTTAACCTATAAATTTCCAAAAAAATCAATAATACTTTACAAAAATCATTTTTAATTATGTTTTAAATCAAAATATTATAATATTTACATTTCAAACATATTTTTAAAAATTTTAGAAAAATATATTTTAACTACGGGTCTGTATATAATTTTCTAGCCTAGGTAAAGTGATACGGGTAATGTATCATTTCAACCCGTAATTTACAAAGAAAATCCGGGTTTTATCATTTCAAACCCGCAGTCCCAAGTAAATGAAATAAAATGAAAATCGCTCAGGCCTATCATTTCAGCCCATAACGATTTTCCCCTATTCTAAAGTCCGTTCGCGTATGTATCATTTCAACCCATAGTGATTCTAATCTAAAGGGAACTTGCAGTGTGATATACTGATAAAAATAACAGAACAACATAATATAACAGTAACAGATGTTATAATAGGTGTTTAAGCATGGGTGAACATCATATAATCATAATATAGCATATGTAACATGATAATGCATTTTACAGATTCAAAAGGGGTCAATTTACTAGTTATATATGTACATATTGTCTGGTGAGGATAACTCACTTGTTTGAGCTGGAGACACAACAACGAATGCACGAATGAGTTCCCAACAAGAACGATAACACGACACAAAGATGAGTGGGAGAGCCAAAGTATCACTTCCCTTAGATACATTCAACAAAACAAGTATAACAACACATAAGTTTCAACACAAAATACCATTAAACAATGATAGAATTGGATGCATAAACAAATCCAAAGTGTTTGCACTTGCTTTCTACCACCTATGCTTCAGCTCTAGATCTGAAATGGCACGGCTAAAGGCATGGTTTGGATCTGGTCTGGGTTCCTAAAGGTCGGCCTAGCATGGGAAAATGATGGAGCAAAGTATGGTAGAGGGATAGGTGCATGGAACTAACACTACAATGCAACTACCATGGATCCTATGCAACATATGGGTTCGGCCACAAGCTAGCATGATGCGGCCATCACTGTAGTGGGCTGTAGGATGGTGTGGCAGCGGGTTCCAGGTCATCCATGGATGGTGGAGGTGCAGTAGGTGGCGGCCAACGGGTGGTTGAAAGTGATGAAGGCATAGGTGATTGGCTATGGTGCATATAGGTGAAGTTTGTGTAGATATTGTTGGATTTGGTCACATGGGTGCATGGCCAGTGGCTTGGGGCTGTAGAGAAGGTGGTGGAGGCTGGCTCAGGTGGTGGTGGTGGCAGCCATGGTGAAGGAGGAGCAAGGGGCTGAGCTACAAGGGTGAGAAAGCAAGTGAAAACAACATAAACAAGTAGAAAAGCAATGGAAAAGAAAAAGAATTTTACCAAACTCTTGGAGATGATGGAGGCTAAAATTTTCGGAGATGAGGAGGAAGAAATTTCATGAAAAATGAAGAAAAAAAAAATACGGCTGAAGATGGTATAAGGAACGGCCCCAATTGAATGCATATGATGAAATTGAAAAGGCAGGGAGGTGAAAAGTCAAAGGTAAATGAAAGGTTTTAAACTCTTTATATTTCTCTAATTCTTTTTGTAATTTTAAATACATTTAAAATACTGATAAATAAAGATAAAATAAACTCAGAAATAAATTAAACAAGTAAACAAAATAAATAAATATTAATTACATATAATTTAATTAATAAAAAAGCAAAAATTGCAAACTAGTCTTGAAAATATGAAAAATAAATGCAATGAACTTTGGAAAATCTTTATGTACTTGTAAAAATATTTATAACAAAGATAATAACATAAACTAAAATGCATTCACAAATAAATATATAAATTTAAATTTAAATATAATTTAAATGAAGAAAATAGCAAAGAAAATAGAAACTAGGCTTTAAAAATAGAAAATAAATTCAATAAGCTTTGGAAAATTTCAAACATCTCTTTAAAAATATTTAAATGGTAAAAATATATGTAACATAACATATAATAAAATTTATAATAAGATATGACAAATAAAAATTATCTATATAATTTAAAATAAACAATATTGTTAAATAAAACAATTTACACCCAATTTTGTAAAAGCATAACTTTCACAGTATTATTCGGATTTCAACGAAACGAAAAGCATTGTTCTTGAAATTTTATTTACTTTCATGACAAAAGGTAAAATGAAAATTTTAAAACTTTTAAAATTTAAATTTAAAAGTCAAAGTTTGACCAGATTGACCAAAATTCACTTTTCTGGAAATATTCAATTTATGCATGATTGAAATTCAAATCCACATCAAAATCAACATTTGTATTTCAATTAACAAAATATATTCATTTTAATAAATAAAATAAAGTTTTATTTTTAAATTAGGAATTTAAATTAAAATAATTAAAATATACAATTACAATAATCAGAAAATACAGGGTTGTTACACTCTCCCCCACTCAAAACTTTTCATCCCCGAAAAGGAATGAGGTAAGGGAAAGCACAGAAAAAGATAGAATGAAATAGTATTAAGACAAGATGACAAGAAGATTAAAATCATACCTGATAACTGTTGCTATAGGTAAGTTTAACAATGTGGAGATGATCTTTCCAAGATCTTCCAGAATTCAAGAACATAAGCATGGAAAAAAAATCTTTTAGAATCTGATTCACCCTTCCCGTTTGACCGACGGTCTGTGGATGGCAAGCAGTGCTTAGATTCAAAGATGAGTACCAAAGATTTTTAAAGATTATAGAAGGATTTCTAAACAGACTGGTATATGCAATAGCCTCCCATTCTGTAGCAAGATAAGGGAAATTAGGACAACCAAAAGATAGTTTGAAAAAAAAAATAATAATAATAAATTTGAAACCATAAAATTTCAATTTAAACTGAAAATTAATTTTACATAAGTCGAATAAATCTTAAGCATCTCTAATTTCATTATCTTATCATCCAATTATCTTAAATTAACAAATCCCTAAAATCATGTATTTGAAAAATCTTTTATTATACTCAAAATGTACCAAATAAAATTTAATTCTTCTTCACTACTAATTAAAATTAAATCTATTCCTCTCAATATATTTTATCACCTATGTTAAATATATTTACACTCATTGTAACTGCCTTAAATTTATTCTTAGTTCCTTTATCATCATTTTATATTGTAAATTAATCCATTACACTTTTTCTTTATTTACCTCTGTTAATCCTTTTATAAAAAAAATTTAAGCATATAACATTTATAATAACCACTCAAATTTTATTTCTAAAATCCTTTTTTTTATATTGTATATTATCCAATTACATATTCAACTTCTGAAAATTAAGGTAAGTTATATTGGAATGAAATTGTGTATTATACAAATAAAACTTTCTAATTCAATTATTTCAAGCTTGAATATTTATCCAAATCTCAAAATTATACTTAGAAATTATCCTTGAAGATAAAATTTAGGAATTAAATTTCCGATAAATTCCAAACTATTTAGAGATAAATAAATGCTCATATACACTATATATATATATATCCATTCAAATTCAAATCATATATCAGCATATGTTATAAATCCAGTCTTATTTTAGAAATTAAAATCAACAAAATTTTCCCAAATCAAAACTGTAGCAAGACTACAGAATGGTCACTTTACTTCGAAACTCGAAAATGAATGTCGGTGATGCTGCAGTCATCACCGAAGTTATTTTCCAGCGACAAAGAGAAGACCACTAGTTTTAAACTTTAAAATTCTTTGGAAACAAATTTCTATTCCAAAATACTTTAAATAATATATCCTTTAAAACTTTAAACACCAAGTTTGAAATCCATCGGAAATTAAATTCTCAAATTCTTGTTTTACATTCATTTTAAATTTCCAAATAAATTTATAACCATGTTTTATAGTTCAATTAGATATATGAAACAATAGAAAATGATATATAAATCAAATATTATTTCTTAACAACCAATTCAAATAAAAATCCAGATAAAGATTTATAATATAGTTACAAAATTTATTTCACAAAATTTATTTCATTACTAAATTTTAAAAACATATTGTGTCAGTTTGCTCTGTTCAAGTGTTTTGGAAATCTTATCGATAGCGTTGATCAAGCGAATCGATTAGAAACCCAAATCAACATCAACAACTCAAACAACACAATATATAAAACATTTTAAATATTAGTTTACAAATACACTTCAAGAATAATTTGAAGATAAGTTGGAAACAAAGATGAGATGATTAAATAACAGAATAGGGAGATGGATGAGTTTATATAAATCGCGGGCAACCTTAACCGGGTCAACCGCGACTTAAAGAATAAGATCGATGTGGATTTCTTGGGTAAATCGACATTCGATCTCAAGATGTAGAGTTCGAAATTATAAGAGATACTAGCATCTAAACCGAGGATATAGAATCTCTGGTGAATCGATGTTGTTGTAAAAGGGTTTTCCCCTTTTACAAATAAATTTGAGGTTGGCGAGACCGCCGACTCATTATGAAGATCTTTTGAAGTGGAGTTATGGGATACTCCAGAAACAAAAGAAGATAAATAGTGAGGGACATGATTGGATTTTAGAACCAAAGGGAATGTTCCAAAATTCAAAGGAATCGAGTCAAAAAGGAAGAGGTTTAAACTCGAATGAAAGTGATTCTGTAAATACATTTACCCTATATACTGAGTTTTGCCTAGAGCTACCAAAGCTCTGATACCAACTGTAACAACCTGATATTTTCAACCATTCGCATCCGCACATGTCGGACTTGAATTGCTCAAAATACCGCATTGTAAATAAAATTTGGCAAATCTCAGAATATACAGCAAATAAAATCACAGATCACAGACACAGAGTATTTAATAATGCAGCGGAAGTAAAAGAAATAGTAGTTCATGAAGCCACTATATAAATATATCAGAGTTAAATAAAATACAACAGAAAAAAATAAAGTACAACAGAACTCTAAAGATGATAACCAAGTACAAGCTAAATAGAACAATAGAACTGGAATAGATAAAACTAGATAAGCAGATAATCTCCAGCGATTCCAATCTCTAGAAAGTGGAATCCAAATATGTGAATAACTCAGGCTGACCCGAGCGTAAATAAAAATACAAACACTCGAGTCAGGACAATATATACTTATATAATGTAAACCAACTCAAATGAACTGTAATAAGGTACAAGTAACTTAAAGGATGCCTGAGACCGCCCATCCTTTAAGGATCCGTTAAACTATTTACTATGTAGTAATATTTCGCTATTATAATAATGTCTACAGTAAAATAAACTTACTTTTAAATAGCGTTCCGGGCTACCCATATCACCCTTCACACATAATAGTCCCAGTAGTCCATCCAATATCATGCCATCTCCACTCCGGTTGACTGTCAGAGGATACCACACGGGCTACGGGAGAAAAACAAACTCGTAGTAAAGGCTCGGTATGGTAGGTGACACGGCACACAAGGCAATGCCAGGGTAGATATACGAATTACGCACACGGGCTGGTGGTAACGCAGCAGCCACATACGCCCACCTCGGAACACACTCCCAATCAAAATCTGATGATGGCCAGCTAATCAATCACAAGTAAGAGTATAGTATCGAAGGAATGTGTCCGATCGGAGGAATGACCTCACTTGGCCCGAGATCGCTCCTGTTTTAGCCACCTTATGCCAACTCACGGGAGTTGGGTCCACATAATATACCTCAAGAACGTCGCCACCATCCTACTTCATTCTGGAATCTCCACTACACGGTTGTCAAAGTGGTTTTCGGTATCGACAGAGAGTATGCCAGATATCCGATCCCGGTCTCTTTGTCAACCAATCGTTATTATAACCCATAGTTATAACTTTTAAAATAATGCTTATACTTCAAAATAGGATATCATTTCAAATCCAAATCTTTATCAAAATAATGATTAAATTAATTCCAAACCATTTTAAAACATCATATCTTTCCAGAAATTCTTGTCAAATCATTTTAATATATCAAAATATCATATCTTTTCAAAACCACATTTCAAATCATTTTAATATATCAAGATATCATATCATTTCAAAACCACATTTCAAATCATTTTAATATATCAAAATATCATATCATTTCAAAACCTCATTTCAATCATTTTAATATATCAAAATATCATATCCATTTCAAGTCATTTCAATCATTTTAATATATCAAAAATATCATATCTTTCCAAAACTTCATTTCAAATCATTTTAATAAACCAAAATATCATATCTTTTCAAAACCACATTCATTTCAAATCATTATTCATTTTATTCAATTTAAAATACCATTTCAATTTACATTTCCAAACAGTTTATATTTCAAAAATCATTTTAAATCATTAAAATGAAGTTATTATATTTAATAATTAAATTATTAAATTTTCAAAAATTTCAACTTCCAAAGTTCATTTATTCACTTAAGTTTATCAAAACAGTGAAAATTCACTTTTCGCAGCATTTAGAAAACGCTACGGAAAGTTACATTCAAAACAGTTCAATTTAACAAAAGACAGCATTTTTAAAAATGTTGTAATAGGGTTTACTTAATATTTCAAATAAACTTAGTTAAATTCAACAATTATAGCACTTAAAAAGATTGCTATAATAGCCTTTAATTCAATTTAGCTTTTTAGTTCATTATCATCAACTACATCATTTACAAATGCTGTAATATCATTTAAATTGCAATTAATAGCATTTCAAAAATGCAGTTAATTAACTTCAAATATTCAATATAATTTCACAAACAATTATATTTTTATTTAAAACATTTTTAACTTATAAAATCATACATTTTCACATTTATAAACAACATTTAATTTTCCTTAAGTTCATGATTTTATAAAGTTAAATTTCCATTCAAAAATCAAGATTTAATAATAATTCACTTATTAAATTTCAACATTCAAATTTAAATTCATTAAATTAAATTTCAACTTAACACTTAAGTTTAAATTTCAAAATATAACTTAATTTCAATTTTATTCACTTAACTTAAAATTCACTTTTAAGCCAAATTCACAAATTCCCATTTGGTTATATTTCAAAATTTCAGCTTAAATAATCATCCCTTTCATTATTTAACTTTACTCAAAAATCATTAATATATTATAAAATCATTTTAAATTCATTTTAAATTCAAATTATTATAAATTTATCATAATTTCATATTTAATTTAATTTCCAATTATAATTAAATCAAAATTTCCAAAATAACTTACATTTAAATTTTCTAACTTTTCCATAATTTATTTAACCTATAAATTTCCAAAAAAATCAATAATACTTTACAAAAATCATTTTTAATTATGTTTTAAATCAAAATATTATAATATTTACATTTCAAACATATTTTTAAAAATTTTAGAAAAATATATTTAAATACGGGTCAGTATATAATTTTCTAGCCTAGGTAAAGTGATACGGGTAATGTATCATTTCAACCCGTAATTTACAAAGAAAATCCGGGTTTTATCATTTCAAACCCGCAGTCCCAAGTAAATGAAATAAATGAAAATCGCTCAGGCCTATCATTTCAGCCCATAACGATTTTCCCCTATTCTAAAGTCCGTTCGGGTATGTATCATTTCAACCCATAGTGATTCTAATCTAAAGGGAACTTGCAGTGTGATATACTGACAAAAATAACAGAACAACATAATATAACAGTAACAGATGTTATAATAGGTGTTTAAGCATGGGTGAACATCATATAATCATAATATAGCATATGTAACATGATAATGCATTTTACATATTCAAAAGGGGTCAAGTTACTAGTTATATATGTACATATTGTCTTGTGAGGATAACTCACTTGTTTTAGCTGGAGACACAACAACGAATGCACGAATGAGATCCCAACAAGAACGATAACACGACACAAAGATGAGTGGGAGAGCCAAAGTATCACTTCCCTTAGATACATTCAACAAAACAAGTATAACAACACATAAGTTTCAACACAAAATACCATTAAACAATGATAGAATTGGATGCATAAACAAATCCAAAGTGTTTGCACTTTCTTTCTACCACCTATGCTTCAGCTCCAGATCTGAAATGGCATGGCTAAAGGCATGGTTTGGATCTGGTCTGGGTTCCTAAAGGTCGGCCTAGCATGGGAAAATGATGGAGCAAAGTATGGTAGAGAGATAGGTGCATGGAACTAACACTACAATGCAACTACCATGGATCCTATGCAACATATGGGTTCGGCCACAAGCTAGCATGGTGCGGCCATCACTGTAGTGGGCTGTAGGATGGTGTGGCAGCGGGTTCCAGGTCATCCATGGATGGTGGAGGTGGAGTAGGTGGCGGCCAACGGGTGGTTGAAAGTGATGAAGGCATAGGTGATTGGCTATGGTGCATATAGGTGAAGTTTGTGTAGATATTGTTGGATTTGGTCACATGGGTGCATGGCCAGTGGCTTGGGGCTGTAGAGGAGGTGGTAGAGGCTGGCTCAGGTGGTGGTGGTGGCAGCCATGGTGAAGGAGGAGCAAGGGGCTGAGCTACAAGGGTGAGAAAGCAAGTGAAAACAACATAAACAAGTAGAAAAGCAATGGAAAAGAAAAAGAATTTTACCAAACTCTTGGAGATGATGGAGGCTAAAATTTTCGGAGATGTGGAGGAAGAAATTTCGTGAAAAATGAAGAAAAAAAAAATATGGCTGAAGATGGTATAAGTAACAGCCCCAATTGAATGCATATGATGAAATTGAAAAGGCAGGGAGGTGAAAAGTCAAAGGTAAATGAAAGGTTTTAAACTCTTCATATTTCTCTAATTCTTTTTGTAATTTTAAATACATTTAAAATAATGATAAATAAAGATAAAATAAATTCAGAAATAAATTAAACAAGTAAACAAAATAAATAAATATTAATTACATATAATTTAATTAATAAAACAGCAAAAATTGCAAACTAGTCTTGAAAATATGAAAAATAAATGCAATGAACTTTGGAAAATCTTTATGTACTTGTAAAAATATTTATAACAAAGATAATAACATAAACTAAAATGCATTCACAAATAAATATATAAATTTAAATTTAAATATAATTTAAATGAAGAAAATAGCAAAGAAAATAGAAACTAGGCTTTAAAAATAGAAAATAAATTCAATAAGCTTTGGAAAATTTCAAACATCTCTTTAAAAATATTTAAATGGTAAAAATATATGTAACATAACATATAATACAATTTATAATAAGATATGACCAATAAAAATTATCTATATAATTTAAAATAAACAATATTGTTAAATAAAACAATTTACACCCAATTTTGTAAAAGCATAACTTTCACAGTATTATTCGGATTTCAACGAAACGAAAAGCATTGTTCTTGAAATTTTATTTACTTTCATGATAAAAGGTAAAATGAAAATTTTAAAACTTTTAAAATTTAAATTTAAAAGTCAAAGTTTGACCAGATTGACCAAAATTCACTTTTCTGGAAATATTCAATTTATGCATGATTGAAATTCAAATCCACATCAAAATCAACATTTGTATTTCAATTAACAAAATATATTCATTTTAATAAATAAAATAAAGTTTTATTTTTAAATTAGGAATTTAAATTAAAATAATTAAAATATACAATTACAATAATCAGAAAATACAGGGTTGTTACAGAATTTTTCTAGAGCTAGTAGTATTTTTCTTGTAATTTCCATGCCCTGTTTTCAATTTTTAAACATTTTCTTTAGTTCTTTTTCTGTTTTTCTCCAATATAATTATTTATTTTATTTTGAAAATGATAACTAAATTATTTTATTTCAAATTTTCACTTCATAATATTTTTAAAATGAAGTGGATATTTTTCCAAGACTAGTAGTGATTTGGTTGCAATTTCTGGACACTGTTTTGTATTTTTAAGCAATTTCTTTCATCCTTTTTATTTTTTCTATAAAATTAATTATTTATTTTCATATTATTTCACTTGGTTTCGGTTTTCTAAGGTATTTTCTGATTTATTTTTATTTTTATTTGATCTTTAGAAAACGGAAATGTGTTTCATTTCTAGACGTTTCATTTCTAGACGTTTCATTGTCTAAAGTCGTTTCATTTGCCATAACCTCTCCATTACTCCTCTAGGCCGTGCATTTTTTTTCATTTGCTGTGTATTCCCTTCAATTTTCACGTGAAAAAAACTCAGCACTTCTTATTCTCATGGATTCTTCAAACTTCCTTGGTAATGGCCTCCTCTCTTCTCTCTTTTCTTCTTCCTTTCTCTATTGTTTTGCTTGATTTTTGCCTTGCTTCTCTTGCTTTGTTTGGCCTATCACCTCCACCATATCCTCCACCGGCCATCACCACTTCCTTCACCACATCATACATGACCAAAACCCTTTCTCCTCTGACCTTCTAGTGCCATGACCATCCCATGATGCAAAGTCCACAAAAACTATGTTAAAACTCCTTAAAAAGCATGTCTAGCCACCTAGTCTTCATCACCATCACCTTAGATGACCTTGGCCACCTCCTATTGCTCGACCACCACCTTGACACACCCCTAACCATCACCTTCATCCTCTGTCCAGATCTGAAACATGCCATAGTCAAGCCATAGATCCATGTAGCCAAGCCCAAAATGAATCAAAAACCACTATTTTGCACAAACCTCTTCAGATTCATGTGTAGTAACTCCTCCAGCACTTCAATACCTTGTAGCCATGCCTTATAGGACCCAAACCTGAACTAAAGTATGTCCAAACCTGAGCCAAAACATTCCCTAAGCCGTGCTAGCAAGTGTAGAAAGCAAGGCAAAAAGTTGTGTATTGATATTGCTTTTCAATTCAAAGTTATTCCTATTCAATGTTGTATTGAATTATATTTTTTGTTTTTTTTGTTTTGGGTTGTAACACAAGTTCTAAGCTTGGATCTCTTCCCACTTGAGCCTATTGTTGTGTCATCGTGCCTTCTGGAATCGATTGTGTCATTTGTATTGCAATCTCCATCACAAAAAGGTGAGTAAAGCTCACACGACATTTATACTTATGCAGTTGTGAAACAACAACAACTGAATGTGGAGAATTAATATGATGTTATAACTACCATGTGATTATTTATATATGAAGTTAAACCTATTAAATTTCATGTCATATCATCTGTTATTATATATATGTTGTTACTATTCATTTTTATATATGTTTATCACACTGCAAGTTCCCTGTAAATTAGAAATCACTATGGGTTGAAATGATACATACCCGAATGAACTTTAGAATAGGGGAAAATCGTTATGGGCTGAAATGATAGGCCTGAACGATTTTCAACTTGTTTTATTTACTTGGGACTACAGGTTTGAAATGATAAAACCCGGATTTTTATTTGTAAATTACGGGTTGAAATGATATATTACCCGTATCACTTTACCTAGCGTAGAAAATTATATACAGGCTCGTAGTTAAAATATGTTTTCTAAAATTTTTAAAATATTTTAGAAATTTAATTTTTATAATATTTTGATTTAAAATTAAATAAAAATATAATTTTTGTAAAGTATTATTGATTTTCTGGAAATCTATAAGTTAAATAAATTATGGAAAAGTTAGAAAATATGAATGTAAGTTATTTTGAAAATTTTGATTTAATTTTTAATGGAATTTAAATTAACTTTGAAAATATGATAAATTTATGATATTTTGAATTTAAATTAATTTAAAGTGATTTTATATCATATTAATGATTGTTGATAAAGTTGAATGTGAAATGAATGAATATTTAAGTTGAAATTTTGAAATATAGCTAAATTGGAAATTTATGAAATTGACTCAAAAGTGAACTTTTAGTTAAGTAAATAAAAATAAAACTAAGTTATATTTGAGAATTTGAACTTAAGTGTTAAGTTGAAATTTAATGCAAGGAATTTAAAATTGAACGTTGCAATTTAATAAGTGAATTATTATTAAATCTTGATTTTTGAATGGAAATTTAACTTTATAAAATCATGAACTTGAGGAAAATTAAATGATGTTTATAAATGTGAAAATGTATGATTTTATGAGTTAAAAACGTTTTAAATAAAAATATAATTGGTTGAGAAATTATATTGAATATTTGGAGTTAATTGACTGCATTTTTGAAATGTTATTAATTACAATGTAAATGATATTACAGCATTTGTAAATGTTGTAGTTGATGATAATGAACTAAAAAGCTAAATTGAATTAAAAGCTATTATAGAAATTTTTGTAAGTGCTATAATTTTTGAATTGAACTAAGTTTATTTGAAATTTAAGTAAACCCTATTACAATATTTTAAAATGTTGTCTTTTGTTAAATTGAAATTGTTTTGAATGTATCTTTCCGTAGCGTTTTCTAAATGCCACGAAAAGTGAATTTTCACTGTTTTGATAAACTTAAGTGAATAAATGAACTTTGGAAGTTGAAAATTATGGAAATTTAACAATTTAATTATCGAACATAATAACTTCATTTTAATGATTGAAAATGATTTTTTTTAATATAAACTGTTTTGAAATGTGAATTGAAATGGTATTTTAAATTGAATAATGATTTGAAATGAATGTGGTTTTGAAAAGAGATGATATTTTGATATATTAAATGATTGAAATGTGGTTTTAAAAAGATATCATATTTTGATATATTAAAATGATTTGAAAATGGAGTTTTGAAAGATATGACATTTTGATATTAAAATAATTTGAAAGGAAGTGCTGAAAGATAAGATATTTTGAACGAAGCTTTGAAAGGTTATGATATTTTGATATATTAAAATGATTTGAAAGGAAGTTTGAAAGGACATGATAATTTAATATATTGAAATGGTTAGAAATGACTTGAAATTTATTTTGATAAAAATTTGAATTGAAAGATATGTATGATGATATATTGAAATGGTTTGGAAATGATTTAATCTTTATTTTGATAAAGATTTGGGTTGAAATGATATTTTGTTTTGAAGTATATAATATTGTTTTAAAGTTATAACTACGGGTTATTATAACGATAGGTTGTTAAAGAGACCGGGATCGGATATTGTCTTATAGCCGACAAATACAGAAAACCACTTTAACAACTGTGTACGCGGTGGAGATTCCAGAATGAAGTAGGATGGTGGCGACGTTCTCGAGGTATATTACGTGGACCCAACTCCCGTGAGTTGGCATAAATGACTAAAACAGGAGCTATACCGGGCTACACAAAGGGTCGCACCCTTTCATCGAGCATGCTCCATCGGAAACTATTCTATTACTTTTGTGATTCGATATGTGGTGCCACTTTGATTCGGGGGTATTGTTCGAGGTGGGCGGAAGCTGCTGGCTTGCCGTCACCACAGGTCCGGGAGTGCAAACGGTGTATCCACCCTGGCATTGCCTCGTGTGCCGTGTCATCTCCTTATAGCGAGCCCACTACGATTTTGGTTTTAAAGATCCGACCGCGTTAAGGTTCACCATCCCCTTAACGCTATTTTCTATATGATTATACTTTACTGATTAGACACTACTGTATATAGCGCAATATACTACATAGTAAATAGTTTAACGGATCCTTAGAGGATGGGCGGTCCCAAGCATCTTCTAAGTTACTTGTATCTTTGCTACAGTTCACTTGAGTTGGTTTACATTGTATAAGTATGTATGTCCTGACTCGAGTGTTTATATTTTATTTACGCTCAGGTCAGCCTGAGTTATTCACAGATTTGGATTTCCACTTTCTGGAGATTGGAATCCTGGAGATTATCTACTTGTCAAGTTTCATCTTTTCAGTTCGGTTGTTCTATTCAGCTTGTACTTGGTTATCATATTTAAACTTCTGTTATACTTTATTTCTTCTATTGTATCTTATGTAACTCTGATATATTTATATAGTAGCTTCATGAACTACTATCTCTTTTACTTCCGCTGCATTATTATTACTTTGTGTCTGTGGTCTGTGATTTTTATTTACTGTATATTCTGAGATTTTCCAAATTTTTATTTACAACACGGTATTTTGAGCAATTCAATTCCGGCATAAGTGTCTACCTATACACTTATAATGGATGCGAATGGTTGAAAATACTGGGTCGTTACAACTAATGCGGAGAATAAGGCTAGTTAAGGGTGACCATCATAGTCTTGCATTAGATAAGCGCTAAATATGTCGGTATTTGTACTTTTTTCTTTCCATTTCATCTCAAGTATTTGACATACTTAATTCCTATCTAGTACACTACTATGGTGGCTACATGAACGATTCAGAAACAAAATATAATTACTGCAACCATCGCATGAAAGAGAACAGCAACACAGATAATACATATATACACACATACATCAAATATCATATAACATATCACAAGTGGTATTCGTCCACCATATATATACATACATCCCCCACAAAAGAATATACATCGTAAGGTTACCAAACAAAAGGCTAATACACAAAAAATATGCCATATCCAAAGTCGATGATGGAGTCCAAAAGGTAAAGCAAGGAAAGAGACCAACTACCTAACCCGCAACTCGGTCTAACCCAAGTAATAAATACATGGGTCAGGCTAACTAGAACTTGATATTAGTATAAGATAAGAGGAATATAAGTGCATAAGGGAACTCTTCCTTTAGTTATAAAGGAATGATATACAAGTACAATTCAAATGCAATGCCATGGAATAGATTCATTAAGGGTTATTGCATGAATAGGTTTAGTTCAACATAAGTATTTCAAGTACAAAGGCATTTAATATAAATGCAAGTAACCATTCAACAGCTGTAATAACCCGGATTTTCTGGGTATTGAAATTAATAATATAATTGGGTTAATTAATAGAAATACAAATTTATAGATTAAACAAATAAATTTGGTATTATTCATATCTATACATATATATTTGTATTAAATTGAATTTAAATTAGAAATTCAAATGATGAATATCTCAAGTTATTTTGAAATTATATTTTATGATTTTACATTATTCTCTTTAAAAGATTTATTTATAAAATTAAGATAATGTAATTACTTAATGGAAATATATATATGTAGGTTTTCTAAAAAAAAATTCAAGAGCTTTTTAACCGGAAGTTCTGCTCTGCATATTTAAAACAGGTGAGTGAACCTTTCCTTTTATGAAAATTTAAGTAACATATGAATTATTTTGTGATGATTGCTTTGCCTACATGTGTATATGAAAGTATTGTGATTTTTTTTTGAAAAAAATATGCATGTCTGTTGATTTCTTTTAAAAAGTCTCTGAGCTTAGTTCAATTCTCTGCTTTTAATCTGTAAAACATGATTCACCTGTAGATTCGATGCAAGTGGCCTATGGATAAATTAAATATGAGATGTATGTTGAAATGTGACTGCATGATGGTTTGATGATCCTAAAACATGTCTATGGTATGATGGTGGTGTGAAAATGTCTGGGTAAAACATTCTTCTCTGTTTTTAAGTTTCTGAGAAGTAAACTTGATTTAAAAATTTCAATTCTTCACACTAAAATCTCTTTTAGGCCGAAATATTTAAACAAAGATTGTTGTTTAAAAACTAAACTAAGTTCTAAAAGTATTTTCAAGAATAATAAATACAAACATTATCTGGAAAAAAAATGGTTGGAAGTAAATCAAAATAACAGAGCAAGAATCTGATAAGTGGGAAAATTCAAACATTTCAATTCAATGTTTCAGGATTACATATCTAATCATCTTATCAAATCATGATTTTTAAAGGAAAAATCATAATTTCTACGGTTAGATTTTGGGAGCAGTTCTAGTTTTACTATAATTTACTTCTTGGGTTAGCACTGTTGATATATAAGTTCGTTTGAGTTGAATTTGCTTTAGGAGGTGATGGAGTTATCGGGAATAATGGGAAAATTATCAGATTGTTGTGTATTCCATTTTGGAGTTTGTGATTGTGATTGGAAGAATGGAACCCTAGTTTTACTAGGATTGGTATAATCGATCATTTTGACAAATATAGTTGATCGAGTTCAACTATCTCATGGGTACTGGAAAGTAATGAGTTGAGGAAGTATTCGCCGGAGTTTCGAAGGCGAGGGGGGTCGGAGTTTCAAATGCGAGGCGCTGACAGGTTGGAGTTGAAGTGGGTGCTGTTGTTCCAGGTTTGAGATTTCAATCTCGATTTTGATGTCGAGCGTGAATCGAGGGAATTGGTGTGTAGATGGAGTGAGATGATGAACGATGACTGTGGGGAGATCGCCAAGATGATCAAGGATGGCCGGCGTCACTGTACATGTGCACGGCGATATGTTATTTACTGATGAATTTGGGATTGTTAAAAAAACTGTAGCATGCTCGTGTTTGTCTCGGGAAATTTGAGTTTTAACTCGAAGTAAGGGAGTTTCTGACTCGAAGTATATATCGGGTTGCTTGGGGAAAAACAGTTGTTTCAGGTTTAACATTAAACAGAAACCTGTTATAGTATTTTAAAATTTTTGAAGTAAAGTTTTAAAATGCAAACTAAAACTTGAACTGAGTTTGACACCGGAATTTAAATATGAATTCATCAGTTTAAATCTTGGTTTTAAAATAATTTGAATTTTTAGATTTTAGTTTGGGTTTTAAAATGAAATTAATTTAAACTTGATGAGATTAATTAGTGGAAGCTCTGATACCAAATGTAACGACCTGGAAATTTCGATCCCGAAATTTCCAGATAGTTAGAGAAATAAGAAGGAGATAGAAGAAGAACAGAAAGAAACACAGAAACCTCACATTCGCAGCGGATCAAAATATAATATCACATAATAATAACAGTTATACAAAGAGAAACTGTATCTATCAATTATCATCGATATATCAGAGTTATAACAATTTTACACAACAATGGACAGATACAATTTAACATGTCTCAGACATATACAATATCATAGTGGAAACTCTCTATACGTCCCTGCCATCCAGCTCGCCTTTTTGAGCTCCAGAACGTCCTTTCCTGAAAATCTATAATACTCGGTCTGACCCGAGCATTACATAAAAGTAACACCCGGGTCAGGCTGGAAACCAGCGTGAGTAAACCCATCAAGCATGAAATACCAATGCATACAACTTATATAAACCTGGGTAACTCGTTATTTACTACAAGCTCACATCTTTCTATAGTCAACACATATTTCCACAAGCAATCCCTAAGTACCTTTACTTAGTTTCACATAGTCCAGTCATTTAAATCATTCCATTTCAGCCTGATGATTTCACATATCAACCCATAAACATCATTGTAGGTTACAAATCGAAGTGGGATCGGGTATTAATGCTCGGGTCAGACCGAGTATTACATATTTCCAGGTAAGGACGTTCTGTAGCTCAGGAGGCGAGCTGGATAGCAGGAACGTATGGAGCGTACCCGCTGTATATATTATAGTTGTATATCTGGACATGATTGTTTTCAATTGTCCAATGTTGTGTATATGTTGTAACTCTGATTTATAAAAATATAAATATACTGATAAGTTTTTCTTTGTAAAACTATTATTTATGTGATATTATATTTTATCCGCTGCGAATGTGAGACTCTGAGTTTGAGTTTTCTGTTTCTTCTTCTTTCTTTTTCTTCTTTTCACTAACTATCTGGAAATTTATGGATCGAAATTTCCGGGTCGTTGCATTTTTTTTAATATCAATTTCATTCAAATTTGTACGATGTACACATATCATTCGTACGCCATACCAATCTGATCGCTCATTCGATCACACAATATCATTTTCGAACTAGTATCGTCCACCTGACTTCCTAGTGCGGACACAGATCTAGTTTCTTAATCAGAAACCGTCATTCTCCTTGCATAGTCATAACTATGATAGAGAATATACAAAACCAATCAACAACCCATATCCAGGTTCGCCGTCGAAAATCGAGTGAAAAATCCCACTCGGATCGATATAACTATCTCGAAATTCTGTGCTCGAATCTGGATCAAATCACTATGCGAATAGAATAAAATACGTACACCCTACGTATTTATCTTTATTGGTTATTAGCCAAATCAATTCTCTTTCTATTCACATTCACTTTAATTTTCATTCACTTATCCACAATTACTTCAATCCATTTGGATTATCACCTCTATTCTTATTTCGATTGGGTATTCAACCAATAACAGTTTAAACTCTGTCCAGTTTAATTTAGAAAATAACTTGAAAAGTTAAAGAAATAGATAAGTAGTTGAAAAATAATTACTAGTTTGTAAAATAGCTGTAAAATAGTTCAGCAATTGTAAAATAATTGGAAAATAGTCAATAGTCGTAGAAATTTTAAATAATTGCAAAATAGCTACATTTTTGCAATTATTTAAAATTTCTATGACTGTTGACTATTTTCCAATTATTTTACAATTACTGAACTATTTTACAGCTATATTACAAACTAGTAATTATTTTTCAACTACTTATCTATTTCTTTAACTTTTCAAGTTATTTTCTAAATTTAAACTGGACAGAGTTTAAACTGTTATTGGTTGAATACCCAATTGAGATAAGAATAGAGGTGATAGTCCAAATGGATTGAAGTAATTGTGGATAAGTGAATGAAAATTAAAGTGAATGTGAATAGAAAGACAGTTTATTTGGCTAATAACCAATAAAGATAAATACGTACGGTGTACGTATGTTATTCTATTCGCATAGTGATTTGATCCCGATTCGAGCACAGAATTTCGAGATAGTTATATCGATCCGAGTGGGATTTTTCACTCGATTTTCGACGGCGAACCTGGATATGGGTTGTTGATTGGTTCTGTATATTCTCTATCATAGTTATGACTATGCAAGGAGAATGACGGTTTCTGATCAAGAAACCAGATCTGTGTCCGCACTAGGAAGTCGGGTGGACGATACTGGTTCGAAAATGATATTGTGTGATCAAATGAGCGATCAGATTGGTATGGCGTACGAATGATATTTGTACATCGTACGAATTTGAATGAAATTGATATTGAAAAAAAAATCAAAAATTTTCTAGATAGTTAGAGAAAAGAAGAAGAGAGATAGAAGATGAAGAATAGGAAAGAAACACACAATCTCACATTCGCAGTGGATAAAATATAATAGCAAATAAATAACAATTTACAAAGTGGAACTGTATCAGTATATTTACATTTTACATCAGAGTTACAACAATTTCACAACACTGGATGGTTTAAAATAACTTGTCCCATATAAATAACAATATATATATATATATATCACAGCGGATAAACACTCTATACGTTCCTGTCCTTCAGCTCTCCTCCTGAGCTCTAGAACGTCCTTACCTGCAAGTCTGTAATACTCGGTCTGACCCGAGCATTACATCAAAGTAACACCCGGGTCAGGCTAGAAACCAGCGTGAGTAAACCCATCTAACTTATAATACAAAAGCATACAATTTATATAAACCCGGTGTAACTTATATCAATCTACACTTCACAAGTTATTATACATCAACCATTTCACACATCAATTTCTAAGTGCCAAATCTTAGATTTAAATGGTCCAATTTACTTAAGTCTTTTCACTTCAGCCTATCAGTTTCACATATCAATTATAAGAATCGAAGTGGAGTCAGGTATTAACAAATGTAACGACCCGAAATTTTCGATCCTGAAAATGCCAGATAGTTAGTGAAAGAAGAAAGAGAAAGAAGAAGAAAACAACAACAAGTCACAGAAACCTCACATTCGCAGCGGATCAAAATATAATATCACATAATAATAACAGTTATACAAAAGAAAACTGTATCTGTCAATTTATTTTTATATACATCAGAGTTACAACATATACAATCAGTGAACATATATAATCAACATGTCCCAAATATGCAACAATATATCTCAGCGGAAATACTCCAAACGTTCCTGCCGTCCAGCTCGTTCCTGAGCTCCACAACGTTCTTACCTGAAAATGTATAATACTCGGTCTGACCTGAGTGTTACACTCGGGTCAGACCGAGTATTACATATTTTTCAGGTAAGGACGATCTAGAGCTCAGGAGGCGAGCTGGGTGGCAGGGACGTATGAAGGGTTTCCACTGTGATATTGTAGTATCTGGACATGATTGTTTTGTCCAGTGTTTATGTATATGTGTAACTCTGATGTAATAAAATGTAATTTAACTGATATAGTTTTCTTTGTATAACTGCTATTTTATTTAATATTATATTTGATCCGCTGTGAATGTGAGGTTTCTGTGTCTTGTTTCTATTTCATCTTCTTTCTCTTTTCTTCTATTCCTAACTATTTGGAAATTTCGATCCCGAAAATTCCAGATAGTTAGTGAAAAGAAGAAAAAAGAAAGAAGAAGAAACAAGAACTAGACACAGAAACCTCACATTCGCAGCGGATCAGAATATAATATCACATAATAATAACAGTTATACAAAGAGAAACTGTATCTATCAATTTTCATCGATATATCAGAGTTACAACAATTTACACAATATTGGACAGATACAATTTAACATGTCTCAGATATATACAATATCATAGCGGAACTCTCCATACGTCCCTGCCATCCAGCTTGCCTCTTGAACTCCAAAACGTCCTTACCTGAAAATCTGTAATACTCGGTCTGACCCGAGCATTACATTACAAGTGGCATTGCCAAAACATTTGTAAATAGATAAGAGAAAACTAAAAGAAAATTCTTTTGTGTTTAAAATATTTTCTTCCTTATTTCCTAAGAATTGAAAATCAGATTTTGAAATCATCAAAATCAAATTTAAAACCAAATACCACCAGTTCAAAATTTTCAAAACTGTATAACAAGGGAAGATCATTAGCAGATTCAAAGAAAAGATCTCTGAACTAAACAGAAAACTTTACAGCAAGATCAAAATTGCAAAGCAATGTAAATCTGAAACATAGTTTATCAAGCAAGCTACAAGATTCAACAAATCAAGTTTCAAATACCAGTTTCTGGCTCTCTATCTTAAGCAGGTGAGTAAACTTCACCCTTTAATATTTGATTTGATGCTTGGGCTTTGAGTAAAGTATGGATATAGGGTTGCATGTATAAACTCATATGTTAATAGGTATTAAGTGAAAGATTTGTTTATTTATAAACATATATATCTCTGCTAAACTGTATTTTTTCCCAAGTTCTGTTCAATTTTTAAATGTGAGTAAATTGAAATCTGATTGTTTGAATACTTGTTGTATGAAAATTGAATATGGATTGCATGGAAATAAAATCTGTAAGTGAATTATGCATTTGTGTGTGCATGTCCTTACTATAGGTTCTCCTGTTATTTATTTTTATGAAAACTACCAAGAATCAAATTCCCTTGATTTCAGTTGAGTTGGACTTAAGTATCTGAAAAGAAAAATACTACAGATTTTCAGGTAAGGACGTTTTGGAGCTCAGGAGGCGAGCTGGATGGCAAGGACGTATGGAGAGTTTCCACTATGATATTATATATATCCGAGACATGTTAAATTATATCTATCCAATGTTGTTTAAAATTGTTGTAACTCTGATATATCAATGTAAATTGATAAATACAGTTTTCTTTGGTATTACTATTATTGATATTATATTTTATCCGCTGCGATTGTGAGATTGTGTGTTTCTTTTCTGTTCTTCTTCTATCTCTTTCTTCTTTCACTAACTATCTGGAATTTTCGAGATCGAAATTTCCGGGTCGTTACATTGATCAGAAACCGTTATTCTCCTTGCATAGTCATAACTATGATAGAGAATATCCAGAACCAATCAACAATCCATATCCAGGTTCGCCTTCAAAAATCGAGTGGAAAATTCCAACTCGGATCGATATAACTATCTCGAAATTCTGTGCTCGAATCTGGATCAAATCATTATGCGAATAGAATAACATACGTACACCCTATGTATTTATGTTTATTGGTTATCAGCCAAATCAATTCCATTTCTATTCACATTCACTTTGATTTTCATTCACTTATTCATAATTGCTTTAATCCATTTGGATTATCACCTCTATTCTTATCTCAATTAGGTATTTAACCAATAACAGTTTGAACTCTGTCCAGTTTAAATTTAGAAAATAACTTGAAAAGTTAAAGAAATAGATAAGTAGTTGAAAAATAATTAGTAGTTTGTAAAATAGGTGTAAAATAGTTCAGTAATTGTAAAATAATTGGAAAATACTTAAATAGTCATAGAAATTTTAAATAATTGCAAAATAGCTATAAAATAGTAATTAGTAGTTGAAAATAGTAATTAGTTTATAGAATAATTAGAAAATTGTTAAACAGTTTCAAAAATAATTGTAAAACAAGTATAAGATAGTTTGGCTTTTAAAAGAAAGGTTGTATATATAATGAATAGCTTGGAAAAACAGGTTTATATTAAAAAACAATTTATATTAAAAATAGTCCAGAGTCAAAACTGTTCTATCCCCAACAATTCAATTTAAATTTCCTCTACCATTTAAATTGACCCAACTCCAATTTAAATAACATCAATTTCTTTTGAAATTGATTCAACCCCAATTCAAGTTGAATTAATTCTCAATCCCCTTTCAAATTTAAATCAAATTCCATTTGAATTTAAACATATTCAACTTTAATTACAATTCTAAATTATTCCAATCACTTTGAACTAATACCCATTCAATTGAACCCACTTCAATTCCAATCCATTTCAACTCCAGTTTGAATTAATTCCAATTTCAAATTCCATTTCCAAATCAAGTTGAATTATTCTTGATTTCCTCCAAAATTAATTCAAATTCCATTTGAATTTAAAACTATTCAAATTTAATTACAATTCCGAATTATTCAAATCAATCCAATTCAAACTTTTTTATTTGAATCTTATACTCATACATCTTCAATCACCATTTCAATTAATTCAAATCAAATTCAATTTGAGCTAATTCAAATTTCAAATTTAAACCATCTCGAATTATATAAATTCAAGTTTAATTTCACTAAGGTTGGTTTAACCCTTTAAACCAAGTTAACCTTTATCAAAAACTTTTAAACAACTTAATTTCGAGTCAAATTCTCAAAATTCCATTTTAAATTATTTCTACAATGGATATATTACCATACTTCACTTCTCATTCATTCAAACAAATCCAATTTACAAATTAAAGATTATTAATAACAATAGGATGATATGTGTACATCGTACAGATTAGAATGAAATTGATATTGAAGTTTGTGGAAAGAAATTTGAAATGGTTTTTGAAGTGAAATATATTTTGTGAAATATATGAGGAAATAAAATAGAAATTGGATATTTCTATGGTTGAAATTTTGTTTATGGAAGTAAGTGATATGGTAATTGGTTTTGTAAGGAGTAATAAAATTTGAATATCTGATTTTGAGTAAACAAAGTAAATATCTTTGTTTTATAAGATAAAACTCCCCTTGATGAATCTTTTGCCAAAATAAAAAGGATTTGTTTTGAAAGTGTTTGAAGTATAAAAGGATTTTTATACAAGTTTATAATGATCCAAAGATTTTTATCAAGGATTATATATATATATATATATATATATATATATATATCTATATATAAAGGATCATATGAGGATTTTGGAAAAGGTTTTGGGAACCTTTGGTTTTGGAAAGGCTTTTGATTTTTGGGTAGAATCAATATTGAATTTGGAAAGCCTAGATTGAGAATTATCGATTTTGGGATAATCGATTTTGTGTAAAGGAGCTTTGTATGAAATCATACTAGGTGAATGATTTAAAGATACTATATATGTATAGTATAAAATGTTTTGATGATGCTCTGGGGAAAAAGGCGCTCCCTTGGAATGGACTTCTCAGGAGTACCACCGGGTGGTGCTGCCTTGAGCCCCAAGGGGGGGTTCTAAAGTTGATCCTGTGAGGAGTCTGGACAAACTAGTTCCTGAGGATTATTGGGCAGCGAAAGTCGAGGGCGCAGATGCCTACATGGGCATTTGGGTTATGTTGTGACGACAGTGTAACTCGATGTCACTGCGATCTACTGTGGGGACCATAGCGAAAATCATGTAGAGGATGAGTGTCAACGGTCTACACTTGATTTTGCTGGGAAGGCAACGCAACATCGGTAGACTGCGATCTATGGTCAAGTGGAGTGGAGAAGTTTCATTCTTTTGGCAGCGAAATTCGAGGGCGCTGATGCCTACAGTTATATGGGTTTTTGCAGTGATAGCTACGTAACCCCAGTTGTAGCTGCGATCTGTAGCGGGTTCCATGGTGTAATCGAGGGGCACGGAGGCCTACAGTTATCTGTCGATTTTGTCGGGACGGCAACGTAACCATCGGGTTAACTGCGACCATGGATGGGGGTGATGATTTCCAGAGCATTCTCACCAAAGATATTTCCTCTATTTTCAAACTGTTTTCTATATTTTCAATAAAATTATTTTCCAAGTATTTTCACTGGGTGTTGAAAATGAGTCTACTAAGTACTTATAGATTTTCAGTCCTACGTCTGATCAACGTATGACCGAATTTCTATGAGAACAAGGATGGACTGGTTGAGACATCGAGTTATAAAAAGTATTTTTATAAAAACTGTTTTGTAATATTATATAGAATTTAAAGGTGTTTCAAAGAATAATTTTTCTAATAATAAGCATTTTAATAAATTCTAGTTTCGTTCCTTTTCGAGGACGAAAAGATTCAAAGGGGGGAGGAATGTAATAACCCGGATTTTTTGGGCATTGAAATTAATAATATAATTGGGTTAATTAATAGAAATACAAATTTATAGATTAAACAAATAAATTTGGTATTATTCATATCTATACATATATATTTGTGTTAAATTGAATTAAATTAGAAATTCAAAGGATGAATATCTCAAGTTATTTTGAAATTATATTTTATGATTTACATTATTCTCTTTAAAAGATTTATTTATAAAATTAAGATAATGTATTTACTTAATGGAAACATATATATATATAGGTTTTATAAAAAAAATTCAAGAGCTTTTTAACCTGAAGTTCTGCTCTGCATATTTAAAACAGGTGAGTGACCCTTTCCTTTTATGAAAATTTAAGTAACATATGAATTATTTTGTGATGATTACTTTGCCTGCATGTGTATATGAAAGTATTGTGATTTTTTTTTTAAAAAGTGCATGTCTGTTGATTTTTTTTTAAAAGTCTCTGAGCTTAGTTCAATTCTCTGCTTTTAATCTGTAAAACATGATTCACCTGTAGATTCGATGCAAGTGACCTATGGATGAATTAAATATGAGATGTATGTTGAAATGTGACTGCACGATGGTTTGATGATCCTAAAACATGTTTATGGTATGAAGGTGGTGTGAAAATGTCTGGGTAAAACATTTTTCTCTGTTTTTAAGTTTCTGAGAAGTAAACTTGATTTAAAAATTTAAATTCTTCACATTAAAATCTCTTTTAGGCCGAAATATTTAAACAAAGATTGTTGTTTAAAAACTAAACTAAGTTCTAAAAGTATTTTCAAGAATAATAAATACAAACATTATCTAGAAAAAAAATGGCTGGAAGTAAATCAAAATAACAGAGCAAGAATCTGATAAGTGGCAAAATTCAAACATTTCAATTCAATGTTTCAGGATTACATATCTAATCATCTTATCAAATCATGATTTTTAAAGGAAAAATCATAATTTCTACGGTTAGATTTTGGGAGCAGTTCTAGTTTTACTATAATTTACTTCTTGGGTTAGCACTGTTGATATATAAGTTCGTTTGAGTTGAATTTGCTTTAGGAGGTGATGGAGTTATCGGGAATAATGGGAAAATTATCAGATTGTTGTGTATTCCATTTTGGAGTTTGTGATTGTGATTGGAAGAATGGAACCCTAGTTTTACTGGGATTGGTATAATCGATCATTTTGACAAATATAGTTGATCGAGTTCAACTATCTCATGGGTACTGGAAAGTAATGAGTTGAGGAAGTATTCGCCGGAGTTTCGAAGGCGAGGGAGGTCGAAGTTTCAAATGCGAGGCGCTGACAGGTTGGAGTTGAAGTGGGTGCTGTTGTTCCAGGTTTGAGATTTCAATCTTGATTTTGATGTCGAGCGTGAATCGAGGGAATTGGTGTGTAGATGGAGTGAGATGATGAACGATGACTGTGGGGAGATCGCCAAGATGATCAAGGATGGCCGGCGTCACTGTACATGTGCACAACGATATGTTATTTAATGATGAATTTGGGATTGTTAAAAAAACTGTAGCACGCTCGTGTTTGTCTCGGGAAATTTGAGTTTCAACTCGAAGTAAGGGAGTTTCTGACTCGAAGTATATATCGGGTTGCTTGGGGAAAAACAGTTGTTTCAAGTTTAACATTAAACAGAAACCTGTTACTGTATTTTAAAAATTTTGAAGTAAAGTTTTAAAATGCAAACTAGAACTTGAACTGAGTTTGAAACCTGAGTTTAAACATGAATTCATCAGTTTAAATCTTGGTTTTAAAATAATTTGAATTTTTAGATTTTAGTTTGGGTTTTAAATAAAAACAGAAAACCATTCTGTATTTTTTTTAAAAATTAAAAGAAAGTATTAAATGCAAAATGGAAATTTAAACTGAGTTTTTTAAATCTGAAACTTGAATATGAATTTAAATTAGATTGCCTGAGAATTGAAATAATTTAAGTTAAAAATTTAAATTTGGTTTTAAAACTTATAAGGGAAAAGCATATGTGTGTTTTGGGTTTGAATTGGAAGTTAAAATTATAAATTTGAAATTTAAAATGAGTTTAAATCTGGGTTTTTAAATTTGGAATTAAATTTGAACTTCAGTTTTTAAAATAAAATAAATTTAAATTTAAATCATTTAATTATATTGGAAGGTTAAATGATTTGAAGATTTATGTAAGTAAAGCTTTCAAGGATTTGAGTTTAAATCTGAAATTAAGGTTCAAGCTGTATTTCAGTTTGAAATTTAAAAGTAATTTTTAAATTGAATTTGTATTTAAAATAACCTAGAATGTTTAGGTGTGTTTTTAAATTGATTTGAATTTAAATTGAATTGGAATTTAAATTCTTTTAAACTTATTTTATAAGTGGATGTTTCTTTTAACATATGAGATAATAAGTTTTGAATTGTTTTAAAACCTCGTTTAAGTTAAATTTGTATATTAAGTTTAAAATGAAATTTAAAGTGAAATTTAAAGTAAATTCGAAAACAAAGTGTTTTAAAATACTTTAAATAAGTAAGAAATAAATCTTAAATTAAGTTAGAACTTAAGAAATTGGATTCATTTAAATTATTAAGTTAATTTAAATGGGTAATTAATTATTTAATTTAATTAATAATGTGAATGATTAATTAAGTAATTAATATTTTTTTTAATGATTAATTAAGGTTTGAGATTAATTAATTAAGGTTAATTAATCTATAATTAGGAATTGTTGAGATAAATTGGTAATTAATTAATTTGTAATTAATATGGGATAATCTGAGTTAATTACTTAAGAGAAGTAATTAAGGACTATTAATGAAGGTCATTAACTTAAGATTATTTAACAATTAATTAATATAATTAATTTTTGATAATTAATTAGATTAATTAATTAATGATAATCATTTGTCAAATTATTTATGGTTAATTACTTAATAGAAGTAATTAATGAATTTATTACTTGATGAAATTTATTGGGATAATGTGATTTGTTTAGGTTAATTAATTAAGTTTAATTAATTTAAACTGTGACGACCCGTCTTTCATTCCACAGAAAAATGTATCATCAATAAGAAAAGAAAGAGATAGAAATTGAAAGATAGAAAGAAAAGAAACCACAAACATCAGAATCTCACAGCGGAAACGAACAAAATATAATATTACATATATCCCTTACATAATTTACATATCAGAGTTCACAAAATAATACTATTCCATTACATCAGCCATTCATAATAGTTCTTACAACCCAAACAACTCAAAACATAACACCCAAAATGCCACTACAGCGAATATAGATAGATAGTACGTCTGGACTCCAGCTCCAGCTTCCAAAACATATGCTAATCCAATCCTAATCAGTTGGCTACTCATAAAAATTTGAGTACCCAAGAGTTTATGAAAACAAAATAAACTCCGGGTCAGACATGGGTCTGGTGTGAGTAAATCAGTTAAAGTTGCTTAACTTTAAAATCATTTGAAACAAAAGGTATCACGTAAGACTTTCCACAAATAAACATGGGTAAGTTTTTACCTTACGCTAACCAAAACATTTGATAGGAAATTCAGTGATATTATAATAGGGTCTAGGGTTTTCAAGTAAATAGAAAATAGCCGAAATTGTTACATCTATTAAATTCCAGCTACTAGCCACGATAGTGGGTAATACAATCAAAACCGTAAAGTCTCGTAGGGAAATTGGATTTCCATCAATGGCAGGGGTACTGGGGTACCGCCCGACACAGTACGGGGCCTAGATCACCGTACCGGGGATCACTCCCGATCCCCTGCAACACAAGGCCGGACCCATCCCTTACTGGATGGTTCCGAACAAGACAACCCCGCAGTTGTGGCCAACAACTGCCCACACAGCCGAATAAATAATAAGGGACTTCTAGATAGGGTAAATCTCACTCTCAAGTGGGGGCTACCCACGAAGCCTTGCTGCACCTCCCCTGTTTTAGCCATTCCCGGTTGATGAGGTTTGAGGTTACGATTACCTTTATAAAGAACTCATCTCTTAGAATGCTCATCGTCCACCCGACGATGATCTGAAAGCATTCAATCCATACAAGTTCGTTCCGGGTACGAACGAAACCGAAGGCATTATCTCGTTACACTCATTTTGGAATCACCCTCATAGTTAACGACGATAACCCTTGCACTCTGATTCTCCATCTTGAATCTATAAGTACTATTCCATCAAACACATTTACGAAATCACCCACAGAGTTATACTGACGTATAGCCCTTACACCTCGAGTCTTCACTCTTCACATAAGATTCACAACCTAACGTTATTTGGAATCGATGTGGTTTTCGGATATCCAAATATGGAAACCCGATCCGGGTCTCATCGAAAACCAAAGCGTGTCTTTTAGGTCCAAGTTGTTTCAAGGTTTTAAACAATTCAATTCAGATTTTAAACATAGTATCACATAGCATTATCAACAGATAATAACTAATATCTATCACAGATATACAACATCTCATCACGGAATATAACTCAACTATCATTCAACAGATATCAACCATATACAGATATCAATACAACAATCATTCACAAACAAGCACTACTTAATTCATATCATAATTAATTTAATTAATTTAAATTAAATTAATTACTTAAGAATTTATCAATTAATCTTGCTTAACCAACATTAATTAATTAATCACAATCATTTAATTAATTAATCCTTAATTAATCAATAATCTTTAATTAATTATCAATTAATTACTATAATTATTTATTAATTAAACTTTGATTTAAAAATTAATCATCTTTAATTGGTTATTAATTAACCCTTAGTTTGTAATTAATTAACCTTAATTAATCCTTAATTACCTTAATTAATTCTTAATTAATCACAAATTAATTTACCTTAATTACTTGATTAATTACTTCTTAATTAACCTTAATTATTTAATTAATTAAATCTTAACCCTTAATTAATTTACAATTAATTATAAATTAATTAATGTTTAATTACTTAATTAATTAACTCTTAATCCATTAATTAATTAACTTCTTAATCACTAAATTATTAATCATTAATCAATTAATTAATCAATTATTAATTACTTAAGAATTAATCTTAAATTAATTAATAACCTATTAATTGTTATTAAATTATTCCTTAATTACCTATTAGATAATTCATAAGAAATTAATTTAATCTTAACAATTAATTAACCAAAATTAATTAATTCCATCACTAAATTACTAATTAATTAAGTAACTTAAATTCAAAATCTAATTAACTTTTAAACAAACAATATTTATCTTTAAAACTCTTACATAATTAAGTTTTCAATTGATTAAAAACTAATTACTTTGCAAAATAGAGATAATATAAGGTGTTAAACTTTTAGACTTTTAAAAAAAAAATTAAGTTTTCAAAATAACTTAAACTTACTTTCATTAATATGCTTAAAGCCCGGCCCAACTCAAGCTAACACAATTCCAACTCCATCTCCTAACCTCCTCTCTTCAATTCCCTGAATCCAACACACTCACAACACACTACCCCAAACAGCAACCCAACCCGAGCAACACGCGACCAAAACACGACCCATACTCGAGTCTAACTCGAGTGCATACTCGAGCTGCAAATCTACCCAAAAGAAAAACGCATAGACACGCACACACGCCACCGCGTGCACCTGCACAGCGCCACCGCGCCTCCATCGCCACCGCCGGCCTCACTCGCAAACCACCCTTCGATCACTCACTCGACTTCGGCCCTCAAATCACGCTTGCACAACTCGAATACAAATTGGGTTGTTCGAACCCAATATCGAACTGCAGACACAAGAAGGAAGGCCATCAACCACGACTACCGTACCACGTTCCTGCACCGAACTCCGGCCACACATGCGCAAACCCCACATGCAACTCCCCCTCAATCCATACGAAGCTCGGTCCTCTCTATGAATTACGCAATCGAAAATTTCAAACCCAAAGTGACAGTTCCAAAACCCTACAAACCTAAATTCCAAATCCTATATTACAAAATAAATTAGATTTGTATTTTTCTGGTGATAATCATCATCTAACCAAGCTTCCATTAAAATTTCAGAAGTTAAAATCAATCCAATTACAAGAATTTGACAAAAGTACCAAATTCTGAAATCTTAAAAATTCGAATTCAATTGCATGTTTAAAATTCTAATTCCAATTTTAAAATTCACAACATGCATTAAAGATTCAACAATATATTTGATTCATCAAAAATTAACAAGATTTCCGTGCTATGAATTTTTATTTTACTGCATATTTGTTTTCTGCAGTTTACAGTATCACCAATATATATATTTTTAATTCTTATATCATGTTGGTTCTAACTTATATATATATATATATATATAAATTTGAAAATATATATCCAACATCACCAAACTATATTTTTAATTTAAAATTTGCTAAGAAAATTTACTTTGATCTTGAAGCAACAGAGGATCACAGTTTTATTAACATGCACAGTCAAAGAAAATTTAAACTGTAAACAACATTTCATCAATCAATTAACATGCAACATATCATCACTAACATTCAACAGACAACTTTTATACTTAAGTTAAATTTAAAGATTTACTCACCTTATTTTCTCTGATGTGAAGATTCGAATTTGCAGGATCAAATTATGTGAACTGCAGGTTATTCTTTTCCCACTTGATGTTGTTGCTTTGAAGATGCCTCAAACTTGAATTTGTTTGCTTAGCTTTTGAAATGCTTTAAATCTTGAATAAGTTGGTGCTAAAACTTAGTTTTGTTTCAGAAATTTGTTGAAGATGTAGAGCTTGATGAAGTTCAGATTTTTGGAGAGAAGAAATGAAAATTTTCTTTTAGTAAAAATGAGAGAGTATGCATGAAATTTTTTTTTTATGAAATTTAGAGAAAAGAAAATCTAAATTTTATGACACTTGTCACAATAGTGTTTAAACTCCTAACACATGTTTTATTAATAAGCTTAGATGTTAACATGTGTTTATCTCATGCAAAAAAATGAAATTTAAATATTTAATTAATTGATTTTCTTATATATATTTATATTTTTAAATTCTTAGAAAAATCAATTTCCCTTTTAAATAATGAATATAAAACCAATGTTATAACATAATTAAAATTATGAGAATATAACTTAGTACTCCAAGTATAATTTTAGAATAAAAATTAACATAGTTCAAATCTTTTAATATATCAATTCAAACAAAATTTGAATTCTAAAAATCCAATTCAAGATCAAATTTGGTATGAATAAAATCTTAACACATTCAATTCCTTATATTAGTTTTTAGTTGAAATAAATTTATATTTACCATTCATTTATTAGTTGTTGAAAAATTTACAAATTCATCAATTTGAATTAATTTATTATATAGATTATCATATTAAATTCGGTGTGAAATTCCGGGATATTACAATCCTTCCCCCTTAAAAGAATTTCGTCCCCGAAATTTTAAATAAAAGATAATCCAAAATTTTCATTTTATTCAACACTTCAAACATACATAACATCCATACATAAACAACCATTAAACAAACATCCAAACCAACATATATCCAATACAAAACCATTAACTGTCCGGACACATATCCGGATAAGCCTTCCTAATGCTATCCAGAGTCTCCCAGGTACAATCTCTGGGATCATCACTCCACTAGACTTTAACAAGCTTCACAATCTTGCTTCTGAGCTGTCTCTTATCTTGATCAACAATTTGAACAGGATGTCGGACAACAGACAAGTCCGGCTCAACCTCCAATTCCTCCTGCGCAGCTGGCTCTACAATAAGAGATGGATCGTGCACATATTTCTGTAGATGAGATACATGGAAAACATTGTGAATTCCAGCCATCCGGACTGGCAATTCAATCTTATATGCAACAGCACCAATCCTCTCGAGAACTCTGAACGGACCAATGTATCTCGGAGCGAGTTTCCCTGTCTTCTCGAACCTTACAGATCCTTTAATAGGGGAAACTTTGACAAATACTAGAACACCAATTTCAAATTCCAATTGTCTTCGTCTCTTATTAGCATATTTCTTTTGTCGATCCTGAGCAGCTCTCATCCTTTTCTTGATCTGCTCGACTTTAGCAGATGCTTCCCGGATCAAATCTGGTCCAAGTACAATACGATCCTTCGATTCTATCCAACAAGCTGGAGATCTACACGATCTTCCATACAATGCTTCATAAGGAGCCATCTTGATACTTGCTTGGTAACTGTTATTATACGAGAACTCCGCTAGATGTAGATGATCCTCCCAAGATCCCCCAAAATCTAATACACAGGCTCTCAGCATATCTTCTAGAATTCGGTTAAGCCTTTCTGTTTGTCCATCTGTTTGTGGATGATATGCTGTACTCAATCTCAAATTAGTTCCCAAAGCTGTTTGCAATGCCTCCCAGAATTTGCTAGTGAAAATCGGATCTCGATCACTTACAATGCTGACTGGAACGCCATGCAATCTCACAATCTCCTTCCAGAAAATTTCAGCCAAAGAAACTGCAGTTCGGGTTGCTTTAACTGGTATAAAATGGGCGCTCTTGGTAAGACGATCCACAATCACCCATACTCCTTCATTACCCTTCGTAGTTCTAGGCAATCCGTCGATGAAGTCCATCGCAATCATTTCCCATTTCCATGTCGGGACCTCCAAAGGTTTTAACAAACCGGCTTGCTTTTGCTGATCTCCCTTCACTTGCTGGCAAGTTGCACAACTATTGATGAATCTGGCTACATCCTTCTTCATCTTCGGCCACCAGAAAACTCTCTTTATATCTTTGTACATTTTCAAGATTCCTGGATGGATATTCAATCTGGAACGATGACTTTCAGATAAGACTTCCTGACGCAGATCTTTATCATATGGAACACAGATCCTTCCGTTAATCCTTAGCGTTCATTGATCATCAATCTCAAAACTAGGACACTTCCCCTTCCTAACTCTTCTGATAATTCTTTTCAACATTAAATCAGATTCTTGCTTGCTTGAAATCCTTTCCAGAAGAGATGGAACCACTTCCAAAAGAGAAAGAACCGCATTTCTGCTAAGAGCGTCTGCCACGACGTTCGCCTTCCCAGGAGTATATAGAATATCCAAATCGTATGATGCCAAGAACTCAACCCATCGCTGCTGCCTTAGATTAAGATCTTTCTGAGAGAAAAGATATTTCAATGGTTTGTGGTCTGTGAATAACTCAAACTTTTCTCCTAAAAGATAATGTCTCCATATCTTAAGAGCAAAAACAATAGCCAACAGCTCTAGATCATGCGTAGCGTAGTTTTTCTCATGTGGCTTCAACTGCCGACTCGCATACGCAATAACCCTACCATTCTGCATAAGAACAGCTCCCAATCCAACAATACAGGCATCAGTATACACTTCAAACTTGCTCTTACCATCAGGAATAGCCAATACAGGAGCACTTGTCAACTTTGTTTTCAGTTTCTGGAAAGCTTCCGGACATTCCGGTGTCCACTTGAATTTAGCTCCCTTCTTTGTCGGTTTTGTTAGATGAGAAGAGATCTTAGAATAATCCTTAATAAACTTCCTGTAGTAACCGGCCAATCCAAGAAAACTGCGAACTTCTGTAGGAGTCCGAGGCTGCTTCCATTCCAGAATAGTCTCAACTTTAGCTGGATCTACAGAGATTCCTTCACCAGAAACAATGTGGCCCAAAAGTTTCACTTCTGATTTCCAAAAATGACACTTAGAGAACTTTGCCTTCAGCACATGCCTTCTCAAAGTTTCCAAAACTATTCTCAAGTGCTGCTTGTGCTCTTCTTCCGATTTAGAATAAACTAAAATATCATCGATGAAGACCAAAACAAACTTATTCAAAACATCTCTAAAGACTCGGTTCATCAGATCAACAAAATAAGCAGGAGCGTTGGTTAACCCAAAAGGCATAACCAACCACTCATAAAAACAATTAGGTACCCTAAATGCGGTTAAGGGAATACTGTCTTCAGCTACCCTTAACTGATGGAAACCTGATGCTAGATCTAACTGAGAAAAGACAGATGCACCATGAAGCTGGTCGAAGAGATCATCAATGCGAGGAAGAGGATACTTATTCCGAATGGTCACCTTGTTCAATTCACGGTAGTCTACACAGAACCTTAGCGACCTATCCGATTTAGTGAAAAAACTGCAGCAGAACCCCAACAGGAAAAACTTGGTCTAATCAAACCCTTCTCCAACAAATCTTGAGTTTGCTTCACTAATTCCTCCCTTTCTCTTGGAGCCATCCTCCTACTTGGTTGAATTACAGGTACTGCACCAGGAACCAAATCTATACGGAACTCTATTTCCCGATGCGGAGGCAAACATTTAACTTCCTCAAATACATCGGAGAAATCCCGGACTACTTCAATATCTACAACCTCTTCTTGAGAAGTCTCCACTCCATGTAAAAGACTACTCAAGTGGATTTCAGAGTTATCACACATTACTCTGGCAATTCTACCCAGATCAGCTTCCAACGAAACTGTTCTTTCATCACAATTTAAGATAGCTTTATATTTGTCAAGCCAATCCATTCCCAATATAAGGTCGAAACCTTGAAAATCCAATACATAAGGATCACAGGAAAAACTGTGGGGTAGATAGGAGATTCTCAAATCTTTAAAAATCCTATCCAATTTAGTTACCCCTCCTATAGGATTTGATACACAAATGGAATTGTCTACGATACTAGGAGTAAGTAAGAAATTCTCTACAGTTCCCAGGGAAATAAAACTTAAAGAAGCACCAGAATCAAATAAGACTTTAATATACTTTTCATTTAAAAGTAAAGTACCTTCTAAAACTCCCTTGCCCTTGGATGAGTTTGATGGTGCGCCTTCTAAAGCAAATACTTTGTTCTGTTGAACCTTATGAAGGAGCGGACAGTCTCTAATCATGTGTCCCGGTTGGTGGCAGTTAAAGCAAAGAGACTTCTGAACTAAGGCTGACCCTGGTCCACTATACTGCTGCCGCTGCTGCTGAGATCCTTTGCTGGGACACTTGTTTGCCAGATGGCCTTCTTGATGACAAATATAACACTTTCGGGCTCATTATTGTTCCCAGACTTCTTCTTGTTTTGCTTCTTCCAGTTAGGATTGAATTTCCTCTTATTCTGGTTGGAAGAATTCCCTCCTGATGCAACAACTTGTGCCACTGACCTCTTCTTCATCAAGTCGTCATACCTTAATGCCATATCAATAAGCTCCACAAAAGACCCTTTCAGATGTGCAGTCAATTTCTCATGATACTCAGGCCTCAACCCTTGGACAAACATCTCGTTCTTCTTAAGAGGTTTGTCTATAAGTCCTGGTCCGTAGCAAGATAACTCGTTGAACTTCGTCTCGTATTCAGCTATGGACATATTCCCTTGTTTCAGATTCAGAAAATCTTGATAAAGCCGAGTTCTTCCTGCAGCAGGCATATACTTTTCCTCAAACCTCTTCTTAAATTCTTTCCAAGACATACCATCCTCCGAGATATTAGCAATCACTGAATTCCACCATACTGCAGCACCACTCTGCAATTGCCACGCAGCCATTATTCTCTTCTGCTCATCTTATAACCTCATGCTCTTAAAAATCTTCTCACAAGAGCGAATCCATTCTTGAACTTCTATTATAGTTTCTGATCCTTGAAATGGTATCCCTCCTAGATGAACAAAATCCTTGCATAAGGCAGCAAAACTGGCTGAAGACGTAACTGGATTAACAGTCTCATCATCAGTCTGCTCTCTTCTATTACCAGTTGACCCACTTCCAACAACTCTTCCCCTTCGGCCTCTTGAACTCATATTGGCTACCTGAACAGGTAATCCAATCAATTTAGATAGGGATATAGTTATATAAGAAAATTACAAATACGCACTCTCAAGATAGATACTACTTCAGAGCCTAGGTGTTTCTCAACCATTGCTCTGATACCAACTGTGACGACCCGTCTTTCATTCCACAGAAAAACGTATCATCAATAAGAAAAGAAAGAGATAGAAATAGAAAGATAGAAAGAAAAGAAACAACAAACATCAGAATCTCATAGCGGAAACGAACAAAATATAATATTACATATATCCCTTACATAATTTACATATCAGAGTTCACAAAATAATACTATTCCATTACATCAGCCATTCATAATAGTTCTTACAACCCAAACAACTCAAAACATAACACCCAAAATGCCACTACAGCGAATATAGATAGATAGTACGTCTGGACTCCAGCTCCAGCTTCCAAAACATATGCTAATCCAAACCTAATCACTTGGCTACTCATAAAAATTTGAGTACCCAAGAGTTTATGAAAACAAAATAAACTCCGGGTCAGACATGGGTCTGGTGTGAGTAAATCAGTTAAAGTTGCTTAACTTTAAAATCATTTGAAACAAAAGGTATCACGTAAGACTTTCCACAAATAAACATGGGTAAGTTTTTACCTTACGCTAACCAAAACATTTGATAGGAAATTCAGTGATATTATAATAGGGTCTAGGGTTTTCAAGTAAATAGAAAATAGCCGAAATTGTTACATCTATTAAATTCCAGCTACTAGCCACGATAGTGGGTAATACAATCAAAACCGTAAAGTCTCGTAAGGAAATTGGATTTCCATCAATGGCAGGGCTACTGGGGTACCGCCCGACACAGTACGGGTCCTAGATCACCGTACCGAGGATCACTCCCGATCCCCTGCAACACAAGGCCGGACCCATCCCTTACTGGATGTTTCCGAACAAGACAGCCCCGCAGTTGTGGCCAACAACTGCCCACACAGCCGAATAAATAATAAGGGACTTCTAGACAGGGTAAATCTCACTCTCAAGTGGGGGCTACCCACGAAGCCTTGCTGCACCTCCCCTGTTTTAGCCATTCCCGGTTGATGAGGTTTGAGGTTATGATTACCTTTATAAAGAACTCATCTCTTAGAATGCTCATCGTCCACCCGACGATGATCTGAAAGCATTCAATCCATACAAGTTCGTTCCGGGTTCGAACGAAACCGAAGGTATTATCTCGTTACACTCATTTTGGAATCACCCTCATAGTTAACGACGATAACCCTTGCACTCTGATTCTCCATCTTGAATAAGTACTATTCCATCAAACTCATTTACGGAATCACCCACAGAGTTATACTGACGTATAGCCCTTATACCTCGAGTCTTCACTCTTCACATAAGATTCACGACCTAACGTTATTTGGAATCGATGTGGTTTTCGGATATCCAAATATGGAAACCCGATCCCGGTCTTATCGAAAACCAAAGCGTGTCTTTTAGGTCCAAGTTGTTTCAAGGTTTTAAACAATTCAATTCAGATTTTAAACATAGTATCACATAGCATTATCAACAGATAATAACTAATATCTATCACAGATATACAACATCTCATCACGGAATATAACTCAACTATCATTCAACAAATATCAACCATATACAGATATCAATACAACAATCATTCACAAACAAGCACTACTTAATTCATATCATAATTAATTTAATTAATTTAAATTAAATTAATTACTTAAGAATTTATCAATTAATCTTGCTTAACCAACATTAATTAATTAATCATAATCATTTAATTAATTAATCCTTAATTAATCAATAATCTTTAATTAATTATCAATTAATTACTATAATTATTTATTAATTAAACTTTGATTTAAAAATTAATCATCTTTAATTGGTTATTAATTAACCCTTAGTTTGTAATTAATTAACCTTAATTAATCCTTAATTACCTTAATTAATTCTTAATTAATCACAAATTAATTTACCTTAATTACTTGATTAATTACTTCTTAATTAACCTTAATTATTTAATTAATTAAATCTTAACCCTTAATTAATTTACAATTAATTATAAATTAATTAATGTTTAATTAATTAATTAATTAACTCTTAATCCATTAATTAATTAACTTCTTAATCACTAAATTATTAATCATTAATCACTTAATTAATTAATTATTAATTACTTAAGAATTAATCTTAAATTAATTAATAACCTATTAATTGTTATTAAATTATTCCTTAATTACCTATTAGATAATTCATAAGAAATTAATTTAATCTTAACAGTAAATTAACCAAAATTAATTAATTCCATCACTAAATTACTAATTAATTAAGTAACTTAAATTCAAAATCTAATTAACTTTTAAACAGACAATATTTGTCTTTAAAACTCTTACATAATTAAGTTTTCAATTGATTAAAAACTAATTACTTTGCAAAATAGAGATAATATAAGGTGTTAAACTTTTAGACTTTTAAAAAAAAAATTAAGTTTTCAAAATAACTTAAACTTACTTTCATTAATATGCTTAAAGCCCGGCCCAACCCAAGCTAACACAATTCCAACTCAATCTCCTAACCTCCTCTCTTCAATTCCCTGAATCCAACACACTCACAACACACTACCCCAAACAGCAAACCAACCCGAGCAACACGCGACCAAAACACGACCCATACTCGAGTCTAACTCGAGTGCATACTCGAGCTGCAAACCTACCCAAAAGAAAAACGCACAGACACGCACACACGCCACCGCGTGCACCTGCACAGTGCCACCGTGCCTCCATCGCCACCGCCGGCCTCAAGCGCAAACCATCCTTCGATCACTCACTCGACTTCGGCCCTCAAATCATGCTTACACAACTCGAATACAAATTGGGTTGTTCGAACCCAATGTCGAACTGCAGACACAAGAAGGAAAGCCATCAACCACGACCACCGTACCACGTTCCTACACCGAACTTCGGCCACACGTGCGCAAACCCCACATGCAACTCCTCCTCAATCCATACGAAGCTCGGTCCTCTCTATGAATTACGCGATCGAAAATTTCAAACCCAAAGTGACAGTTCCAAAACCCTACAAACCTAAATTCCAAATCCTATATTACAAAATAAATTAGATTTGTATTTTTCTGGTGATAATCATCATCTAACGAAGCTTCCATTAAAATTTCAGAAGTTAAAATCAATCCAATTACAAGAATTTGACAAAAGTACCAAATTCTGAAATCTTAAAAATTCGAATTCAATTGCATGTTTAAAATTCTAATTCCAATTTTAAAATTCACAACATGCATTAAAGATTCAACAATATATTTGATTCATCAAAAATTAACAAGATTTCCATGCTATGAATTTTTATTTTACTGCATATTTGTTTTCTGCAGTTTACAGTATCACCAATATATATATTTTTAATTCTTATATCGTGTTGGTTCTAACTTATATATATATATATATATATATATATATATATATATATATAAATTTGAAAATATATATCCAACATCACCAAACTATATTTTTAATTTAAAATTTGCTAAGAAAATTTACTTTGATCTTGAGCAACAGAGGATCACAGTTTTATTAACATGCACAGTCAAAGAAAATTTAAACTGTAAACAACATTTCATCAATCAATTAACATGCAACATATCATCACTAACATTCAACAGACAACTTTTATACTTAAGTTAAATTTAAAGATTTACTCACCTTATTTTCTCTGATGTGAAGATTCGAATTTGCAGGATCAAATTATGTGAACTGCAGGTTATTCTTTTCCCACTTGATGTTGTTGCTTTGAAGATGCCTCAAACTTGAATTTGTTTGCTTAGCTTTTGAAATGCTTTAAATCTTGAATAAGTTGGTGCTAAAACTTAGTTTTGTTTCAGAAATTTGTTGAAGATGTAGAGCTTGATGAAGTTCAGATTTTTGGAGAGAAGAAATGAAAATTTTCTTTTAGTAAAAATGAGAGAGTATGCATGAAAAATTTGTTTTATGAAATTTAGAGAAAAGAAAATCTAAATTTTATGACACTTGTCACAATAATGTTTAAACTCCTAACACATGTTTTATTAATAAGCTTAGATGTTAACATGTGTTTATCTCATGCAAAAAAAATGAAATTTAAATATTTACTTAATTGATTTTCTTATATATATTTATATTTTTAAATCCTTAGAAAAATAAATTTCCCTTTTAAATAATGAATATAAAACCAATGTTATAACATAATTAAAATTATGAGAATATAACTTAGTACTCCAAGTATAATTTTAGAATAAAAATTAACATAGTTCAAATCTTTTAATATATCAATTTAAACAAAATTTGAATTCTAAAAATCCAATTTAATATCAAATTTGGTATGAATAAAATCTTAACACATTCAATTCCTTATATTTGTTTTTATTTGAAATAAATTTATATTTACCATTCATTTATTAGTTGTTGAAAAATTTACAAATTCATCAATTTGAATTAATTTATTATATAGATTATCATATTAAATTTGGTGTGAAATTCCGGGATATTACATAAACACTTGATGATCGATGAATAATTACTTAATGTAATTAATGGATTGTAATTACTTAGGAAGTAATTAATTGATATTTACTGGATGTAATTAAAGATGTTTTAATAATGGAAGTAATTTGGATTTAATTACTTTGTAATTAATCAAGGGATAAATCAAGGAATAAATTAAGGGTTAATTTATTCAATGAAGCAATTAAGGGTAGTTAAATTCTGGAGATTATTAATAAAGGGTGATTAAATATTTATGGTTAATAATTAATTAACGAAGTAATTAAAAGTTAATTACTATATTTGGATTAGGATAAATTAATTTGTGAAATTGATTAAGGGATTAATAGAATGATATTGGAAGCCTTTGATTAATTGTTATTCCTAATATGTGGTTCGTGATGCTATGTGATAAGATATGTTTCATTTAAACTGTGATGATGTGGTTATCTTTTGATGATGCATAACTATGACATCCTGTATTAAAAGTAGAATTTTATTTCACTTGAATAATTTAAGTTAAGTTGACAATGGTTTCGAAGAGACCGGAGTCGGGTATTAGTAAATATCCGAAACCACTTTGATTTTTATAGATGATATGTGAAATCAATAGGCTGGTATGGAATGATTTAAGCGAATTGGACCATTTAATCTAAGTATTGGTACTTAGAAAATGATGTGTGAAATAAGTAATGTCTATAAGAAATTGTGAATTTGTAAATTGAGACGAGTATCTCGGGTTTATATAAGTGTTATGCTTTTGTATTCTTTATTAGATGGGTTTACTCACGCTGGTTTCCAGCCTGACCCGGGTGTTACTTTGATGTAATGCTCGGGTCAGACCGAGTATTACAGATTTTCAGGTAAGGACGTTCTGAGCTCAGGAGACGAGCTGGATGGAAGGAACGTATGAGGTGTTTTGCTATATTTATCCGGGACAAGTTAGTTTTTTTTAAAATTGTCTGGTATTCGTGTAATGATGTAACTCCAGTGTATAAAGATATAAGTGTAATGATATAGCTCTTCTTGTAAAACTATTATTTATGTGATATTATATTTTATCCGCTGCGAGTGTGAGATTGTGTGTTTCTTTTCTGTTCTTCTTCTATCTCTTTCTTCTTTCTCTTTCTTCTTTTCACTAACTATCTGGAAATTTCGGGTTCAAAATTTCCAGGTCGTTACAACAGCTATAAGGGAAACTCATTAAAATTTCCAATATGAATCATATAGAACTCAAAATATAGTACAAATCTCATGAAAATGAAATCACTATATATGACATCTCATGTAGCCTTACGCCATCGATGCAACAACATCTCAAAATGGTGAAATCGTATAAGACTCAGAAAACCTCAGAAAACCCGGATTGGCCAGATCCTCAATTGCAAAGCCAAATCAATGCTGCACGTGCTAAACTCTTGTCCAGTGCTATTATAATTTAGGTACCTAACTCGTGGACCCGAAGGTCATACTCGTGGTGATAGAAGTCACATAACTCATGGTGACCGAAGTCACATAACTTGTTGTGATCGAAGTCACATACGTAGATGACTCGAAAGTCTATAGCATTGACATACTCGTGGATGTGTCACAAACTCTCGAAAAGGAATCAAAAAAGTGTTAACATGCGTCTCATACCACACGTTCGCACTAAAGGGTTTATTAACCAATATTAACTCCACATCATAAAAATAAAATCTCAAATCTCAGAAATCTTAGAATACTCATATATCTTGCCACCTCTCATCGGTAAGTGAAAATAAACCTCATAGTGGTTTCTCATAAACCATATTCTCGGAAAGGGAAATCTCATCTCAAGACTCACCTCGTCTCATCGGCGAGTAAAAAAGCATATATAAGTGGTTCTCATCTATTATTACTCTTATATTAGGAGATCTCAAACCTCTCATCTCGCCAAATATTGGCTAACTAGGATAATTCTTGTACTAGGAATTATAAATCTCAATAATCAATTAAAAACAATATACTAAAGAGATTTCGATCGCACAAGTCCGGAATTAACTGAAAAAGTAAACTCATATGTCACGTACCACGTGTTTTACTAAATCGTTTAATTTTCTTTCTCATACGTTCGAAAATGATAAAAATAAAATATATTATTTATAAAATAATTTTCTAGAGAAATCGGGATTTGAAAATAATTTTCTGAAATCATTTGGAAGCAATTTGGTGAAAGTTCTCCTTGTTATAGGAAATAAATATTTTTAATATACTTTGAAATAATTTAACAATAATTTGAAAATATTTCGTATAATGATTTCAAAAATTAAATTATTAGAAATTTTCTCAAAATTTATTTGGAAGAATTAGTGCTTGAAATCGAAGAAAAAAGAAGAAACCACTCTAAATCGATATTTGAATTTAATTCAATTTAAACCAAATTTTAAAATTCCAAATTCCTCCAAAACTTGGCTAATCCGTTAATGGATATCATAGCCTATAAGCATCATCAAAATCATCTCAAAATTTGCAACAAAACATGTGACAAAACCATAGTAATTCAAAGGCAATGCTACAGAACAAGCTGCAAAAGGAACAAGAATAATCAACCACAACTTCACGTACTGGCCCAACTAAGGGGTCGACCTAGCCCAAAGGCCGGGTCGACCAACTAGTCAACCTCCAGGTCGACCCAGGAAATGACAATTTCCTGCATATATTTCTTGCTTCGAACTCAACTTCCACCAGCAATTTAGCATGGTAAATGATCAAGTTTTGTAGCGAAAATTGACATGCAAAGAGTTTAACAACTAAACTACAATCTGGAAAAGATCCTAAAGCATTCCGACTGAAAATAAAAGAGATACGGCCACTCAAAGTGGCAACCAGCAATAAGAAACAACAAAAAGCAACAACAGAGAATATGAGCATATACAGAAGCTTTGACAGAGTAGATTTCTTAGCAATAACACTAGTTTTAGTTAGCAATTGTGAGTGTTGTAATTACCTTAGCAAATTAGAAAGATGTTGATCGATTTCAAGAGGAAGATGATGGCTTTTGGTGAAGAAACGACCTTCGACAACCTGTAGAAGCTTGAGAAGGGATGTGCAAAAGAAATAGAGCAGGCTGTAGACAAAATTCATATCAAGCTCATAGATCTGAATGAAATTTTTATAGTATTGGTTGCAATTACCTTTCTCTTTTCTTGTTTTGGTGATTTATTCTTTGAATTAGCAGCAATTAAGAGTGGAAATTGAATTTGCAGGGAGGCTGCCATTTATTTTCTTTTGTTGTTTTTACTGTATGTTTTTAGTTTGAGAAAGAAGAAGAATAACTACGTACAACACAAATTTCTTACTAGAAAACTCTAGAGAATGGGCTTTCGATCCTATTCCTAATGCTACTAAGCCCATTTGTAAAATTACTTAGTGAAAAATAACAAAGGAATGTATACATTTACCTATTTTATTACTATATTCACATATTTCAACATTTATATGCCAAATAAAATGTATACATCCAGTTATATTGAAATAAAATAGTTATGGTGACAAAATAAAATTTATTTTAATAATTAAAAGATAATTTTAAAAATAAAACTCCATTTTTGACAATATTTAACAATTTGCATGATTTTATTGCAAATATACAATTTTTAACACAACAAACTAAATAAAAATTATTTTCTTATTAAATAAGTTGCAATAAATCATTTTAACTTTATTGAATCATTAGAATATTATTTCCAACCAATATTTCATCTTTCATTTTAATAAAAAAAAAATCTACATATTTCTCCTTTTATATTCAATGAAAGCTAATATTGGTAATAATTACCAATATTATTACATTGACTCAATTAAAGTCCAATAATTGATTGTTTTCACTCCAAACTCTCAAAATACAGTTTTTAAAACTTTATTTCCATTTACTTTTTTATTTCAACAATTATACGTTGAAATACATCTATTGATTAATTTATTAACTCAAATTAAAAAAGATTCCAATATTTCCAATTTATTACTCAAAACTCCATTCAATTAAATTCCAAGATTAATCTTAAACTTCAAACACGTTGTTTATTTGAAACAAACAATTTAAAACAAATTTATCCTCTCTATTTCATTTCATTCTCAATATTAAATTATAACTATCGTTATAATATAATGTCATAGGTAATCACCAATACTAAGATTGTTACAGGCTCCCCACTTATAAAAATAGCGTCCTCGCAATTTATAGGGGAAATCTATATTCAACACACTTTATTTCATCAAATAGAAGGAATTTAGATAAATTAAAATGGAAAATTCTTACCTTCGGAGTGAGAAGATAAGAAATTAGGGTACGATTGCCTGATAAATTCTCTGGTTTCCCAAGTGCAGTCATTGGGATTATCGGACCATTGAATCTTCATGAGCAGAACACTCTTGTTTCAAAGACGTCTAGTCTCCGAGGAAAGAATTCTCACGGGCGGCTGCACATAGGATAGATCAGGAGAAACCTCCAGCTTCTCTAAAGCACGAGAGCCAAGCACAGAGTGCGAATCCCGTAGACCCTTCCTCAACTGAGAGATGTGGAATACGTCATGAACTCCAGTAAACATCTCGGGAAGTGCTACATAATATACAATAGGACTGATACGCTCTGTAATAGGAAGTGGCTTAATATAGCATGGTGCCAATTTCCCTATCTTGCTGAAGCGTACCACTCCCTTCAGAGGAGAAGCTCCGATACAAACAAGATCGCCCACTGAGAATTCAAGAGGGCCCCTACCATTGTTTGCGTAGGATTTCTATCAACTCTGATCCTCTTTCATTCTCACAAATAAGATGGATCTTCTCAGATGATTCTCGAATAGATTCGGAGCATAAAATAAGCTTTTCCCCCTACTCAAGCCAACAAGATGGGGAACGACACGGCCTTCCATATAAGGCTCCAAAAGGAGCCATGCCGATAGAAGTTTGGTAGCTATTATTATAAATAAACTCAACTAGAGGAAAATGATCCTCCTGGCTACCACTAAAATCCAAGATACAAGCACGAAGCAAGTCTCCCATTATTCATACCGTGGGTGATAAGTTGTGCTAAAGTTAAGCTTTGTGCCCAAAACTTACTGGAGACTTTGTCAAAAGTGACTCGTGAAAAGCGGATCACAATCACATACAATAGATGAGGGAATACCGTGCAATGCACGATCTCCTTAATATACAGCTTCGACAAAAGAGATGTCGTCCTATTAGATTTAATAAGAATGAAATGTGCGGACTTTGTGAGATTGTCCACAGTAACCCAAATACTGGTTATGGCCTGACCTCGAACGAGGTAAGCCATCGATAATATCCGTAGAAACTTGGTCCCATTTCCACAATGGAACCTCTAAAGGCTGAAGAAGACCACTGGGTCGTTGATGCTTGGCCTTAATAAGCTGACAAGTCATGCAATTGTTTACATAACTTGCTATGTCCCGCTTCATGCCTTCCAAGTAATAGAGACGATGCATATTAGCATACATCTTGCTGCTGCCTAGATGAATGGTGTACTTAGAATAGTGATATTCAGCTAGAATGTCCCACTTAAGTTCTGGAATAGGAGGAACGACTAGATGGTTCACCTTTCGAAGACACCCATGAATATCGATGCTAAAATCCCCCATCTCAATAGCATAATAGGATTCAGACTTACACTTCTGAATAAGAATGGATATATCAAAATCTTGCCACTTTGCCTTGGCAATCCAATCTAGAAGAGTAGGATGAGCTCCCATTCTATACAATCGAATATGAGAGTCTGATGTGGAAGCACGAACAAGAATATCACATACGGAAAGAGTCTCAAGAGCTTTCCATTTTGCAATCATCATAGAAACAATAGCTGAATGATTGCGACTCAAAGCATCACCAACTCGATTCACCTTGCCAAGGGTATATGGAACGTCGAAATCATACGAAGCTAGAAACTCGAGTCAAAACTACTGTTGCATGTTGAGCTCCTTCTAGGTGAACAAGTATTTAAGACACTTGTCATCGGTGAAGAGAGTAAAGTGTTCTCCCAACAAATAATAATACCACATATTTAAAGCAAATACAATGGTGGCAAGCTCTAAATCATGGGTAGCGTACCGAACCTCGTTCGGACGTAATTGCCTTAAAGCGAAGCAACTACCTTATCCTTCTTCATAAGAATAGCACTGAGGCCACTATGAATGGCATCGGTATAGACAATAAGATCCTGATTCCCTTAAGGAACCACAAGAATAGGGGTATTAGTGAGAAGCTCCTTCAATCTCTGAAAGGAAGCCTTATACTTATCTGACCATATATAGAGAACACCTTTCTTCGTAAGGCTATTCAATGGAAGCACAATACGGGAAAAGTCTTTGATAAAGCATCGACAATAACCCACCAAACCTAGAAAGCTATGGATCTCATGAACATTCTCAGGCCTCTTCCAATTTTGGATGGCTTCAATCTTGGAAGGATTAACCAAAATGCATTCGGAAGAAATCTAAGAACTTAACTTTCTTTTCCTAGAAATGATACTTAGAAAGTTTTGCTTTGAGTTGATACTGTCAAAGAGTACTCAAAAAAATTCTAAGATGTCGAGCATGATTAGTTTCATATTTAGAATACACAAGAATATCGTCTATGAAAACAAGAACAAACTTATCGAGATATTCCTAGAATACTAAATTCATAAGGTCAACGAAGAAAGCAATAGCATTTGTCAAACCGAAAAACATGACGAGCCACTCATATGATCCATAGCGAGTGCGAAAAGCTATAAGTTGAATGTTATCTTTCGCAACCCAGGTGATGAAATCCAGTGGCAAAATCAAGCTGAGATAAGACCATAGTTCCACTTAACTGATCGAACATATCATCGATCTTAGTTAATGGATAGTAGTTCTTGATGGTTAACTCATTAAGCTTGTGATAATCAACACATAGCCTAAGAGTCCCATCGGACTTCCTCATGAATACCATCGCGGCTACCCACGATGAAGAACTAGATCGAATGAAATGCTTGGCTTCAAGCTCAAGGAGTTGCTTCTTGAGTTCCTTGTTTTCTTTAGTGGACATCCTCGTGGGAGGAAGACTAACAGGCTGTGCGCCGGGAATAAGCCCGATGCAGAACTCGATAGCCTGCTTGGGTGGTAATCCCAAAACAGGTTCATAAATCTGGAAAGTCACGAACATTAGGAATCCGAGAAACATCATCATTATCATCTCGAAATTCAAGAGAAAATAATGAAGCTACGGAATCACGACTGATATCCCATAGAATAAGGGACAACTGAGCTGGAGAGTCGGGCTGTCGAAGATATAAGACTCTCTCTAAACATAGAATCCTGGCATCGTATCGAACTAGCCACTCCATACCCAATATCATATCGAACCCAAGAAAAGGAACCACATGCATATTCGCATAAAAAGAAAAGCCACAAATAGGAATCTCAATATCTTTGCAATGCATACTAAGGGTTGTGGATCCCAAGATAGGATTCGCAATACACAAACAAGTAATCGAGCAAGAAACATCCAACTACAAAGCATCTATGAGTTCCTTCGATATGAATGAATGTGACACGCCCATATCAAAGAGCATTCTAATAGAACGATCATGGAATAGCATAGAACCCTCAAGAATTGTAGGAGTATACATTGGGACTGAGATACACTACCAGAGGCCTTTGCTACATTCAGATTGCCAAAACGGGCATCATTCTTCTTTTTATGGCAAGTAGAAATCATGTGTCCTTCTTTCTTGCAATAGAGACACTTGGGAGGATGAGGACACTCTCGAGCTAGGTGATCTCGAAAATCACAGTTGAAGCAAGCTAAGACTTTGGCTGAAGGAGGTGCTGGAAAAGAATTAGAACCAGAATTGCATTGCTTCTTCTTCTTCTTAGAAGGAAAGGACTTGGGTCTTTGAAAAGAAAAATTCTTCTTCTGTGGGTTCTTTCGAACCTCGGTCTCATCATTACTATCCCTTTCCTTTTCGATAGCTTCAAGATGAAGCGCCAAATCTACAAGCTCCTCGAATGAGAGCTTAAGCTGAAGCACGAGCGACTTCTTCAAATATTTCTTAAGTCCATATACGAACTTAACATTCTTCTTGTATAGGGTATTAATGAACTCAAGCCTATATTTAGATAGGGACTCAAAAGATAAAATATAATCAAATACTGATGACTTGCCCTACTTCAACTCAAGGAAGCGACGGGCAAGGAATGCCTTCTCGGACTCTGGTACGAACTTAAGCTCAAATCTGCCTTGGAAATGCTACCATAAGAGGGTGGACTCATCCGTCTCTACTATAAGAATCTCATACTAGTCTAAAGCTCATTCTTGTAGCATACTCGATGCCACAAGAACTCGATGATGAGCAGATATCTCCGTGCGGGTGAAGACACGCTCGCAAGTATGGAGCCAAGACTAAACCTCAAGAACTGACTAGGAGCCTTTGAATGGCTTACCTCCTAGGTGAGTGAAGTCTCTACACATATGCACAAATGCAGATTTACACAGAGGAAAAAAGCGAGCTCGAGCGGGAGGCTGATTGCTCTTAATAAGCTCGAGAATCTGGTCGGTCGACATATAAACCCCTTCGAGACGAGAACTACTGGACGGTCTCATCTTCGAAGTGCGACCTCTTCCTCTTTCAGTGTAACGACCCGTAAATTTAGCCGGTTTTAATAACGTTATTAATTAGAATTTTGTGGGATTTTTACGATAAAATTTTGAAACAAAAATTTAATAGTTGAAATGCGTCTAGTTAAACATAGCAACTGGTAAATTTTCGTCCGGAAATATGAAAATTTATTTCACTCGTAAATTTACTTCAATTTAATCAGTTAAAAAGCGATGAAAATAAAACGTTTTCAAAACCAAAATATTTTTACATAGAAAAATTCTAAAGCATCTTGTGAGCAAGTTGTCAGTTTGTCGTTTTTCCAAATTCGGACATCTTTGGGTCCGTCGATCTTATTTTTCTGCAATTTTTATGCATTTTCCGTAGTATAAAATTTCGAAATTTTATAACCAAATCATACCACTGACATCTGTATGCCGTTTTGATCGTCTCGATGTGCTGATCTATACGGTATATTCGATTGTCAAATTTCGGTGTCTGTTACGTGACAGGAACGGAAATAACGGTCCGTTGCAGCGTTACCAATTGGTGGCTTTTCATTAACACGGCTTTTCAAATCTAAACTGTGAAGCCCAAGAGATGTAATAATTGCTTTAATAAATTCCCAGCTAAATTCGTGGGTGTCCGTTGCTACTTTTAGTATACATTTATTTCTAGCATTGAAACAAAATATTTATACCAAAACACGGTCAGTTTCTTCTCTTCCCAGTGAACCCTTTCCCTTATTTTCATTGCTACCATTCTTATTTGCAATAATATAATCTACACTTCTCTGCCTTGCTAGCCCATCACTTCTTGTGCACTTTCATTTTGAAGAAAAAAGGCTTCTTCATTTTCGTTCTTCAAACTTTTCACTCACCGATGCTCCAAGCAGCCGACTCCAACACCACCCGATCTGGCCAAAGCTCCTTCACCCGAGCTCCGCCACGGCGACCATCTCTTCTCCTACGCATTTTTTGCCATCAACCGACCAAGGCCTTCAGCAGCTCGAAGTCCACGACCGAGCCTTCATCCGCTTCTCCGAAGCTTCTCCCTACCTCACGCCCTCTCCTTTCCCCTTAGCCTCCGCCATGACCGCACCACCTCCTTCCTCTGCCAGGCGCTCGCCTATGGCAAAGACCCGTCAACTCGGCCTTGTCTTCCATCACTTCCCTCCATGGCCGTCGAGAACCTTTATCCGCCCACAACCACAAGCACTGTCCACCTTCATGCGTCCTCCCTCCTCTAGTTTTCGGTGGGATGGTGAGAATATACATCTTAGATTTACTTATAATAAGTTACTGTTAACCTGTTGTCTCTTCCCATATGACAGTGTACGAAAGTTTATAAAGTATGTAATATATAGTATATGCTGTACATGCTATAAATAGTATAAAGTATAGTATAAAGCCTAAAGTTTAATTTGTGAATATAAAGTTATAAACTATATTTTCCTGTGTACGTGTTATGATTACAGTATTTATAATTCTAATAACGTACGTACATTTATATATAACATGGATATGCGTGTGTGTGTATACTAATTTTATGTGTAAAAAAAAGCTGTTTTTTGATAAATATTGAAAACTTTTGCGTATCTATATATATGCGCAGAGCTCGTTAGTACGGGGTAGTTGTATTGAAGTTTAGACTGGATTATTTTTAGGTGGCTGCTAGGTACCAATTATTGTGAAAACAACCTAATAAATGCGTGATGAACGTCTACCCTGGCTTTTGCACTTTGTTGTTTTAATAATTGTACATTGGGGGTTTGGCAGAAGTTGTATTTCGACTTTATTTAAGTATATATAGATTTTGATTTTTTTAAGAATGCGTTTATAAAAAAAAATTACATTGATTTTCAAATATATATAGATTGTTTTGTTTGATACGCGTTTTGATGTAAACATTTATTTTGAAAGAAAGTAATAAATAATAATATAATTCACTCTTCATTTCTATTATATTAAGATGGTTCTGATTCGTTTATCAATTCCTCTTTTATCAGCTTTGATCATCAATATCGTACCAATCTTGCTTTGTTTCGAAACTTGGGCTTGGATTCGTACTTCAATATCAGTGTGCGTATCCGTGTCATCTCCTGATCCCTCCAGCCTCTAAAGGTGAGCAATCACTCACGATTAATGTTTTTTTATTTATTAAATATGATTTCAATTGAAACGACAATTGAATATGCTGCTGTTAGTTATGTACACTGTTATATATGCTATTACCTGTATCTGTTCACCTATGACATCTGACACCATTATCTGTTAATTACTATGCGATGATAATACAGTTGGTTGATAAATTGATTGATTTATTGATTGTTGTTTATATTGGATGTTAAATTGTAATGTATAAAGTGATAAATATTATGAAATTGAATTTGACGTAGGATAGTTAAAATTTTGAATCGACATATGTGTTGAATTTGATTAGTTAATTTGAATAATATGACCCCTTTAAATTGTTAAGTTAATTAACACTTTAAATTATTAAGTTAATTGACACGTAGAATTTGATAAATTACACTTTGAATCTTTGAACGTATATTGGCTAAATTGTTGTAATATAAAAATTTGAAATTGGAATCGAATGACAAGTGAAAAACCATAATGTAATAATCTTTAATCTACATGGTATGATAGTGTAGATTCTAGGAATAATTATATTAACTCGCACAAATAACAATGCGAATTAATACGATTATTTCGGGATTATTCGAATTAATTATTGGATTGTTATTGATTGTGTTATTGCTTGTTTATTTACTTTGACACCATCCCTGTTATCACACTGCAAGTTCCCTTTACTATGCTTTGATTTGTGAATTGAATTGGAATCGGGTTGAAATGATAAATACCCAAAATGAACTTGACTTAGGATAGAGAATTAAATAAACCGATTGGTCAATAATTTGATCTGAAATAAAATAAAGATTTTATTTGAATAACAAGGTTTTGAAATAAAATTTGGAACGTAAATTTTGAAAAAAGGAAAATGTTAATATTGAAATCTGAAACAAAATATTAATGTAATAACTGATGAAAGAACGTTGTTTTGAATTTAATTATTTAACAATTAAATTTGGAATTATTCATTGAATTAAGTTTGAAATGATTTAATAATTAAGGTTGAATTTATAATTAAGTTGAAATTATTCAATAATTGAATAAGATTGAATTATTTGATAATTGAATAAAATTTGAATTCTTTGATAAGAGAAATTGAACTTTTGAATAAGTGAATTTGAACTTCGTTAGTAAACGAAATTTGGTTTCTTTATTAGTTAAGTTTTGGAAAATTTAAGTAAGATGATAAGTTAAATTGAACTTCTTGAATATATGAAATTTAGTTCTTGATTAATTGAGTTTGAAAAATGTAACCGAGTAAGTAAATAAATGAAATTGAATTTCTTTAACAAGAAATAAAATGTGATTTATTGAAATTAATGTAAGACTTGTAATTTTGGAAATTTGATTTGACGAATCTAATTTAGTTAAATTTGAAGTTTTGATATATTGAAGATGAACGTAAGCAATTGATTTAATTAATTGGGAATCAAGTAAAATTGTTTTGAATGATAAAGTAACTTAACGAATATTGAATGAAATCGATAAATGAATTTGAAATTGATAGAGTGTTAAATTAATTTATTTAAATGATTTCGAAATAAAATTCATATATGAATTTGAATCAATAATTGAATTGTTTAAATAAAAGTTGAAATCGAATTATAAGATTTTGAAATGGTAATTTGGAAGTTTTGAAACGTAAACTTTGGAAATTGATTTAGAAAGACAAACGAAATGTTGATTTACGAATTGAAATTGAAATTGAATTGATTTGGTTTTTTTGAAATTACTAAAATGACCAATCGGTGTAATAATTACGAAAGTTATTAAAGAGACTGGAATCTGTTATGAATATACTCTCTATCTAAACCGAAAACCACTTTAATAACTATACGCGGAGTGATGATCCAGAATGAAGTGGCTGGAATGATGTACGTAATGACTGAAGAAAGAGAACGATAATGGATAGCCTTGACACTTGTGTCAAATTGGAAATGACTAAAATCAGGAGTCGTGCCGGACCAAATGGGGTTAGCCACCTCGAGCGAACACACTTCTTCGTAACTACTACTCATTACTTGTTATTGATTGGTGCACCCTCGTACTTTCAGGAGTGTTGTTTCGCGGTGTTGCGATCGTTGCGGCGATGCGTTCTCACCAGTCCGGATCAGGCGAATGGTAGTTTCACTACCTTGGGTATTGCCTCATGTGCCTTGTCATACTTCTATCCCTATATACGTGACCACTACGAATTTGTTTTGTGTTATACCTATGGAGTACTCCCTGATATCCCACCAGTTTACGGTGGAGTTAACAGTGCTGTATAGACTATGATGACTATGATGCTTATAAAACGTGTTAAGGGGGATAATGGTAACGCCTTAACACTATTTTGATACTTTATATTACTGATAGACATTATCTATTTAGCGTACACTACTACCTAGTAGATAGTTTAACGGATCCTTAGAGGATGGTGATTCCAACATCCTTTGAGTTACTTGTATTTCGATTGCTATTTCACTTGAGTTGGATTTATTGATATAAGAATATTAATCCTGACTCGAGTGTTTTGTGTTTTGCTTTACGCTCGGGTCAGACTGAGAGTACCAGCTTTCGAGACTCACCTTTGGAGTTGGACCTTCGCTTGGAGATCCAGCTATTTATCCAGCTTTCAGAGATTCAGTTGATTCCAGTGATGTATATTGATTCTTGTATTCGATTATTGTATTCGAGAATTCTGTTGTAACTTATTCAACTCTGTTATATATATAGTAGCTTCATGAACTACTATCTCTTTTACTTTCGCTGCATATTATTACTCTGTGTCTGTGATTTTGTGATTATTTTTTACTGTATATCTCAGTTTTGCCAAATTTAAATTAACAATTCGGTATTTCGAATTATTCAAGTCCGACATGTGCGGATGCGAATAGTCCAAAATAGCGGGTCGTTACATTCAGCCATAGCTGAAAGTTAAGATAAGATAGGATTATTCACATGGGTAGATATTAGCAATTCAAATGCAATAATGAAGGAATACTATAGAATTTAAATTAACATTCCTAGACAAATTCCTTTCTACCTATCCACCAAAGGAATCAAAAGGTTAAAGACAAGGCCGGGTTTGGCTATGATTTGAGGATGATGTTTACGAGTGTATTATACTTGATGTATGATAATCATGTATACTGTTTTGTGTTTATTACATTTTATTCTGAATCCTGCTCTTATACCAAGCTATGATGCCCCACCCCAAGACCCATATGAACAAAGAGGGTTACATAGTAATTCTGTCTGCTAATGCGGAGAATAAGGCTGGTTAAGGGCGACCATAATAGTCTTGCATTAGATAAGAGCTAAGTATGTCGATATTTGTACTTTTTTCCATTTCATCTCAAGTATTCGAAATACTTAATTCCTATCTAAAACAATACTATGGTGGCTATAGGATCGATTCAGAAACAAAATATGATAACTACAACCATCGCAAGTCACATAACACCAACACGGATAATATATACATACACATACATCAAATATCGTACAACATATCGCAAGTGGTATTTGACCACCATATATACATATACATCCCCCACAAAAGAATATACATCATTAGGTTCCCAAACAAAAGGCTACTACACAAGAACTATGGCATATCCAAAGTCGATGATGGAGTCCAAAAGGTAAAGCAAGCTAAGAGTCCAACTACCTAACCTGCAACTCGGTCTGACCCGAGTAATAAATATATGGGTCAGGCTAACTAGAACTTGATATTTGTACAAGATTAGAGGAATATAAGTGCATAATGGAACTCTTCCTTTGATTATAAAGGAATAATACACAATTTTTAACAATAATTAACACTTTAAGTGCAAATATACCATTTTTAACACAACAAACTAAATTAAAATTATTTTCTTGTCAAATAAGTTGCAATAAATCATTCTAACTTTATTGAATCATTAAAATATTATTTACAACCAATATTTATTCTTTTATTTTAATAAAATACATAATTTTCTACATATTTCTCCTTTTATATTCAATAAGGGCTAATATTGGCAATAATTACCAATATTATTACATTGACTCAATTAAAATCCAATAATTGATTATCTTCACTCCAAACTCTCAAAATAAAGTTTTTAAAATTTTATTTCCATTTATTTATTTGTATTCAACAATTATATGTTGAAATACATCCCTTGATTAATTTATTAACTCAAATTACCAAAGATTCCAATATTTCCAATTTATTACTCAAAACTCCATTCAATTAAATTCCAAGATCAATCTTTAACTTCAAACACATTGTTTATTTGAAATAAACAATTTCGAAAAAACTTATCCTCTCTATTTCATTTCATTCTCAATATTAAATTATAACTATAGTTATAGTTCAATCTCATAGGTAATTACCAATACCAGGGTTGTTACAGAATAGGTTACTAAGGAACACTTCAAAAACACACATTCATCTATGTGATTTATAGCGGACCTTTCTAGAGATACTCTAAGTGGTTTCTCACCAACATTTATTTACTTATATTCTTATGTTTCTTATATTGATGTTTGGTTGAAATATTTGTGACATACCGTTTGATTGTGTAAGTGTCATTACAGCGATTATCGTTGTACCGTCACTTATAAACTATCATCTCCTTAAACCTTGTTATGTATTGAACTTGAGTTTGTATTTTTACAAAATAAATGTATGGGAGTGTTTTTGCACTTTGAAAATTATTTAACTATATTTACAAGTATTTTGAGGATTTTGAAAATAGAGGATATGTGTTGATTAAAATTTATAAAAGGAGTTATTAATTTAAGTAATTATCTTTCGGAATGATTAATGCTATTTTAAATTTATAAAGGGATTACAAATTTTGATTAATTATCTTTGGAGATAATTAATATCGTTTTAAATTTATAAAAGATTATAAATTAGACTTAATTATCTTTGGATAATAGTATTGTTTAAATGGATAAATGTTATTTACCTTAAATATTCTGTAACTTCTTTTCAAACGGGTTTGTAAGGATTGTATAATTATTTAAAAAGAATTAGAGGTTCAAATATATGCTTAAGTATTATTTAACTATAATAAATAAATTAGTTAATAAATTTGTTAATGATGTTTAGAATTAATTAATTGACTTAAAATAAGCGTTTTAAAGATCAACTAACTGATTAAATAAAAGTGATTAGAGTTAATTAATTGATTTAATAAAGATATTTAAAGTTAATTAATTGATTTATTAAATGATTTATAAGTTTGATTAATTGTCTCTTGGTATAATTAATGTGATTTTAAATTTATATAAGAATTATATCAATTATCTTTCCGGATTATTAATATTGTTTTAATTTACAAAAACATTTTAATTGATTTATTGTCTTCCAAGATAGTAAATGTTGTTTCAAATTTATAATTGATGGTTTATAATTGAGAAAATCTTTTAAAAAGGAATATTTTTTTTAAAAAATGGCAAAGTTAAATTGTTTTGGGTTTATAGTAAACAATGTTTCATTGACATTTGTTTTGACCCTTCTTTTAATATACTTAAAAATATAATTTTCTCTTTACAAAGAATATTGTAAAGAGTGTTTTTAAAGTGCTTTACAAATATTTTTCATGTGAAAACTAAGCACAAGTTTGGATTTTAAAAGTTTAAAAGTTTGATTTGGTTACAAAAAGGATAAGAAATTTAATTCCATAAACGGTATCGCTTATATAGAAAGGATTTTAGTCATAATCTTAGCACTAAACGTCGAGGTATGGAAACTCGTTTCTATCTCGAAGGTTAAAGTTGTATTCAAGGCAATGCCTAAAGGTAACACTACCTTAACATGCAAGGCTTCATTTTCAATCGACGGATTGTACAAGTTTGAAATCGATGAGTAGTGGTAAGGGAATGAGATTTAATTTCCATGTATAATCATTTTTATTATTCCCGATAGATGATTTATTTACTATCTATTCAGTTTTTTCTTTGGGTATCATCAATTTAAGACGATTTGTTGCTCATTTAATCTTTGATATTATTTGTTGGAAATGACTTAAACCAAAATGTGAGTGGGCACCAAGCTATGTGGAGTTGCTCCCATTAGGGTATTTTCACATCTACTCTAGATTGGTTTTGATGGTATGCGCACAAAGATGTGAAATACTCGGATTCCCGATATGTTTGGCATAGTCCAGCTTGGAGGTTCCTAAGAGAATTCCAGAGTATATAGCACTGTTAAATATATTTGTAGAGGTAAACTTCTGGTGAGTGGGGTGCACTCTCCTAGTCATTGTTGGAAAACTCCTTTCTTATTTTTGATTCAAATCTTCGAATTATTTTGTTAATTGCATTAAAAAGTGATTGAAGCTCTTCTTGATGTTTAATTATTTGTGTCGATTCCTTAAGATTGGATTTTGACCTTGTTTGTACTCATCCTTTCAAGTTTGGATTTTGTTCTAATTTGTTTTAATTTTTCATGTATAGATGTTGTTCCTATGAGGTAAAAACTCATTTCATGTTTAGAGGCATGGTCTCATAGAATTAATATTTTCCCATCATGTTATTGGAGTTTTCTCACATTGGTTTTTCCAAATCGATCTGGATGTTATTTTATTATAATGTTCAGGTCAGAACGAGTATTTCTCCAAGTTGTCATTGTAGGACATGAAGCTCATGGAGTTGTTGGATGTTCACCTGCTGTAGTATTTTTATTTTCTACTATATTAATATGTATACCCATCAGTAATTGTAAAGACAGAAGGTTATAACTATCCTGTCTGATGAGGTTTGTTTTTAACTCTGACATACCATGTATTTTAGAATGACAGCTTTTACTGTCTTTGTTTTATTATATATTGTCATTCCATTGTGAGATTTTATTTCTTCCTATTCTTTTTTCTTTTTCTTTTTACCCTAAGAACATGTCTTTCCGATACTTGGACGCTTGGCAATTGAATACATGGATGTATTGAGTATTGATTTACTTGGGATGAAAAGGCGGGTCGTTATAGGTTTTCGTGTTATTTAGACAGCTAAAGGAATAGTGCATCCTATGGTTAATGCTAACTAAACCAAAGCATATCTCATATGCAAGAACAGGGCCATTAGCTTTGCTTGATAAATATTTTTCTCTACACTTTGTTAGAAAAGTTCTAATCTATATTACATGAAGCATTTCGTTTTAAATTAGATTTCAAGGTAGATTATAAAAAATAATTAATATAGAGGACTGGTCTATGATAACTTGCTTTCAGAAGTAGGATTAACATGCATAGATAGCAATAAACGAAGGTAAAATGGTAAATACTATGAAACTTTAGTTCATGATATAGTATTTTTGTGCAGTAAGAATCGCAAGTTAAGATGAAGATTGATAATGATTAAAAACAAAGAGGTATTCTACCGGGTACCTCTTTATGCAATATCAGTCTACGCTGAATACCACGGATCTAAGCATCAATTGCGAGTTGGTTTGTGGACGAAGGCTCTTCCATATCCATGTTGATTGTGGCCGTTAATGTAATGGTCAAAATGAGTGTCAAAGGAGGTTCGGCCATCCTTCTGGCTCTAAAATATTGGTGATATTTTTCATCTCATAACACCAGAATGATCGTAGAGTAGTTATAGTGCTAATTACCTGCATGATTATGAATCAACGGATTTAGATAATATTAAATTTTCCTTAAGATAGTAATTATGTTGTTATGTGCTTACATAACTAATAAGTTCCATTATAATTGTTTGTTAAAATATCGTGCTCAATTTATATCAATTAAGGTAAAAATTAAAAAGAAAAGTATCCAATACAGAAAAGAGCAAGTAAAGTGCAGAGAAAGTAAAAGACACAGAAATTTACGTGGTTTGGATTTTGAATAATCCTACATCCAAGGGTCAAATCATTGCTTATATGTTTCTTTTTTGTACAATTTTTATGGAAGAGAGTACATATATTTTGAAGAAAAACTTTTTGAACCTTAAAAGGTAAAGGAAAAAGACCTAGCTCGAGGATTCGCCAAAAAAATCCCCTGACACCGCTACAATCTCTTTATTTGTAGTTGAGCGTTTCTCATAGCATTTGGTGATGTTATCCAACCATGTTTCACTCCCTTCCTTGAATCTTTACACATGTCATCCATATGCCGCTTACTTTAAACTCATGTGGATTGGTGATGTGGCTTTGAGTGAGAAGTTTTCCGCTAGCGGGAAGATTTGGTTTTAGGTGGGATTATTTGAGATTGAGGGGGGAACTGTCGAGTTTGAATCAATCATGCCTTCGTTGATTATGCAAAGAAGAAGGTCTACGAACTACACACATGTGTAGGTAAAACTGCATTGGGAAATTGCACTTTATTCGTGGTTGAATTGTATTAACTGCCCTTTATTATCAAAGCATAGTGTTGGAAGGTTGCAATGTTTAGTAAAAGATACTGCATCGTTATTCTTAAGGGTAGTCACCTTATAAGAATATAATCCGAGATGTTCTCATATATAGTGGACTGCATTGCTTCCCTTATATTTAAGGAACGAGGCTTGGTTTTGGTCGTGAAATTTTTTCAGTCCATTTCTCTATCCCTTGGACCTTTTATATGTGTGGTAAGTACCTTTTAGGATTGTGACACCACCTTATTACATCAAGGTTGCGATGCATCTTTGTCACTTTATCATTGACATTGGATCGTAGTGCGGTCTTATCTCTTCAATGTCACATCGGGATGGCAGGACATCCTTGTAACTTTGTTATGTTATAGAAGATTTCAGCACAGACCTACTGATTTAGATGTTAGTTTTAGTTTGTGTCGCATCCTTGTTTGGGTATTATCATTTGAGTAGATGTGTCATGGTTCTCATATAAGATGAATATTAAGGCTGTAGGTCGGCTCTTGTTATTTGGATTTTGTTCCAACATGAGAATGCAACTCAGTACGAGGTTGTAAAGGTAGTGCAATTCAAAGTGACTATGTAATGTGGATTGGGATAGGTTGGAACGTTGTGACCTGACTTCCCATAGTTGTAGTATGAGGTTTATGCTTCTAAAGTGTATCGGTGCAGGTCGGTTGCTATGAACTTGATTTTTATTTGGATGTAATTGGCTAGCTTCGCGTGTTGAAGTGGCTTATCATATCGAAAATGAAGCATTTAGACGTATAGTGTTGTTCTTCTTGTTTGGCTTGCCTCGATCCACTTTGGCTGGCATTGGTGTTTCACAGGCAACTATACCATGATTGCTTGCCCCTATACTTAAAATTTTGATGATCAATTAGATCATGAACCATGAGTATGAAAATATGGCACAGCCTAGCTTTATTTGGTTTAGTTACATAGTTTTGCGCATAACGGTCAACTCTAGTGTCCACACTATGACACTTCATACTTGTGGGAGTTGCAAAGTTTGTTCAAACATATAGCGCGTTTTATACGTAAGATGAAGTGACTTTTCGGCTTGCAGCTCTGTAGATTTGTGATTGGTCCGCATATTATGTTATTAGGTTGCATCTTATGTTTTGTTCCATTAGGTAGATTTTTTATGGGACAGGCCAGCTTTGATAGCCTTATTATGTTTGCGCTTTATTGTGGTATATATTAGCGTAGTTGCATCTTAAGAATACGTGATATGCTCTTTGTTTTAGAGTTGTAGTGTGTTGATTAGGCTATGTGTTTATGGTTCAGCCAGCCTGCTTTTTAAGTGAGTCACTGCACTTTTGTCTTGGTCGTCCTAACATTACCTTGCAGTTCTTTGTCTAATTAGCTCATGCTTTTACTATGAAATTCGAAAAAGTGGTGTAACAATACTTTGTTACATTACCATATAAGTAATTATGTAATTATAGTTTAATCATGGCTGGTGATCCATCTAGCGTTTATAGTTGGGTCTGAGTTGAACATAGGAAGTGAAGCACTATTCAATAAAGAATTTGTAACGATCCGCCATTTTGTACCATTCAAATCGACAATAATCTACACATGTCAGACTTGAATGATGCAAAATAACATATTGTAAATAAATTTGGAGCAAATGAAATCAAATATACAGAATCACAGACATAGAAAATATCAGAATAACTTACAGTGGAATATAAAATACCATAATAGTTCATGAAGCTACTATAACAAAGTCTCAAAACAAATACATAATATCAGTCTAAAACACATAATAGAAATCCCAAATACGTAGAAGTTCACTAATACATGAGATAAACTAGAACAGCTGAAACAGAAATAGATATATAAATAGATAGGCAGAATCTCCAGCAAAGACCAGCTCCTGAAAGAGAGTCCAAAGTTGTGAATACTCAGGCTGACCCGAGCGTAAAGTAGAACACAAAACACTCGAGTCAGGACAATATATATACATATATAATGTAAACCAACACAAGTGAACTGTAATAAGGTACAAGTAACTTATAGGATGCCTGGGACCGCCCATCCTCTAAGGATCCGTTAAACTATTTACTATGTAGTAATATTGCACTATTATAATAATGTCTATAGTAAAATAAACTTACTTTTAAATAGTGTTACAGGCTACCCATATCACCCTTCACACATAATAGTCCCAATAGTCCATCCAGTATTAGCATATCTCCAGATCGGAAGACTACCCTAAATACTCCATGGGCTACGGGAGAAAAACAAACTCGTAGTAAAGGCTCGGTATGGTAGGTGACACGGCACACAAGGCAATGCCAGGGTAGATATACCAATTACGTACATGGGATGGTGGTAACGCAGCAGCCACATACGCCCACCTCGGAACACACTCCCATATCAAAATCGAAGGAAGGCCATCTATTCAATCACAAGTAAGAGCATAGTATCGAAGGAATGTGTCCTATCAGAGGAGCTACCCCTTTTGGCCCAAGATCGCTCCTGTTTTAGCCACCTTATGCCAACTCACGGGAGTTGGGTCCACGTAATATACCTCAAGAACGACGCCACCATCCTGCTTCATTCTGAAAAATCCACCGTGTACACAGTTGTTAAAGTGGTTTTCGTTATCGACAGAGAGTACGTCCATATCCGATCCCTGTCTCTTTAACAACCAATCGTTATTATAACTCGTAGTCATAATTTTTAAAAATCATAGTTTATACTTCAAAATAAATTAAAATTTCAAATTCAAATCTTTATCAAAATAAATATCTAATCATTTCCAAACCATTTCAATATATCAAAATAAATATCTTTCAAAATTCGTTTCAAATCATTATTTGAATTCAAATCCAAATATACACATTTAAATATCCTTTTTAATTCAAAGATATCATTCATTTATTATCCTTTTTAATTCAAAGATATCATTCATTTATTATCATTTCAAATCACCTTTTAAATAGTTTATATTTAAATCAAACATTGTATTTACAATCAAATATTCAGTTCCCAAAATTTTAGACAAATTCTGAGCTCATTTATTTAAATCAAAACCTCAAACATTCATTTCAGCCTACCGCAACACTTATCAAGTGCTCTGTAGCCCTTTATTTAGTCAGATTTTAATTATCCTTCTACTATCGCAGCACGTACCAAGTGCTGTAATATCACTTAGTTATAATTTATGCATAGTTCATTTGTATCAACCACGGCACTTACAAAGCATTGTAATACATTTATGTTATAAATAATAGCATTTCAAAATACTGTTAATTACATTTCCAATACTCAATATAATTTCACAAATAATTAATCATTTTTTAATCATTTTAAACTTATAAAATCATATAATTTCACCTTTAAAACAATCATTTAAATATCCTTATATTCATGGTTTTATAAGGTTAAATTTCTATTCAAAAAAATCCATATTTAATAATAATTCACATATTAAATTCACACATTCGATTTCAATTCTTCATAATTAAATTTTAACTTAACACCTAAATTTAAATTTCAAAATATAACTTAATTTCATTTTATTTACTTAACTTAAAAATAAAATCAAACATAGAATCAGTGTTAAATGGACTGATCTGTATCCATCGGATTCTATTGTTGATTTATCTGAGTTAGATATTCCTTTTTCAGAAGAGGAAATTAGGAAAGCAATTAATGATATGCCTAGTGATAAATCGCCGGGGCCTGATGGGTTTCCTATTTTATTTTATAATACTTTTGGGATGTTTTAAATTTTGACTTAGTTAATTTGTTTAATGACTTTTATAATGGTAATTTGCAATTAGGGAGATTTAATTTCGTAGATGTTATTTTGCTGCATAAAAAGTAGGAGCTAACAACTTAAAAGATTTTAGATCTATTTCTTTGATTAACTGTTCAGTTAAAATCATTTCTAAAGTTCTAGCTAATAGACCTGGTATAAGAATGAACGATTTAATTGATTGTTCACAATCGGCTTTAATTAAAGGGAGAAATATTACTGATGGTATGGCTGCTGTTCAAGAATATATTAATTACTGCTGTAAGAACAACATAACCTGTGCGATTTTAAAACTTGATTTTGCTAAAGCTTTTGATTCAGTAGATTGGGATTTTCTTGTAGATATTTTTCACGCTAGAGGATTTGGGCATAGATGGACTAGTTGGATTTTGACTTTGCTTAAAACGGGTAACTCTAGTATTATGGTAATGCTATTCTAGGTAATAAAATTCAGTCAAAGAGAGGCTTAAGGCAAGGGGATCCCTTATCCCCTTTATTGTTTAACCTTGTTGTTGATGTTTTTGCTAAAATTATTAAGAGAGCAGTAGATAATGGTTCTCTAGGAAGTGTTGGAAATGATATATCGCGTAATGGTATGTCCGTTCTACAATTTACGGATGATACCTTACTTTTTTCTTCTCATCTTCCTAGACACATTATTACTCTCAAGTTTATTCTTTATAGTTTTGAGCTTTTATCTAGTTAAAAAATTAATTTTGATAAAAGTTCAGCTCTAGTTTTAAATGATTTTGAAAAAGTAGAAAACATAGTAGTTAATACCCTAAATTGCAAAAGTATGAAATTTCCTTTTGAATATCTAGGGTTTGTGATTAGACCTGCCAAACTCAAGCATGATGATTGGCTTATTATTATCGATAAAATCAAAAATAAGATTTCTAATTGGAATGGGAGATTTCTTTCTAGAGCAGGTAGGCTAGTTTTAATAAACTCGGTTTTATCAGCCTTACCTATCTATTGGATGTCTATGCATCTATTTCCAGATTGGGTTATCGATAAAATCGATAAAATTAGAAGAGATTTTATATGGAGTGGGAGTAATATTAATAACAGTATAAAATGTCTCATAAACTGGGAAACTGTCTGTAAAGCTAAAAATGAGGGTGGTTTAGGAGTTATTAATTTACGCAACATGAATTTGTCTCTTTTAGGTAAATGGTTTTGGAAGTTTAAAGATACAAATGATATTGCTACTTGGAAAGAGATCATTTCCAAATATTACTATAATGGTAATATCAATTTACACCAATTTGATTTTTCTTTTTCCATAATTTTTCTAATTTTTGGAAAAACATTTTAAAATGTTATGATATTTTAATTTAGGAACAAAGACGATAGTTCATTCAGGAAATAGTACTTCTTTTTGGCATGACTATTGGATTTCGATCTTGCCTCTTAAGTTTGATTTTAAGGAATTGTATGATATTTGCAACTTTAAGTATGCTTTAATTAACGAAGTTTATTCCCCGGAGAATGATCCTCCTTGGAACTTCAGCTTTAACAGAATTTTAATTGGTACTACCCTTAGGCAACTTTCTTTGCTTTATTGCCATATTAAATCTTTATAATATTGATAATGATAATGATTTTATTAGTTGGGAATGAGATAAGAGTAAGAAATATACTCCAAATTCTATTTATGGATTTATTAATTTTTCGTGTACTATAAATAACTCTTTTAAATATATGTGAAAATCTAACGCTCCTCCTAAATCAAAAATTCACATGTGGCTAATTCTTTATGGAAAACTTAGCACAATTGAATTTTTAAAGCGAAAAAACATTCATAATGATAATAATTGTTATTTTTGCAATCTGCATCTTGAGGACATAAATCATATATATTATGATTGTTTGGACAGTAATTACATCCTAATTAATACTCTTAAAATTTTTAACTTTAAAATAATAACTAATATTTCGGATTGTGAATTCTACTAGAAAAATTATAGATTCAAATTCAATAAAAATACTAGATATGTACTAGACACTTTATTTATTATTATTAGTTAGTTTATTTGGTTTGAGAGAAACCAAAGAATTTATAATAATAATAATAGTCATTGTAACAAATTGATTTTTTTCAATTTCTACATTTTGTTTTAATTGGATTTCTAATCCCAAATATAAATTAGCTAAAAATATCCTTTTCAAACGGTATCTTAACAAGGTTAGTTATAATATTTACTTTTTAAACATAACAATAACTTTTATTACACTAATAATTGTATTATTAATTTTTTTCCAAATTTATATGATAATCTCACTTTAAATCATAGCTTGCTTATTATTAAAGATAAATAAGTCTGGTCGGTCTCAATTTTTGTTCTAGTCTCTGTTTGTTTTTTGTTTTCAGTCTATTCATTCCTTTTTTTTGTCTTGTTAGACTTATTTAAGTTTTTTTCTTTCCTTTTAAATACATATATATGTATATTTATTATATAAATATACATATATATGTATCATTTTAATTTTCTCCCTAGTCTTGTTTCAGATACAGGTTTTTGGAGATAGGGTATCAGGTTCATTTCGCAGGTTTCTCTTGTCGTTAGATTGCTGGATTTCAGATCGTAGAGAGGTCATCAGACCAGAGTTTCTCATCCAGGACTTCTTGCAGTTATCCCCTTAGATTTAGGATTCTGCTATCTTCATTATGAAGTACTTTTTCAGGATGTTCTATTCTTCAGTTTAGATCTCCTTCTTCTTAAGAGCCTTCAAAGTGATTTCTCTATTCAGCAGATCCTCTTCAGAGAAGATGCTCATTCACTTCTTCTGATTCAGACTTTTGGAATTTTTTATTGAGCCTTTTGGTACTTCTAACATCTTAATATCGGGCGGTGGCCATGCCGGAGCTCGATATTAAGGTACGATGGGTGGTGGCCTTGCCGGAACTCATCTTAGGAGTACCTGAGTTTATCTATATGTATTTATGCTCTTGTTACCTGCCAGGCATGTTGGCAGCTCCTTATGTTCGTGTTATATATATAATCACATGTGTGCTCTCCTCTATGCGTAGAGGATCACACATTTTTCTCAAAAAACTTAAAAATTCGCTTTTAAACCAAATTCACAAATTTCCAATCTAAGTTACATTTCAAAATTCAACTCAAATATTCATTCATTTAACATTTTAATTTTATTCAAAAATCATTAATATATTATAAAATCATTTAAATTCATTTTAATTCAAAATATCATAAATTTATCATATTTTCATATTTGATTTAAATTCCATTTATAATTAAATCAAAATTCCCAAAATAATCCATATTTCAAATTTCTGCTTTACCATTTATTTATTCCACTTATAATTTTCATAAAATCAATAATACTTTACAAAAATCATTTTTAATTAAATTTAAATCAAAATATTATAATATTTACATTTCTAAAATATTTTAAAAAATTTAGAAAAATATAATTTAACCATGGGTCTTTATTTCATTTTCTACACTAGGTAAAGTGATACGGGTAATATATCATTTCAACCCGTAATTTACAAAGAATCCCGATTTTTATCACTTAAAACCTACAGTCCCAAGTAAATGAAATAATTTGAAAATCGTTCAAGCCTATCATTTCAGCCCATAACGATTTTCCCTTATTCTAAAGTTCGTTCGCATATGTATCATTTCAACCCATAGTGATTCTAATCTAAGGGAACTTGCAGTGTGATAAACTAATATAAATAACAGAACGACATAATATAACAGTAACAGATGTTTAAGCATGGGTGAACATCATATGATCATAACATAGCAGATATAATATGGTGATGCATACAGATTCAAATGTGATCGATTCACTAGTTATATAAGTATAAAACTGTCTGGTGAGAATAACTCACTTGTATAAGTTGAAGACAACAATCAAATGCACAAACTGAGATCTTCAAAAGAACAATAGCACGAAAATGATTCGAGTGAGGGAGAGACAAAGCTAATTGCCTTGAACATATTCAAACAAAACAATATACAACAAAAATATACACTTAACAAAATTAAATATCATAAAATATATGCACGACAAGTCACAAATCTCCTTGCACTTTCTTTCAACCACCTATGCTTCAGCTATAGGTCCAAAACACATGGTTAAGGAGTAGGTTTGGATCTAGTTTTGGGTTGAACAGGTTGGCCTAGCATGGATGGTGATGGAGCAAAAGTAGTGATGCATGAAACTACACAAGCTATAAGGCAATACAACAATGATTCAATGCGCCAATGGCGCCGCCAAAGCAAGGACAGGTACGGCCATGGCTCAGGTGGGTTAGGTGTGACATGGCAGCGGGTGTTAGGTCAGGAAAAGCTGGTGGTGGTGATGTAGGTGGTGGCCAAGGGAAGTTTGGAGGTGATGGAACCAAATGATGCTCGGCTTGGTATATACAAGTAAAGTGTGTGTAGATTTGTTGGATCTGGTCATCAAGGTGCACGGCCATGGGCTTGGGGTTGGACTGCAGGTGCTGGTGGCTAGTTCAGGTGGTGGTGGAGGTGGCCATGGTGAAGGAGGAGCAAGGGCTGGGCTACAAAGGTGAAGGCAAGTGCAACATAGGATAGAAAACAAGAAGAAATTTCATAGAAAAGAAGAAGAAGTTTAACAACACTTTGCTTCACGAATGGCCTTGAATTTTAGGGTTGAGAAACCTTATGATATGCGTGAGAATGAAATGAGGAAGTCGATTGAAGATAGGATAAGAAATTGAAGTGGTGTTGGTTGAAAATGGAAAGGCAAGAATACAAAAGGTCAAGGCATAAAAAAGGTTTCAAAAACTCTTCAAATTTCCAATATCAATTTTTAATAACATGAAAAATGCTGATAAATAAAGATAAGAACTCAGAAATAAAATGAATGCATAAAATAAATATATAAATTTTAATTAAATATAATTAAATTGAGAAAATAGCAAAGAAAATAGAAACTAGGCTTTAAAATTTGAAAATAAATTCAATATGCTTTGGAAAAATTCAAACATCACTTTAAAAATATTGAAAAGAAAAAAAAATATGTAACATAAAATATAATACAATTTTGAATAATATATTACAAATAAAAATATTATTTATATAATTCAAAATAAACAATATTGTTAAATAAAACAATTTACACCCAATATTGATAAAAAAAACATAACTTTCACAATATAACTCCGATTTCAACGAAACGAAAAGCGGTATTCTTAAAATTTAATCTATTTTTATAATAAAAGATAAAATTAAAAAATTTAAATATTTAAATTTAAAATTTAAAAGTCAAAGTTTGTCCATATTGACCAAAAATTCACTTTCTAGAAAAATATTCAATCTTATTTAAGTTTGGAAATATAATTCACATAATAATCAAAATTTATATTCAAATAACAAAATTTATTCATTTTAATAAATAAAATAAAGTTTTTAAATCAGGAATTCAATTTAAAAGAAATAAAATATACAATAAAAAATCACAAAATACAGGGTTGTTACACTCTCCCCTACTCAAAACTTTTCGTCCCCGAAAAGGAACGAGGCACGAGAAACACAGAATAAAATAGAATAATTGAATGATAAGGAAAATAAAAAGAAAAGGAAGGGAAGATTTCCACTGATCATAGCGATCATGACTGGATCAACAGAAATTCCATTACTAGAAACAATATTCCAAGGAATCGGGCTTCATATTTCCAACAATGGCATTTAGAAAATTTATTAAGCACAACACAAAAAACAAGATTCATCAAATCAACAAAGAAAGCAAGAGCATTAGTCAAACCAAAAGGCATGACTAACCATTTATAGAACCATTCCCAGAGTTACAGGAATAAGATCTGTACGAAAAGAAATTTCCCGCTTAGGAGGTAAAGCAGTGACTTTACCAATATATCGAGATAGAATCTGACTACAGAAGTCAAATGAAGATCACCACTAAAGCAAGGATTAGAATAGAAAAGTTACACATGCTTACAAATCCTATTAAGGTCTGTGAAGCCCCAATTGGATTTGAAACACATAAAAGGACAGAAGCAAACTCAAGAGAAAGGAGATACTCAAACTTATCACACAAATCAACAAAAATAAGACTATGGAAAACTCTAATATCAAATAAAACATGAATATGATACAGCAATAAAGAAAGGTTGCACTGAAGAGTACCTTGGTCATCACTAGGAGTAGGAGCACGTGGAGGAACTGGAGAAGATGCAGATGAGATAGCAAATATACAAGAAGGCTTAATATCATCAGGAGGAGGAACAGCTGCACCAGCTATGGTAGGACAGCTATTGGCATAGTGTCCCTTCTGATCACATCTGAACAAGTGATGGCAGAAAAGTCAACAGGTTGCCTATGAGAAGGAGGAGATGAAGAAGATCCCAAACCCAAATTCTTGAGCCAAATCTGCTTCCGTTGCTGGAAATTAAGCTTTCTCTTCGTAGAATTGGCAGAGGAAGACTGAGATGAAGGAGTACTATCAGGAGCAGGACACTTAGAAGTAGGGTTCTCATAACGGATAGCCATATTCATAAGCTAGGTGAAAGTGCCATGGACATGAGAAATGAGACGACCATAATACTCGGGACGAGCACCAGATATGAACTTCTCATTCTTCTTGAGAGGAGTGTCAATCAGGCTAGGACCGAACTTAGAAAGTTCATTGAACTTCCTCTCATACTCAGCAAAAGACATGGTACCTTGCTTGAGATCCATAAATTCACGATAAATCTGAGATTTTCCGGCTTCGGGCATCCATTTTGCCACAAAAGCCTCTCTAGAAAGATGATAGATAAACTTAGAAAAGCACAAAAAGATAGAAAAACAGAATTCAAAGAAACACGAGAAGATACCTAAACTGCTCCCAAGTAATATCAGCTTCGACGGTGTTAGCCGTGATAGACTCCCACCAATCTAGAGCAGACTTATGCAACTGCCAAGCTGCTAACTGACGCTTCTGGGCATCAGTAATCTCAAGACCAGTAAATATCCTCTCAAGACTCCACAACCATTGCTGAGCCTCAATGACACACTCCGAACCGGTGAATGGGGTTCCACCAAGTTGAGTAAATTCCTTATAGATAACAGTGAATCTAACAGGAGCAACTGGCTGAGGAGCTGGGGAAATACCACGACCCCTCCCTCTAGAATTTCCTCGATTCATCCTGAAAAATCAAGAATGAATTTAGGACAAGGATAAAGAAAAGCCAAAGATAAATTAAGATAAGACAAGAGAATACACTTGGATGAATATCCTAAAGAAAGAAAAATCTAATAAGGTAGATATGAAAGAAAAGAAGTTAGAAAACATTTGAAAAATCCTTTAAAACAAGAAAATTTTTATATCAAAATAATCTTTGAAAAATCTTTTGAAAACATTTTGAAAATCATTTTGAAAAGAAATCATTTTCTACGTTGAAAATACGTTCTCTCACAAAGAAAGTGATTCTAAGATTGATTTTACTCATTCTAGGGTATTTCTACCCTATCTCTAATGATTTTTTTGCTCCTCAGGCAATGGTTTGCCAAAAACCAAAGCTCTGATACCAAATATAATGACCCACCATTTTGTACCATTCAAATCGACAATAATCCACACACGTCAGACTTGAATGATGCAAAATAACAGATTGTAAATAAATTTAGAGCAAATGAAATCAAATATATAGAATCATAGATACATAAAATATCAGAATAATTCGCAACGGAATATAAAATACCATAGTAGTTCATAAAGCTACTATAACAAAGTCTCAAAACAAATACATAATATCAGTCTGAAACACAAAATAGAAATCCCAAATACATAGAAGTTCACTAATACATGAGATAAACTAGAACAGCTGAAATAGAAATAGATATATAAATAGATAGGCAAAATCTCCAGCAAAGACCAGCTCCAGAAAGAGAGTCCAAAGCTGTGAATACTCAGGCTGACCCGAGCGTAAAGCAGAACACAAAAAACTTGAGTCAGGACAATATATATACATATATAATGTAAACTGACTTAAGTGAACTGTAATAAGGTACAAGTAACTTAAAGGATGCCTGGGACCGTCCATCCTCTAAGGATCCATTAAACTATTTACTATGTAGTAATATTGCGCTATTATAATAATGTCTACAGTAAAATAAACTTACTTTTAAATAGCGTTCCGGGCTACCCATGCCACCCTTCACACATAATAGTCCCAGTAGTCCATCGAGTATCAGCATATCTGCAGATCGGGAGACTACCCTAAATACTCCATGGGCTACAGGAGAAAAACAAACTCGTAGTAAAGGCTCGGTATGGTAGGTGACACGGCACACAAGGAAATGCCAGGGTAGATATACCAATTACGCACACGGGCCGGTGGTAACGCAGCAGCCACATACGCCCACCTCGGAACACACTCCCATATCAAAATCGAAGGATTGCCACCTAATCAATCACAAGTAAGCGTATAGTATCGAAGGAATGTGTCCGACCAGAGGAGCTACCCCTTTTGGCCCGAGATCGCTCATGTTTTAGCCACCTTATGCCAACTCACGGGAGTTGGGTCCCACGTAATATACCTCAAGAACGACGCCACCATCCTACTTCATTCTAGAAACTCCACCGCGTACACAGTTGTTAAAGTGGTTTTCGGTATCGACAGAGAGTATGTCCATATCCGATCCCGGTCTCTTTAACAACCAATCGTTATTATAACCCGTAGTCATAATTTTTAAAAATCATAGTTTATACTACAAAATAAATTAACATTTCAAATTCAAATCTTTATCAAAATAAAGATCTAATCATTTCCAAACCATTTCAATATATCAAAATATAGTATCTTTCAAAATTCATTTCAAATCATTATTTGAATTCAAATCCAAATATACACATTTAAATATCCTTTTTAATTCGAAGGTATCATTCATTTATTATCCTTTTTAATTCAAATATATCATTCATTTATTATCATTTCAAATCACCTTTTAAATAGTTTATGTTTAAATCAAAACAATTCATTTAAACTATTTAAAAGTGAAGTCACTATATTTACAATCAAATATTTAGTTCCTAAAATTTTAGACAAATTCTGAGTTCATTTCTTTAAATCAAAACCTCAAACATTCATTTCAGCCTACCGCAACACTTATCAAGTTCTACTATAGCCCTTTATTTAGTTTTGGATTTTAATTATCCTTCTGCTATCGCAGCACTTACTAAGTGCTATAATACCACTTAGTTAGAATTTATACATAGTTCATTTGTATCAACCACAGCACTTACAAAGCGTTGTAATATAATTTACGTTAGAAATAATAGCATTTCAAAATATTGTTAATTACGTTTCCAATATTCAATATAATTTCACAAACAATTATTATATTTTTTAATCATTTTAAACTTATAAAATCATATAGTTTCACCTTTGAAACAATCATTTAAATATCCTTATATTTATGACTTTATAAGATTAAATTTCCATTCAAAAAAAATCAATATTTAATAATAATTCACATATTAAATTCACACATTTGATTTCAATTCTTTATAATTAAATTTTAACTTAACACCTAAGTTTAAATTTCCAAATATAACTTAATTTCATTTTATTTACTTAACTTAAAATTCACATTTAAACCAAATTCACAAATTTCCAATCTAAGTTACATTTCAAAATTCAACTCAAATATTCGTTCATTTAACATTTTAATTTTATTCAAAAATCATTAATATATTACAAAATAATTTTAAATTCATTTTAATTCAAAATATCATAAATTTATCATATTTCATATTTAATTTAAATTTCAGTTATAATTAAATCAAAATTCCCAAAATAATTCATATTTCAAATTTCTACTTTACCATTTATTTATTTCACTAATAATCTTTAGAAAATCAATAGTACTTTAAAAAAATCAGTTTTAATGAAATTTAAATCAAAATATTATAATATTTAAATTTCTAAAATATTTTAAAATTTTTAGAAAAATATAATTTAACCACGGGTCTGTATTTCATTTTCTACACTAGGTAAAGTGATACGGGTAATATATCATTTCAACCCGTAATTTACAAAGAAAACCTGGGTTTATCCATTTCAAACCCACACTCCCAAGTAAATGAAATAATTTGAAAATCGTTCAAGCCTATCGTTTCAGTCCATAACGATTTTCCCTTATTCTAAAGTCTGTTCGGGTATGTATCATTTCAACCCATAGTGATTCTAATCTAAAGGAAACTTGTAGTGTGATAAACTGATATAAATAACAGAACAGCATAATATAACAGTAACAGATGATATAAAAGATGTTTAAGCATGGGTGAACATCATATGGTCATAACATAGTAGATATAATACGGTGATGCATTTTACATATTCAAATGTGATCGATTTACTAGTTATATAAGTATAAAACTGTCTGGTGAGAATAACTCACTTGTATAAGCTGAAGACAACAATCAAATGCACAAATTGAGATCTTCAAAAGCATGATAGCACGACAATGATTCGAGTGAGGGAGAGAAAAAGCTAATTGCCTTAAACACATTCAAATAAAACAATATACAACATAAACATACACATACACTTAACAAAATTAAATATCATAGAAATATATGCGCGACAAGTCACAAATCTCTTTGCACTTTCTTTCAACCACCTATGCTTCAGCTATAGGTCAAAAACACATGGCTAAGAAGTGGGTTTGGATCTTGTTTTGGGTTGAACAGGTCGGCCTAGCATGGATGGTGATGGAGAAAAAGTAGTGATGCATGAAACTACATGAGTTACAAGGCAATACAACAATGATTCAATGCACCAATAGGCTCGGCCAAAGCAAGGATAGGTACGACCATGGCTCAGGTGGGTCAGGTGTGATGTGGAAGAGGGTGTCAGGTCAGGAAAAGCTGGTGGTGGTGATGTAGGTAGCGGCCAAGGGAAGTTTGGAGGTGATGGAACCAAATGATGGTCGGCTTAGTATATACAAGTGAAGTGTGTGTAGATTTTGTTGGATCTGGTCATCAAGGTGTACATCCATGGGCTTGGGGTTGGACCGGGGGTGGTGATGGCTGGTTTAGGTGGTGCTAGAGGTAGCCATGGTGAAGGAGAAGCAAGGGCTGAGCTACAAAGTTAAAGGCAAGTGCAACATAGAATAGAAAACAAGAAGAAATTTCATAGAAAAGAAGAAGAAGTTTACCAACACTTTGCTTCAGGGAATGGTCGTGAATTTTAGGGTTGAGAAACCTTGTGATATGCGTGAAAATGAAATGAGGAAGTCGTCTAAAGATAGGATAAGGAACGGCCAAAGATTGAAGTGGTGTTGGTTGAAAATGGAAAGGCAAGAATACAAAAAGTCAAGGCATACAAAAGGTTTCAAAACTCTTCAAATTTCCAATATTTCTTTTGCAATTTTTAATTACATGAAAAATGATGATAAATAAAAGTAAGAACTCAGAAATAAAATGAATGCATAAAATAAATATATAAATTGTAATTAAATATAATTAAATTAAGAAAATAGCAAAGAAAATAGAAACTAGGCTTTAAAATTTGAAAATAAATTCAATAAGCTTTGGAAAAATTCAAACATCACTTTAAAAATATTTAAAAGACAAAATATATGTAACATAACATATAATACAAATTTTAATAAGATATGACAAATAAAAATATTATTTATGTAATTTAAAATAAACAATATTGTTAAATAAAACAATTTACACCCAATATTGAAAAAAAAACATAACTTTCACAATATAACTCCGATTTCAACGAAACGAAAAGCACTATTCTTAAAATTTAATCTATTCTCATAATAAAAGACAAATTCAAAAATTTAAATATTTAAGTTTGAAATTTAAAAGTCAAAGTTTGTCCATGTTGACCAAAAATTCACTTTCTAGAAAAATATTCAAACTTATTCAAGTTTGAAAATATAATTCACTTAATAGTCAAAATTTATATTTAAATAAAAAAATTTATTCATTTTAGTAAATAAATTAAAGTTTTTAGATCAGGAAATCCAATTTAAAATAGATAAAATAATCACAAAATACAGGGTTGTTACAGAATTCGCCTACTCAATTGTATGATGTCAATATCATGTTCAATGATAGTCAATTTATATTCAAAACCTCTAGCCAAAGTAAAATGGTTGATATTAAGTATTTTTATTGAACCAAGCACTTTGTTTTTGTACTAATCAAGTTGAATGTGGATAATATTGGAGTTTTGACCAGTACCTGACTACATCCTAATGTCATATAGTGTTGAAGCAAAAAATATGTGAAAATTATTGTCACTATTGGTACCGCTTAAGATAATATAAAATATGATTTTAATGAATGGATCTATAAGCAATGAATTCGACCAAACCATCACACTACTAGCTAAGGAGATGTGCGAGTGTTAATATTGCATTGTTAATATTAATCATTGAATGAACTCAAAATTCTGAGTCTCACAACCGTATTTATGAGTTCTATGAAAAACTATATGATTTAATTAGTTTATAAAGTGTTATAAAATAATTAAATTAATTAATATTTGAGAAATATTCATTACTATTCTACTTGATGTTTAGATGTCATTAGTGAATGGGGTAGCTTTTAGAAATATTCCGGGTACTTTTAGTAATTATTTTGACGTATCTATCAAAGTTATATATGCACTTATCGATATATGATATCAATATTCGTGTGTGTAAACAAGATTTAAGTATATTTAACTATTCAATAGGATTGGGATTATTTTCTCCATTAAAATAGTAAGATATAGTTTGCCCTAAGAGGTCCAAATTAGTCTAAATATTGATTTAGGTTTAACTTGGAGTTAAAAACATAAGATTTTAAAGAGAAGAATGGTAAGTTTTTGTAACGACCCATAAACTCTAACGATTTTTTTTAACGTAACTAATTAGAGCTTTTGTGAATTTTTAAATAATTAAATTTTGAAATAAAAAAATGTAATACATATATTTAAACATAATAAATGGTAAATTTTCATTAGATAATATGGAAGTTTATTTTCTTGTGTAATTTTATTTCAATTTAAATCAGTTAATACTAAATGATAATAAAATATTTTCCTAAACCTGAATATTTATATCCAATAAATTTGTAAATCATCTTCTGAGTGAGACGTCATATTTCGTTTCTTTAAATTTGGACTGCTAAATCTCTGTTTATCTTATTTCTAACATTTTTGCAGCATTTCCAGTACCGATTATCGACTGTTGATAGGATGATCGTACGACTGATATTTGTTTACCGTTTTGATCGTCTCGTCGTGCTGATCTCTGTGGTATATTCAGTTCTGTGTTTTGGATTTCTTGTAACTGGCGATATCCATGAACGGATAACCGTATCGGTACGTTTCTAAAGTCTTTTAGTTTCTGATGCCTTTTTATTTTCCTCCGTATCAATCATCAACCTTTTTAAATTCCTAGAACTTAATTATTGACGTTTGGTCATCTTAATATTTCGCTTTATTATGTTTGTTCTTTTTTTATATGTTTGTTGTTTTGAGATAAAAAGAGAAATGAACAGCTCATTTTACCTAAAGTCAGCCTTACCTCCGCTCAAACCAAGCATCACAATCTCCATGCACTGACACCAGCGAACATTTCGGCCTCCCCATGTCTCACGCATCCTTCCCTCGCCTTTAGCCACTTCCACCCTTGCTCTGCAGCTCTTTTGATTTTACTTGTCGAGCATCCTTCCATCTTATGTAAGTTTTGATAATTATATCTCTACAACTAATAATAAGAGTTCCTTGAATAAAATTCATCAATGTCTTTTTGAAATACCAAACATGCCCTTCCTCAAGCGATTTGCCCTTCCTTTCGCCATGCGTTTGCATTTTCCACGCTTCTTTTGAAAGTAAAGAACCCTAATTCCCTTTCCTATTCCCAGTAATTCAAAATTTGAAAATTGCAATTAATCTCCATACCTTGTGCATCGGCAACGATGATTTTCAATCGCGTATGGTCGCCAATTAACGAAGATTATTCCTTGATGACGACGACCCACAACCAACATCGACCCGATGTCTACCGGACAACACAGATGCATAGTCCGATTTTCTTTTCTGTTGCTCCATCAACTTTAAATTTTGATCTGTTGAATCTGACTTCACTTTTACCCCTTACTCTACCAACGTTCGTTAACTGCCTCCGATCATTTTGCTTATTTTTGTACCCTACGTAGCATCAACGTCGATAGGTAATCAACTATGGCCAGCTGAAAACCGATCTTGTACAATCAACGACGACTAGCCTCAACGATGATCACAAGTAATTTTAAGCACTATCTTTAAACTTTGCCAGGCTGGATCTTAAGTGCTACCTGTTGAATTTGACTTCAGCTTTACCTCTAATGATCACAGGTGATAAACGTTTTCTTCTCGAAATTGAGAGACTTACTGCTATTTTAAAAGTGATCTACAATTTAAGGTTAATATCTATCAGGAACAGAAATTGAAGGGCTCTTCCCACAAGTATTTCAAATCTTTAGCATATGTTAATTCATATTGTTTTATACGTTTACAATAACACCTATATTGAATGCAACAATCTGATGGTACGATAACTATGTACATTGTGCTTCTTGCGTCACATTCTTTTTGTATGTAAACTTTAGTACTATCCCTATTACTGCTCGAACTTATATTTTTTAAGCTCGAACTTATTAATTTACGTTTATCTATGTTGTACTTAAAATCTTAAACATTTTAGCTAGCTTGCAGTTCATAAGTATTTTTTATCAGAGAAATCAATAAGAAAAGTGTTTTATGGAAATATACAAGGGTTTCTTGCCCATTGATCAAAATGTATTGAATATATGTAAAGTGCAGACATAAGTATGTTAGAATAAATATGTTTAATGGTTAGAATTCTACTTTCAATCACAAAATCTTCTTCTTTAGTCTTTATTCCAAAGTTCCTTTACGTGGTGAGATATTTATTTATTTAATCACAGTTCTTTTGGTTCCGGTAATATTAATATTTAATACTAGGATTCCACTAACAAATGGTTTTTTAAGCCAATACTTAAACAAGACCTTACATAACTTATTTTTTTCTGGTAAGAACATTTGTTTTCTTTGGTTTGAACATAGAGATAGTACAGTACAAGAAATACCACCTGGGGATAAGAACCTAAATGTATGTAAATATGATTCTAGAATGGGTCTTCTTTTCCGATTTAAACCTCATACATAGCTAAAATTCTTATTCATAATAACTCAACTGAAAACTTATACTTATCTCATCATACACTGAAATTCGACTTAGGCATGACATTGTCATTTCAAATAATGTCTTAATTCGAATATTTTCTACTGATAATTTATGAATATTGTATAATTTATCGAAATGAAGATATATCATATCCTTTCCTCGCTAAGGAAAAAAGGGCATTATATATTCTTTAATTTAACCACCCCAAACTACTTATTTTAACCCCTGGCTTAATGTAATGTAAGGTCAGCTACTGTGTTTACTGATTTAATCTGTTGAGGATGAAAGTGGAGGAGTTGGAGAATGGGGTTGATAAGATTGATTGAGAATTGGGGATTTGTATAGAGGGTTGATTGATGTTGGAAAGTCTTTGTTGGCTAAAATATCAAATGTTGAGCTTTGGAAAATTTGGGTTTTTTTATTTTACTGTGCATAGTAGATCTTGATGGCAATAGAACTTTGTTCTAATGATTTTCTATCTTCTTCTTTTTACTCTCTTCATCGTTCTTACAATAAATTCAAGATACAACCTGTTGTTTTTTACATAAAAAGTTGCGTATGAAATCAAATATTATGAAACTTTCAGCCAGTCATAATACCTATTTAGTTTTAAAAGTCCATGAACTACTTTCTTATTTTTATGGAGAAAATGATTCAGTTTCTTCAACGCTATTTGGATATGCATAAAGATTTTGTTACATATCATATCTCATGTAATTAACTTCCATAGTTACATCCCATTTTATTGCTATTCCAGTATAGGAATACAAATTATATGAAATAAGCTAAAATATACAAGGGCTAAGAGATTCGAGCTTATCGTATTTGTTTATACTAAATTTAATATAGAATTCACGTGCTTTTGTTAGCTCTAATCTGATTTACAAATTCACCATGGTTGCAGCTTAACCAAATTTAGTATTATTAGTTTTGAACTGATTTATTGATTCACCATAGTCATAGCTAAACTAAATTTAGTAAGCGGGCTCAATTATTATTCAGTTTTTTTCTTTCTTTAGAACATAATTTATTCCACTTCCATCCAAGATTCCTGGATAAAGTACTCTGCTATACATTGTATGCTTAGTATCGTGCCTATCCAAAGAACTCCATGCCTAAATATGGATTTTTGTTTGGAATTGCAGCCTTAAGATACTCCTAGTTAAGATATCAGAACTATCAGAAGATGAATGAAGATGAAGTTGCATCAGCTAATTTTGTATAAGCATATCATTTTTCTTTGTTAGTGTATTCATTATAGTTTTGTGACCTACAAGTATTTTTATTTCCTCCAAACTATTTATACATATGTACTATTAAATTTGTAAATGAAAATTCATGTTGACATTTTTTTAATACTGTGTACTTTGGTTCATAGACAATTAGTTTTGTTATTCATCAATTACTATACCATATAATATATTGAGTTTAAGGAGAGTATAATGCACTATGGATTTTTTTCTAAAAAACACATAATGCCTTGAGGTTGCATAGTTTATGTACAGTATAGATTTTACCGATAAAATATATCATGCCCTTTTTTTACCACATGTGTGTTTTCTGGAAATGATTCTCTTCTTTTACTGGATGAAGTTAGCTTTGCTTCTTTTTTCCACATTTGGTTGCATTTTATGTGTAATTTTGGTACAAAAGATTCTTTGTTTATTTTGGTTTAAACATTAATATTCGGACATAGATATTTTTAGGTATTTATCATGTTTGGAATGTTAGTGATGTAATTTGTATAATAATATGTATAGGAGTTTAATCTAATACTAAATTTAGGCAGAAACCTTGATGATCATCGGTTCTAGAGCTTAATAATATAATTGGAACACATACTTTGTTTATCCATTATCTGATGCAATATATGGGCCTATCGACGAGTACTCGAAATATCCAATATACAATTACAATCGTATCCAAAAATATGAATATCTAGTATTCAAAAGGTAAATTGGATATTCGATATCTTAAAAATAATTTGGATACAGATGTGGATATTTTTGTATGTTTGTATTAATAGGTACGCATATGCATATCTATATACAAATACATGAGTATATGATATGATATTACATATGCATATAAGATTTTGAAATTGCAGAAGTAGTGACTTAATAATTGCTACCATTTGCAACAATTATTCTTATACCGAATTATATTTATTTACATCTTTCTACTTGAAAATAGACTTAAATCCGAACAAATTGTACATTATGCAACATAAAATAACATAGAAGAAAAAAGTTCGCACCCGTGCCATCGGCACGGTGTAACGACCCGAAAATTTTAGTGTTTTGTTTATTTAATTAATTGAATTTTTGGGAAATTTTAAAAAATAAAATTTTGAAATAGAAATTTTATACTTGAAATACGTATATTTAAACATAGCAACTGATAAATTTTCGTCAGATAATATTGAAGTTTATTTCATTATGTAATTCTATTTCAATTTATATTAGTTAATATTTGGTGATAATGAAATGTTTTCCAAAACCTGAATATTTTTCTATAGGAAAATTGTAAATCGTCTTCTGAGCAAGGCGTCATAATTCGTTTCTCCAAATTTTGACTGTTATTGCTCCGTTGATCTTATTTTCCACGAAATAGCAGCATTTTCGTACTGATATCGATTTTTAATCGGATGATCGTGTCACTAATATTTGTATACCGTTTTGATCATCTTAGCATGCTGATCTATGGGGTATATTCAATTCTGTGTTTCGGTGTCCATTTTGAAGTGAAACCGCATAACGGCTAACTGTATTGGTGCACGTTTGCAATCTGTTTTGTGACTTTTCATTATCCTCCGTGTAATCTGATAGCCTTTAGCATTCCCAAAATTCATGCATCTGACCCTTGTGATTCCATGACTTTTAACATTTCCATGGTTTCAACATTTATTTTGGTTCGTTCATGTTCTCAGGCTGTTACCTTTCTCTTAGCTTCTAACTTTACTTCTAATAATAACATATATATATTTAAAGTTTAGATTGCACATTTTCATTCACCTATGGAGACCATTTTCCTATTCTTGTTTATGTTTTGCTTTTCAAAGAATATAATATATAAAAGTGACGTATCATCCATACATTTGTGTGGCCACCATCATTCCTCTACCGCATGGAGCCATGGCCACAACCGCTCCAACTCGCCACTTTTTCCACCGCCGTCAAATCCGCGGTACAACCCTTCAACCAGCCGCCATCTTCCATCTCCAGCACAATGCAGCAGCCTCCCCCATTCCCAGATCCATAGCCAAGCCTCACTACTCCGTCATCTTGCATCACCACCAGTCTCCAGCCATGCCATCAATCGCCACTCACGGTGGAAGCCTACCCACACTTCATCCTCCTGTTCGCCTCTACCACTAGCTTACACCCTCCACAACCTTCAGCTTCCTTCCTAGCCAAACATGATTTGATTTTTTTTAAGGTAAGAATATATACACCTATGCTGTGGCTTTGTTTTATGATTAGCTGTATGTATAATCTGCATATGGTGCTTTTTATAGATAAGCTATGTTCTGCTACTTTATTTAAAGGAATATATATATAGTGTATTTTTAGCATGTGTGTTAAATGGGTGTGTGAAATATATATATGTCAGATTCATGGTTGCTTGAGTGTCAAAAGCATAGAACTTCAATTATAAATACGCGAAAATCTCTGATTTTAAGTATATTACGTTTGCATTTTTTTGGTTATAATATAATCTGCATATATATTTGTTATAAATGCAATTGGAATACAAGTGTTCATAGAACTGTGTATATTTGATTTCAAGGAAATAACATTCATTTTATATATATTTTATAAAGCGGTGTTTCACTAGAAGAACAAACTTTGCAGTCCAATTAGTTTCTAGAACATATACATCCACAGAAATTAATTTCAAGGCCAAAACCAGCAGAATAATTACTTTTAAAGACAAAGTCAGTAGTCCAATTACTTTCAAGGACATAATTTCATAGATTTTTAGGCCATAAAAACTAATTATTTTTCACTTTGTCCTTAAAAGTAATTATTTCAGTTGTGTGTCACAGAAACTAATTGCACTTGCTAAAAAGGCCCTTGTGGCTAATTTCCACTTTTATTAATATGTTTTGAAATTAGTATAATAAGTTATACAAGTTTATATAACCTTAGTTGATTTCAAAGTGTGTGTATATATACACTAGTTTATATATATTTTGATCTACAGTTTTATACATTTATATATATATATATATATATATATATATATATATATATAGTTAATGAAAGTTGGCAGTTTTTATGTTTTAGTATTTTCAGTTTTGAAATGTAGAGTGAGCTGATTTTGTTTTGTGAAGTGTGTATTAATGCTTATGTAATAGTGGGCCACACCTTAAATTGAAATCATTTTTTTTAGTTGAATGCCTATTGGATGGGAATAAATTGTTAAAGAATTTTGGGTACAAAATACGTAATGCATTATTAGTTAGAGGAGTAATGAAGTTTTTGGAAATGTTTTTTACATGTTATTGTAAACAAATATATTCAGGGAGATTAACATTTGGTAATATACATTTATACAATATGTTCATGTTCCTATAATTTTCCAATAAAGTTATATGTTGACTAATTGTAATATATAGATATATTACATGTGTTGATTTCTTTATATATATAGAGAGATTTTAAAGTTCTAAGTTTTGATTATATATGAGTTAAAGTTGGGTTTATACAGTTATTTTATATAGATATTTGCAGGTTTGTCATAAGTGATATATTGATATATAAGTTATGTAAGTGCTGTTTATGTTGTATTTTGGAGTGTGCACCTACGTTTATAATATATTTGTTAACTATGGGTCTTAAAATATTTTAATGATGATAGATCAGAATTATACATATATTTATTTATTTTACTTATAATTGTCGTATTAATTTTAATAAAATATTTATTTATAATAAAATAATATACATTTTGTTTTGTTATACCAAACTGATTTTTGATTCTTAATTCCCTATTTACCAGCCTTGATCATCGAATTCGTGCCAATCTAGCTTTGATTTGAAATTCGTATTTGGATTCGTAACTCAATTTCAGTGCACGTATCAATGTGCGTATCCGTGTCAACATATATCCTCTCTAGCCTCGAAAGGTGAGCAATCACTCACGATTAATGGTCTCACATTAACTAAATTTGATTTCAACTGAAACGACAATTGAAATATGTAGTTGTTAGTTATTTACATTGTTATTTACATGCTATTATCTGTATCTGTTCACCTGTGACATCTGACATTATTATCTATTATTTATATTGATGATATATGCCTGTTATATTATTATCATATATGTTATCACTCTTTAAGTTCCCCGTTAGTATAGAATTCACTATGGGTTGAAATGATACATACCCGAACGATCTGTAGAATAGGAGAAAATCGATATGGGTTAAAATGATAGACCCAAGCGATTTTCAATTGAATTGAATTTAGGATTGCGGGTTGAAATGATATATACCCGTATATATTTAAGTTGCGAATTGAAATGATAAACATCCTTATCACTTGACCATAGGATAGAAAATTTTGAAAGAAATATATGGTTTTATAAATATTGATTTTAGATATTATATAATGTTGTTTTATATATAGTTAAATTCTTGATTTTTAAACTATGTATAAAAAAATTTAATATAAAATATGTTTAATAATAAAGTTTGATTTTATTGAAATATAGTATTGTTAAGTAAGTATTTAAATTATATTTTAATATAAAATTTATAATGATTTTTATAAACTAAGGTTGGGAAGATAGGTTTGAAATTTGATTTGAAAGGGTATTTAATTAAGGAATTATTTAATTAAATAGATTTAAAACTTAAGGAATTCATTATTTTAAAAGGATATGACTTTATAATTTGATTTTGGAAAGTGATTTAAATGGATATATTAAGTTGAATAAATTGAGGGAAACTTAAGGTTATTTGTAATTTGGGTTTTATTTAAATGATAATAGGTTTTTTAAGTAAATGTTTCATAACTAAATAACAAAAAAATTGAATTCGATATATATATATATATATATATATATATATATATATATATGAAATTATCAAATTTAGTTTTGAAATTGTTGAATACTTAAAATTTGAAATATATTGAATTTGAAATGGTTTATTTTATGGTTTAAATCGGTTTTGAAATCGATAAAATTTGGAATGGTTTATTTGGAAACTGAATTGAATTGAAATTTATGATTTGAGATTCGGTTAAATTCAAATTTTGGAATTCGATTTGTTTTGGAATGGATCTATGAAATTTAAGAAGCTATTTTATTTATATAAAATATTTTAATATTTAAACCATTTAAGGGATGGAAGTTATGTTTCAATGTTATGAGTTTCAAAGTATTATGATTTGAAAGTGTTATATTTCAAGTTTTTGATTTCGAAGTGTTCTAACTTTGAAAGTGCTATGATTTTTGAAATGGATATATTTGAAATGGAATGATATCATATCGATTTGGATATAATTTGGAATAAAAATGGTTTTGGTTCAGAAGTATAAATTAATTTGATTTGAATATAGTTTTGAAATAAAAATGGTTCTGGTATCGAAGTATAAACTATTTTGAAAGGAATATAGTTTGGAAATGAAATGATTTGATTTTGAAGTATGACTATTTTGAAATGACCACGGCGTTATAATAACGATTGGTTGTTAAAGAGACCGGGATCGGAAGTTGTCATACTCTCTACCAACTTTGAAAACCACTTTAACAACTGTGTACGCAGTGGAGATTCCATAATGAAGTAGGATGGTGGCGACGATCCTATTGAGGTATGAACGTGGACCTGACTCTTGTGAGTTGGCTTAAGGTGGCTAAAACAGGAGCGATTTCGGGCCAAAAGGGGTAGCTCCTTTGGTCGAACACACTTCTTCGATACTATACTCTTATTTGTGATTGATTTGATGGCCATTCTTCGATTTTGATTTAAAAGTGTGTTTCGAGGTGGGCGTAGTGGCTGCTACGTTACCGTCAGCCCGTGTGCGTAATTGGTATATCTACCCTGGCCTTGCCTAGTTGTGTCGTTTCACCTACCATAGCGAGTTTTACTACGAGTTTGTTTTTCTCCTATAGCCCATGGAGTATTTAGGGTAGCCCCCCATCTGGAGGTATGCTGATACTGGAGGACTACTGGGACTATTACGTGTTAAGGGCTATATGGGTAACCCTTTAACGCTATTTAAAAGTAAGTTTATTTTACTGTAGACATTATTATGATAGCGCATATTATTACATAGTAGATAGTTTAACGGATCCTTAGAGGATGGTTATCCCAAACATCCTTTGAGTTACTTGTATTTTAGTTGTTATTTCATTTGAGTTGGATTTATTAATATAGGAATGTTAATCCTGACTCGAGTGTTTTGTGTTTTGCTTTACGCTTGGGTCAAACTGAGTGGTTCAGCTTTTGAGACTCATCTTTGGAGTTGGAGCTTCGCTTACAGATCCAGCTATCTATCTAGCTTTTAGATATTCAGTAGACTCCAATGATGTAATTTGATTGTATTTGATTATCATATTGAGATTTCTGTTGTATCTTGTTTAACTCTGATGTATATTTTATAGTAGCTTCATGAACTACCATCTTTTTCTTCCGCTGCATTATTATATTACTTTGTGTCTATGATTCTGTGATTTATTTATTGGCTATATATTTTGAGTTTTGCCAAATTTTATTTACAATGCGGTACTTTGAGAAGTTCAAGTCCGACATGTGCAGATGCGAATGGTTGAAAATATCGAGTTGTTACATGTGGTATCAGAGCTTTGGCTCTAAGAAAACTTAGCATATACAGTAAATTTATTAGCAGAATCACTTTCATTCGAGCTTGAATTTCTTCCTCTTTGATTTAATTTTCCTTTGGATTTTGGATCGTTCCCTGCGATTCCAAAATCCATTATCTTCTATTCGTGTTTCTTAATTCTAGAGTATCCCATAACTCCACTCTGAATGATCTCTATAAAAATCAATGATCCCGTCAATCTTTAAATGATTTATAATGGGCTGAAACTCCTTTACGACGGGCATTGATGCACCGAAGATTCTTGTATCCTCGGTTTAGATGCGGCTATCTTTCATCAAACCTGAATTCTACCTCTTGAGATCGAATGTAGATTTGCCTTAGAATTCCACATCGATCTAATTCTTGAAGTCACGGCTGACCCGGTTAAGGTTGCCCACAATTTATATAAGCATATCCATCTCCCGATTCTATTATGTAATCATCTTATCTTTTGTTTCGAACTTATCTTCGAATCAGAATTCTCTTTGATTTGAGACCATCAAATTTGAATCTCTATCCTTGCTTTGAGATCCTTTCGTGTATTGTGCGATGAAGTGTATTTGTAAATTAATATTAAAAATGTTTTATATATTGTGTTTTTTGAGTTGTTAATGTTGATTTGGGTTTCTGATCGATTCGTCTGATCAACATTATCGATAGGATTTTCAAAACACTTGAACGGAGCAAATCGACACAATATGGTTTTCAAATTTAGTAAATGAAATAAATTTTGTTTAATTATATTATATATAAGTATAATTTTCTGAATTTTTATAGTAAATCAAATTGGTTGTTAAGAAATAATATTTGATTTATATATAGCTTCTAAACCATTGGCTTTTGTTTCATATATGAATAATTGAACTATAAAACATGATTTATACTTGAGTGGAAATAGAAATGAATTTAAATCAAGAAACTGATAATTTAATTTCTGATGATTTCAAACTTTGGTTTAAAGTTTTAAAACGCATAAGTATTTTCAAATATAAGTTATTTCCAAAGAATTTTTAAATGTTTAAATTAGACCTCTCCACTTTTGTCGTTGGAAAATAATTACGGTAATGGCGGACGCATCATCGACATTCATTTTTGAGTTACGAAGTGGAGAGATCAATTTATAGTTTTGCTACGCTTTTGGAACTTATTGAATTGGAGACTTAAGTATGACTTGATTAATAATGTAAATTTGATTTGACTTATATATATATATATGTGTGTGTGTGTGTGTGTGTGTGTGTGTGTATTTATCTCTAAATAGTTTGAAATGAAATCGGAAATTAAATTCTTAATCTTCTGTTAAGAATATTTTCAATTATAAAATAAAGCCAAAATTTTGGAATAAATATTTGAACTTGAGTAATTGAATTAAGAAATTTTACTTGTATATTATTTAATTACATTCCAATATAACTTACCTCAATTATTTAGAAGTTAACTATGTAACTGGATAATATACAACATCAAATGATGTTAAACGAATTTATAAATAAATTTGAGTGGTTATAATAAGTGTAAATATGATATATTAAGTGGAATAAATTTAATAATTATTTGGAATAAATAAAATCAAATTTGTTGAATAAATTATGATTATGATAAATAACTATTCAAATTTATGGATTTAGAAATATGTACATTAAAGATAATTTGATAATAAGATAATGAATTTAGCAATAGTTAAGATTTATATTTTTTTTAGAGAAATCAAGCGGATTAAATCAATTATTAAATATTAATTAATTTAAACTGAAATTTTATATGGTTTTAAAATAGATTATTTTGCTTTGTATTTCAGTCTGTTTTCTTCTAGTTGTTTTATTCTCCTACCTCATTACTTTTCGGGGACGAAAAGTTTTGAGTGGGGGAGGGTGTAACGACCCAAAAATTTTAGTGTTTTATTTATTTAATTAATTAAATTTTTGGGAAATTTTAAATGATAAAATTTTGAAATAAAAATTTTATACTTGGAATACGTATATTTAAATATAGCAACTGATAAATTTTAGTCAGATAATATTGGACTTTATTTCATTGTGTGATTCTATTTCAATTTATATCAGTTAATATTTGGTGATAATGAAATGTTTTCCAAACCCTGAATATTTTTCTATAGAAAAATTGTAAATCGTCTTTGAGCAAAACGTCATAATTCGTTTCTCCAAATTTTAATTGTTATTGCTCCGTCAATATTATTTTCGGCGAAATAGCAGCATTTACGTACCGATATCGATTTTTGATCGGATGATCCTACCACTAATATCTATATACCATTTTGATTATCACAGCGTGCTGATCTCTGGGGTATATTCACTTCTATATTTCGGTGTCCGTTTTGCGGTGAAACAGCGAAACGGCTAACTGTATTGGTGCACGTTTGCAATCTGTTCTGTGACTTTTCGTTATCCTCCGTGTAATCTGATAGTCTTTAGCATTCCTAAAATTCACGCATCTGGCCCTTGTGATTCCATGGCTTTTAACATTTCCGTGGTTTCAACATTTATTTTGGTTCATTCACGTTCTCAGGCACCTTTCTTTTAGCTTCTGACTTTACTTCTAATAATATATATATATATATATATATATATATATATATATTTAAAGTTCAGGTTGCACTTTTTGATTCACCTGAGGAGACCATTTTCCTATTCTTGTTTATGTTTGGCTTTTCAAAGAATATAATATATAAAAGTTATTAGTCCGTGAGATGATGGTTTTGATGACAACATCCTTAGAATAGATTATAAAATATAAATACTAACATTATAAGTTTAGAAATATATGTATATGCAGGATTTAACCATGGAGGTACCAAGAATGAAGACTGTACAGTATAGAGATTCAAGATATGAAGATTGAAGACTCTTGAGTATCAAGATTATCAAGAGTTCAATACTTCAAGAATAAGTATTTTAATTAGGAATCTTGTTAAACTCTTAAAAAAGCACTGGCATCTTAAAATCCAATTTATTCGTGAAATGAAATCCACTTCGAGCCCGTTAAAGGGATGGAATCCTAAGTAGGATGGAACTTACGAAAAATCTAGTGGAACATTGTTTTGTATCCGCTAATTTTTATTCAAATGATTTTACAAAAATTATCTTTTTTTTCAAAATGATTTCAAAACTTTCCTTTTAAAAGATTCAAAAACCTCTATCCTGATTTTAAATAATTTCAGCCTCAAAATCATCTTTAATTTCAAAGTCAAATTACTCTTGATTTTAAACTATCTTTTAATATAATATATTCAACTTTTAAATATTTATACTTAGATTTAAATATAAAATTATAGTTAAATTCTATATATATTATTCTCTATATTTACTTATGAATTTTAACTATAGTCAAGTATATTTATAAAGTTTAAAATAGTTTTAATATAAGATAAAGGTTATTTTCAAAGAAAATCAAATCATCAAAAATCGCCTTGGGATGTCGACATACTCATGGTGACCATGTCGACATAGTGTCAATTAAGTTCAAAATTTAAATTTCAAAAGAAGTGTCTATTCTCCATAACTCTTCACGAATAGACATGGTTGTTGTTCTTATATAAAAAGGGGTTAGTTTCAACGAATTTCACGTCATATTTTCAGGTTTTTCACTCCTCTTCGTCTTCCACATACATATTCTTACCATTACTCTGCTGAAATCAACATTGAATCAAACTCGATTACTTCTAGTTTGATTCTCTATCACTATCTCAACAAGATTCTCAGTGCTACTCAGAGTTATAGACTTCTTTGTAATCTATTAAGCGAGAAAAGGTGTGATTCTGGCCTTGAAAATCAATCAAGCGAGATAAGATGTGATTTTAGCCTTGGAAAATCAATTGGGTGAACTTGTTGCCCGTAAAATCAAGTGGGTGAACTTGTTGCTCGGAAAATCAAGTATCTCTACCCAGAGGATTGTGATTCTGGAGGGTGTACCTTGTAGCCTTGAAATTGAGGGTGTAATTGTAAAGATTTCCATTGAAAGGAAATCTGTACTTATGTTGCGGGACTGGATGTAGGGTAACTCTGAACCAGTATAAAATCCGGTGTGTTCTTTCCTTTACTTCTTTTTATTTTATTTCTGCATCTATGTTTGTTTCTGTGATCATATATGTGTCTGTATATTGCACACATCTGTGTCTAAATTAACATAAACTCAAAAAGATTTAGTAATTCTTTACAAACACTATTCACCCCCCCCCCTTCTAGTGTAAATCCTAGCCTTAAGATCTGTAATCCGCATTTCTCACAATTGGTATCAGAGCAAGGTTTTCAAAGTTTCATAATATGATTTTTGAAAGAGCTTTTAAAATGGCTATATTTGTTAATACTAGTTTAGAAATATTCAAATCATCATTGTTTCATGAGTCTGTATTTAACAATATTCAAATTCAAGTTGTCTACCAAAATTGTTTGATGTGCAGGAATCATGCTTTATGGCTGTTGAGGAATCAATCCACAACGGACAAATTGCGCAGATCAGAAAGAACAGATGGATACTTGATAGTGGATATTCTAGACACATGACTGGCAATCCAGATACACTAAATGATATTATATACAAAGACGGAGGACTGGTTAATTTTGGAGACAATTCAAAAGGATATGTGATTGGCATCGGCAAAGTCGGTAATTCTAAAACTCCTACTGTTACTATGTTTTGCTAGTTAAGAATCTGAAACATAATCTGCTAAGTATAAGTCAACTATGCGATAAAGGATATAAAATTAAATTTGAAAAAGATAAATGTTACATTGAAGATAATAATTCAACCATTATATTTGAGGGAGTCGGGAAAAAGAATATTTATATTCTTAGTATGAAAGTTTCAAATGATAACCTGTGTCTGTTGGCAAATGCAAGTGACCCTTGGATTTGGCATAAGAGATTTAGGCATTTGAATTTCAAACTCTTATCTAGACTTTCAAAACATGATCTAGTAAGAGGTCTTCCTAAAATGAATTTTAAAGTAGATAGTCTATGTGATGCTTGTCAATTAGGAAAACTTAGAAAAAGTTCTTTTAAATTAAAAGATATGATTTCAACTTCAAAACCTTTTGAATTACTTCATCTTGATTTATTTGGTCTATCTCAAATTCTATTAATAAATCATAGTAAATATGTTTTTGTAATTGTAGATGATTATTCTAGATTTACATGGACAATATTTTTGAAACATAAAAGTGATACTTTTGAATGTTTTAAGATCATTTCAAAAAGAATTCAAAATCAATTTTCTTTAAAAATTATAACTATTCGTAGTGATCACGGTGGTGAATTTGAAAATGAAAAGTTTGAGGAGTTCTATAATAAAAAAGGAATAACTCACAAATTTTCATTTCCGAGAACTCCACAGCAAAACGGAGTAGTAGAACATAAAAATAGGACGATTCAAGAGTGTGTGAGAACTATGCTTTCAGATAGTAATTTACCAAAGAATTTTTGGGTAGAAGCAGTTGTTACCCTCTGTTATATTTTGAATAGAATTATAATTAGACCTTTTATTGATAAGACATGTTATGAACTTCTTTATTCAAAGAAACCTAAGGTATCTTATTTCAGAATTTTTGGAAGCAAATCCTTTATTTTAAATACAAAAGATAATTTAGATAAATTTGATCCTAAATCCGACAAAGCAATTTTATCGGATACTCTAATAGAAGTAAAGCATACAGAGTGTTTAATTTAAAAACTAACACCATCGAAGAAACAACACATGTTTCATTTGATGAAAATTTCAAAAATTTTGAGGATACAAATGATGAAGTGGATTTAATCACTCAAAATCAAGAATCAATTGAAACTAATAATGAAATTAATCATTCTAATAAAAGGACTAGACTTGTAAAAGATCATCCTATAGAAAATGTACTGGAAGATATGCAATATGTTGTTAAAACTAGAAATCAACTAAGTCAAATGAGTAATGTAGCTTTTATATCAACTATTGAACCTAAAAATCCAAAAGAAGCATCAACTGATGATTCATGGATTTTAGCTATGCAAGAAGAATTAAATCAATTTACTAGAAATGATGTTTGGGAACTTGTTCCTAGACCTGAAAATAAAACTATAATTGGAACTAAATGGGTTTATAAAAATAAAATGAATGAACAATGAGAGGTAATTAGAAATAAAGCTCGATTAGTCGCTCAAGGTTATTGTCAAGAAGAAGGAATAGATTTTGATGAAACTTTTGCTAACGTAGCAAGATTAGAAGCCATTAGGATTCTAATTGCTTTCGCAAATCATAATAATTTCAAATTATTTCAAATAGATGTTAAAAGTGCCTTTGTAAATGGATTTGTAAAAGAAGTAGTATATATTGAACAACCACCACTTTTTTTAAATGATAAATTACCAAATCATGTTTACAAACTTAAGAAAGCTTTATATGGTCTAAAACAAGCTCCAAGAGCATGGTATGATAGACTAAGATCTTATTTATTACAATCAAATTTTGAAATTGGTAAATTAGATAATACTCTTTTTATTAAAAGAAATAAAAATGAAATTCATACGTAGTTGATTTCATTTTTGGATCAATTAATTTTGAAATGAATAGAGAATTTTCTGAAATAATGACAAAAGAGTTTAAGATGAGTCTTATGGGTGAATTAAATTTCTTTTTAGGATTACAAATAAAACAATTAGATAATGGTATCTTTATTAGTCAAGAAAAATATGCTAAAGACCTAATTAGTAAATTTGGTTTGACTACTGCAAGTGGAAAACCCACTCCCATGGCAACCAATGAGTACCTTAGTAAAGAAGATCTTTCGAAAGATGTAGATCGAAAATTATATAGAGGAATGATTGGATCACTACTCTATATTACTGCTAGTAGACCTGATATCATGCATAATGTTTGTTTCTGTGCCAGATATCAATCCCAACCTAAAGAGACCCACTTAAAAGCCGTAAAACGTATCATAAGATATGTTAAACACACATCTGATTATGGTTTATTTTACCCTAAAAATGATTCTTTTGACTTAATATCTTACTGTGATGCTGATTATGCTGGTTGTAAATCAGACCGAAAAAGTACAAGTGGGACTTGTCACTTTTTGGGCATTCTCTGGTTTCCTGGTTTAGTAAAAAAGCAAAACACAGTTTCTTTATCAACAACTGAAGCAGGGTATATTTCTGCTGCTTTGGCTTGTTTTCAAGTAATATATATGCAAAAAACTTTAAAAGATTATGGTTTAAATATCTCGAAATCGCCAATTTATTATGATAATACTAGTGCAATAAATTTATCCAAAAATACTACTCAACCTGCTCGAACTAAACATATTGATATCAGACATCATTTTCTCAGAGATAATATAAGTAAGGAAGTAGTTACTCTTGATTATATCAATTCTGAGAATCAAATTGCTGATATTTTAACAAAACCCTTAAATGAATCAATATTTACTAAATTAAGAAGAGAATTAGGTATTTGTTTATAACTGAAATATAAAATATAAATATCCATTATAATAAATAATTAATACTAAAATAAATCAAATAGTAAAAATATAAAGGAGCATGTCGACATTCCACATATACCCATGTCGACATATAACGTTTTTTTTTTGGCCACAAAAATTTAAAAAATTGGCTATATATTCTTCTTATTTTCGAATTTTTGATCATTCTCTCTGTTCCCTTTCTATTCTATCTTCTAAAATAAATAAAATCATGGCATCATCTTCCAAATCAAACATAAAATCAACATTTTCGTTCCCCTCTCCTACTTATGGTCCGTTTTAACGTACTACTCTCGCTCGTGTAACGGAAACGAAGGAGTCTCTAAAGGATACACTTCATATGATGACTGAAATTCAAGTGATTCAACTCCGTATGGCAAAGTAACAAGAGAGGCAAGGCAAGGTTCTTGGGAATTTGCAAAAATTTCTAATGGATAATCAAGCCAACCCTATCTTGATTGATGAAGATTCTTCACACAATCAAGAACAAGATGCCAGCGAAGAAGAAGAAGAACCCATAGAAGAAGCACAAGAGGAAGATGACGACAAAGTCATTTGCGTTGGAGAAGTGTGCTTTGATAAAGATGAGAATCTTGTTGAACAACGTGGAAGTTTCTGTTTCCACTATCCGCATTGTTCGATTCATAGATCTCCTATTTAGTTTCTTTTCTTTCTTTTCCATTATTGTTTGTGTTTTTTTATGTTCTCTAAATGCTCATGTAAATACAACTTTATACGTAATGTGTGTTCTTATATGTTTTAATTATAAGTATTATCATGGATTTTTGTTAGAATAGTTAGTAGTAGGTTTTAGTTTTAGATCTAAATGTTGATTACTTATGATAACACTATCATTATAATCACATATCGTAGGGTATTAGATTTAGGGGGAGTTATATAGTTTGGAGTTATAAAGTTTAGAGTTTGTTTTTGTTGATGACAAAGGGGTAGAATTATAAAATAGGGTAATTAGGGCATAGATTAAGGGGGAGTTATTAGTTTTAGGAGGAATTATTAGGATAGAAGTAATATTTTATAAAAAAAGGTTGTCATCATCAAAAAGAGGGAGATTGTTAGTCCATGAGAAGATGGTTTTGACGACGACAACCTTAGAATAGATTATAAAATATAAATACTAACATTATAAATTTAGATATATATGTATATGCAGGATTTAACCATGCAGGTACCAAGAATGAAGACTATACAGTATAGAGATTCAAGATATCAAGATTGAAGACTCATGAGTATCAAGATTATCAAGAGTTCAATATTTCAAGAATAAGTATTTTAATTAGGAATTTTGTTAAACTCCCAGAAAAGCAATGGCATCTTAAAATCCAATTTATTCGTGGAATGGAATCCACTTCGAGCCTGTTAAAGGGATGTAACCTGTAATGATAAGGATTTTTGACTCACGAAAGTCGACATTAATACGTCCACTGTATCAACTGCCGAGCAACCGAGGGCCGGAAAACCGAACCCTTAGGGTTTAAGAAGAAGAGGTAGAAGATGGAAGGAAGAAAGAAAGAGAAAACAAAAACAATATCAGAATCTCACAATCGCAGCGGCACAATATATAATAGATAAATGAATAATCTTAAAACAAATAACTATATCAGTTATTACATTACATCACATTACATTACATTATATTATCAGAGTGTACAACAACAAACAACAGAAAAGAAATACTATATACTAGTTGATACGCCATGCCATCCAGCTTGCCTCCAGAGCTCTACAACAACTCCTGAATTCCATAATATCCTGATAACCTGACTCCAGACTGCCCGTGTGGAAATTGGTGGGCACCCAGAGTTTAGGAAGAGAACAATAAACTCCAGGTCAGTCATGGGATTGGTGTGAGAACTTAAACCGTTTATCTTTAAAAATAAACAAGGAAATATTTTAAAATAGATTCGCAATGCTTTTAGAAAATGAAACTACCATAAGGCATCACGCACACACACAATGCAAACGCAGAATCAGAGGAGATTTCTCCTTATGATAGTTAAATATGCTTGATACGTAAATTTCTTTGATATTATTACTATAAGTGCAAAGTGTAGGAAAACATTTCGAAAGTATGATATAAATCTTAGCCAACATACGACCAGTATCGTATGCCTCTATAGCTACCATCTAAATAGTGGGGCGCCACCATAAATAAATGGCAGGTTATATAACTAAAACCGTACAAGGTGTGTATTTGGAGATTGGATTTCCAACAAATGGTCGGGCAAAGGAACTTCCTAAGTAAAATACAACGCCTCTGGAGTGACGTTCCCGGAACCTAACCGGATCTCTGCTACACAAAGCCGGGTTGCCCCTAACTGGGTAACGACTGACACGAGCATGTCACCCCTCGGTCGTTTGCGACCTTTATCCGAGGATCCTCTCAACCAACAACCATAAATCAATAAATATGCAGCAACCACGAAGTAAGTATCTAGGCTCCATACCATGATACCACTTATGATCTAGAAGGAAATGACATGTCGTCAGAGGGCACTATCCTCAAATAACCTTGCTGCCACGATTCCTGTTTCGACCATAACCGGGTTGTGAGGTTCGTCGAAGTCTCGTCCATAAAGCTTCGCTTTTCACAAAGCAATGCTTCGATCAACAAATGATTAGCAGCACTCAGCATGTCACACTACCAAATTGGGAGTATATCACTAATAACCTTCAACTACATAACCTCTGAGCTCGTACGTCTCAGAGAAGGGTGTTAAGCGAAGAGAATAAATTCTCCGCCACCAACAGAAATGTATTTGAAAGAAATCAGCTTTACATCTCAATTTGTAATGTCAGACATACAATCCATACAAGTATGTTCTGGGTTCGAACAGAACCGAAGGCACTTCCAAAGAAGCCCTTGCAATCCGGGTATTCACAATCCCTATCGAACTTTCCATCACAAAGGAAATCTCCATACCATAGCTATCGGTACAGGGACAATCGATAGGTCATCCTATCATTTTCAAAAATACCTGGTCTTCAACACCGGTCTTCAAATGCTATCCATAACAACATATCATTATTCGGAATGGGTTATATGACACAAAGGCCCTCCCCTGGCTAAACCAAATAACGAGTGCTTATTTTACAAATAAGTGTAGCATTCAAATTCAAGCAAATCACAACAAATACCTATTTGAACGTCAATATTGATAGTCGGTTATTTAACTATCAATGGATATGCACAACATCACCAGATTCCATATTATTTACTTCCAAAAAAATATCTTTACAAGATATATTTTTAACACTTCAATTATTTGAAAACAAATTTCAATCATTTTCCACCTTTAAATTTTTGAAAACAAATTTCAAATCATTTCCCTACACGGGATATATTCACAAATATTTATTCATTCTCATTTCAAAATGGTTCATTTAAATCAACCAAATAAATCCTTACCGATTTATTTTTAACTCACGTTCCCAATCCATAAATTTATTCCCACACTTCAAAAATAAATCAGTGTTTATTTTTAAACAAATTTCCCTTTCCTTTATAAATTCCATGATGAATTTAAATTTCCAAATATCCACTGATATACATTTTCAAATCGATTCCAAATATGCACTTTCAATTTATCTTTAAAAGATATAATCTCTAAACATTCTCTTCATGTTGGAAAACATTTCCATACTTATTTAATAATAAGTAATTCACAAATCTATTTATTTTCAACATTTGGAAAATATTCAATATACTTAAATCATGATTAAGTATATATTTTATTCTTTAAGGAAAACATTCTATTTAACACATTCATTTGGGTCAAAACGAATGTTGCGTATAACATCGTTACGACAACCCAAAATCACTAGTATAGGGATTCGAAGTTAAGATAGATATATAAATCCCAATACTACATAAAACATCTCCTTTCGAAAATCATTTACTATAACAACAGTGTTATAGTCCATCATTTCCTTCTATTTCTCGAAAACGTCTATTTCAATAATGAATGTTGAAATCTATGGTTTCGATACTTAATACATTTTAAAACATTTTTAAATCGTTTTAATTCTATTTAAAATATCCCCAAAACAATTCTTTAATATATTATTCACTATCCAAAATCGTGAATAAACTTCGTTAACCAAATTCAACATTTCTACACATTTTATTTAAAGGATTATTCGTTGTTCCAAATCATGGATATATCTCCTTTAATTAGCTATAACAATTAACTTATCAAAATAAGTCGATTTCGGATTTATAAAACAATGCTTATAAATTCCATTTATATTTTATAACAACTTCAACTTATAAAATCACTTTATTAACAAATTCTATCCATATTCTATTTAAACGACAAAATCCAAATTATAAGCAAATTACTTATAATTCTCTATTTACAAATTCATTCTTTTTTTTGTAAAATTCAAAATCGTAGATTTTATTCTTTTTATAAATCCATTTGTATTATTATTTTAAAACGACTTTAAAACTCCTTTATAATTTCATCAAAAAAATCCAATTTTATAAATCTTATATATTAAAGCTTTTATAATAAATTCAAAAATCTCTATTTAAACTATTTTGTAAAATCATTAACTCCATATTTTCAAAAATCACATTTCAACTATATTTATCAAAAATCATAATTTTTATAACATTAAAATTATAACGTTTATTTATTTAAAATGAATTAATTCCAAAATTTAATAAAACATATACTTTCAAAAATCACTTTAAAATCCTTTTAAATTTGAAAATCATCACTTTAACACTTCTAATTTTCCAAAATAGGCGGATGCTGCAACGACACTAAATATAACAATCCCGGCATCCAGTTGGATCACTATATGGGAGTATCACAATATCTGTAAATAAATCAATACGGGTGAGGAATCCAGTTGGATCACTCCAACCTGTTTCCCTGCATCTACAGATGTTGGCACAATATCAATCTCGTTCCAATATAGAATATCGCGGTACATGAGTTTATATAAAATATTATCCGCTATTATGCGGCTCAATAGGGTCTCATCCGCTATATAATGCGGAAAATCAACTCCAAGTACATATATAATACCAATTCCACATCAAGGTGAAATATCGCGGTATATGTGTTTAATAAATAACATCCGCTTAACATACGGCGTATAGGGTCTATTTCAATACACTAGATAACAATTTATCATTCAAGCATACAATCAAGCAATTTTAAATCTAACTATTTAAAATTTAAATCGAAACAATTTCGATTGAGTGAGAAGTTCTCACCTTGCTTCCAATAACAGTTTCAGTGTTTATTTCGAATAAAATTAAATGCACGTTTAATTTTACCCAAAATTTTCACTAGCTCCAATCAACTCCAATATAGCTCCAACGCGTAGTGTTCGTCCATACGAACCCAACGCAATTCGTTTCGTGCGTTTTCGACCTCGTATGAAAGAGTTACAGCATTTTAAAGTTTATACAAATTAAAATATAAATAAATTTACATTTTCTTTTTTTATTTTTAAACCTTTCACAATCTAGGCCATTCATTTCTGTTTTGAAGAATCTAGGCTGCGTTTTGTTTCTTCCCCCTCTCCAGTTTATACACGTGACCGAACCCATGTAGGCTGCCCAAAACCCTAAATGACGCGACCAATCCCTTGATCGAGACGAGGATCGAAGACCTCCAAATGAACGACCGTCTCGAGTGGCGCCACCACCTTGAATGGCATGGAGCTCGGCTGACCATATGCCGTGAAAATTGGGAGCGAACGGTGCACGTTCATCGTCAATTTGCCGATGATCTACAGCTCCATCTTTAATCATCACCGTTGGATTGGTAGATATCATCGTCCCTTACGACTTTGCAGTTGGAAACTTTTTGAATCGATCAACGGATCTGAAGAAAATTGAGGAGGAATGAGGAGACATTTCGGCCATTGAAGAGTAGAGTGGCGGCTGTATCGTTTTGACCTAGGGTTTGATTATTTTTGCAAAAGTGAATATTTGAGGCCCTTTTATAGAAAAATGGCAACGCACTATTCATCAAAAAATTTCCGAACTCTAAACGAAGCGTGCCGCCTGGCGTTTATAATGTTTTACCCCTATTCCGAACGCGTATCGGGAGCCAATTCGATCATGTTTGAAAGATAAGTTTTTGAATCGACTATTCAAATTCAAAATTCACTCGAATCGATTTCTACGCGTTTTAGCTTTCCCCGGACAAACCGTAAGTCCGATTGACACGAAACTTGAAATCATAAAATAATATAACAATACGGTTCTGATGAAACTGGTTTCGTTGAAATCCGAGACTGTTTGAAAATGGCTATTTTGACTCGTCAATTAAATATTAAAATATTCAATTTCTGCAAATTAACTTTTAATTCGATTTTAAATGTTCTATAACATCATTCTAACTCTAACATGATTTAATACAACTTTATAAATCAATTCTAATCGTATTAAACCCAATTTCAAATTATTTCTGTAATTTCAATATTAAATTATCGATTTAAATTATCCAATTAAATCTAGATATTCGGAATAAAATTATTCGACTTACAAATTTTACTTATTAATATTTAAAATTAATTAAATATACGAATTTCAAATGACAGAAATTCTAGGTCGTTACAAACTTCCCCCTTAAAAGAATTTCGTCCTCGAAATTACCAAGTAAGAAAAAGTCTTGAAATCCATTAACTTTCCAAACATCCATTCAAATTAGATTTCAAATTCACTTAAGTGTTTAACTTTCCCAAAATCCATAGTTAAACCTCTTACAATAACTTTACTAAGTTTTCAAATCATACTTAGTTAACTTTTCAACTCAAAATCAAAATTTTAGTTTTCAAAATTTTCAAATTTTCTCAAAAATATTCTAACGCCTTAAATTTTCAGAAAGTTTCGTTACAGTCTCCTTTGCGCGGCTCGATCCGAAGAAAAAAACGGCTATATATATATATATATATATATATATATATATATCACAAATATATATCTCATCAAACTAATGAGGCATCCCGTAGGGAAAAAAGTGTAAAAGTACGATATGTAATCCGAGATATGTACCTTATATATTACTAGCGAGCATATACGGCTAATATAGCGTGAAAGCGAGCTCCAAATGCGAAGCATACGAAATCCACACCTACTAAATACTCAACAACAATGAGAAACATGCATATAGAAAATAATATCAATATACAACATATACCAACAACTATATGTGTCAATATAGCAAATGCAGTCAAAACAACAAATCCAACCATCAACCAACTAACATTCAACCAACATCCATAACCTAATCAATACACTTTCACTTCTCATTTATGTTCAATGAATTGGTTTTTCGATTTAAATCACATTTGATTCATTAACATTGGACTTTACTAACATTCATTTTCATATTCAATTAGTTCACATTCACTAATTCATATTCAAGTTGGTTCACTTCCAAATCAAATCATATTCAATTCTATTTAGATTTAGTTACTCCCAATTTGAATTCAATGATTTATAGCTTTTATTTTCATTTATTGAATTTCATATGAATTTTCTATACAATCAACTAACCATCATCTAACAAACAATGTATATGCAATACAACCAAATTCATTTTACTTTGCTTACATTCATTCAATTTGGTCCATCACTTTTAATTAGCTTTAATGAATTAACACTTACATCCATTATTTCATATCAGTTTACTTATATTCAATTGATTTACATTCAATTCATTCATTAATTCAATTGCTAATTCACTTAACAAATAAGGTTGAATTTCATTTATATAACTCAAGTTCATATTCATCACTTCACTTTATTAATTTACTTCGATACCAAAATCAACTTCATTCAACATTACTTAAGTTATATTCCATTTCAAACATCATTTGTTTAACTTAACTTAAATTCTCACTTATAAATCCAATTCAGATTCCAATTCTAAATTAAATTCTATTTAACTTTCCTTTAGTTAAATTTCAAATTTGTTTATCACAACAAAACTTCAGTTTCCAATTTACTATGGTAGCAAATCCATCACACAGAAACTCGAAAATGATACTAATGATGCTGCAGTCATCACCATTATTATTTCCCAGCAACAGTAGTGAATTCAGTGCATAATATTGTTTCAAAATTTACTTATAACTCGCATTTATAAGTCTTTTTCTTATAGAATTTCACTATTTTCTCTTTACTTATATAAGATCATTTCACAATTGTAAATCACATTAATTATAATTCCATACTTAATAATTCATTTGCTTATACAATTTATTCTTTTACAATATGTTTTATTTAACTTATTCAAACATCTTTCAATTAACTTATATATATTCTTTCATTTTCAATGACCAAACAATCAATTTATATACACTTTAATAATTTCTGAAAAATTATCCCTTTATACATAAAAAATAATCAAGGTAAAAATTATTTCATTTACCCAATTTAAAATGATAGTATGTCGGTTTATCTTGTTTAAGAGTTTAGAAATCCCTGTCGATAATATGGCGTCCCACATATCAACCAAAATTCATAAATAGCTCGACGGATAAGCAAACACAATATAAAACACTTTCATATTCACTAACAAATACGCGCTCATATCTATTATTACACTCAAACTCATTCTAGAGTACTACTGACTCTATCTCTAATGAGTAACACCCAATAGAGCCAAGGTTGTCTCTTTGATACCAAATGTAACGATAAGGATTTTCGACTCACGAAAGTTGACATTAATACGTCCACTGTATCAGTTGCCGAGCAATCGAAGGCCGGAAAACCGTGCCCTTAGGGTTTAAGAAGAAGAGGTAGAAGATAGAAGGAAGAAAGAAAGAGAAAACAGAAACAATATCAGAATCTCACAATCGCAGCGGAACAACATATAATAGATAAATGAATAATTTTAAAACAAAGAACTATATCAGTTATTACATTACATTATATTATCAGAGTGTATAACAACAAACAACGGAAAAGAAATACTATATACTAGTTGATACGCCATGCCATCCAGCTTGCCTCCAGAGCTCTACGGCAACTCCTGAATTCCATAATATCCTGATAACCTGACTCTAGACTGCCCGTGTGGAAATTGGTGGGCACCCAGAGTTTAGGAAGTGAACAATAAACTCCAGATCAGTCATGGGATTGGTGTGAGAACTTAAACAGTTTATCTTTAAAAATAAATAAGGAAATATTTTAAAATAGATTGGCAATGCTTTTAGAAAATGAAACTACCATAAGGCCTTCCGCATACACACACACACAATGCAAACGCAGAATCGGAGGAGATTTCTCCTTATGATAGTTAAATATGATTGATACGTAAATTTCTTTGATATTATTACTATAAGTTCAAAGTGTAGGAAAACATTTCGAAAATATGATATAAATCTTAGCCAACATACGACCAGTATCGTATGCCTACAATAGCTACCATCTAAACAGTGGGGCGTCACCATAAGTAAATGGCAGGTTATACAAATAAAACCGTATAAGGTGCGTATTTAGAGATTGGATTTCCAACAAATGGTCGGGCAAAGGAACTTCCTAAGTAAAATAGAATGCCTTTAGAGTGACGTTCCTGGATCCTAACCGGATCTCTGCTACACAAGGCCGGGTTACCCCTAACTGGGTAACAACTGACACGAGCATGTCATCCCCCGGTCGTTTGCGACCTTTATCCAAGGATCCACTCAACCAACAACCACAAATCAATAAATATGCAGCAACACGAAGTAAGTATCTAGGCTCCATACCATGATACCACTTATAATCCATAAGGAAATAACAAGCCCTCAGAGGGCGCTATCCTCAAATAACCTTGCTGCCACGATTCCTGTTTCGACCATAACCGGGTTGTGAGGTTCGTCGAAGTCTCGTCCACAAAGCTACGCTTTTCACAAAGTCATGCTTCGATCAACAAATGATCAGCAGCACTCTGCATGTCACACTACCAAATTAGGAGTATATCACTAATAACCTTCAACTACATAACCTCTGAGCTTGTACGTCTCAGAGAAGGGTGTTAAGCCAAGAGAATAAATTCTCCGCCACCAACAGAAATGTATTTGAAAGAAATCAGCTTTACATCTCAATTTATAATGTCAGACATACAATCCATACAAGTCTGTTCTGGGTTCGAACAGAACCGAAGGCACTTCCAAAGAAGCCCTTGCAATCCGGATATTGACAATCCCGATCGAACTTCCCATCACAAAGGAAATCTCCATACTGTAGCTATCAGTGTAGAGACAATCGATAGGTCATCCTCTCGTTTTCACAAATACCCGGTCTTCAACATCGGTCTTCAAATGTTATCCATAACGACATATCATTATTCGGAATGGGTTATATGATACAAAGGTCCTCCCCCAGCTAAACCGAATAACGAGCGCTTATTTTACAAATAAGTGTAGCATTCAAATTCAAGCAAATCACAACAAATACCTATTTAAAGGTCAATATTGATAGTCGGTTATTTAACTATCAACGGATATGCACAACATCACCAGATTCCAAATAATTTTCCCAAATTATTTATTTCCAAAAAAATATCTTTACAAGATATATTTTTAACACTTCAACTATTTGAAAACAATTTCAATCATTTTCCACCATTACAAATTTTGAAAACAAATTTCAAATCATTTCCCTACACGGGATATATTCACAAATATTTATTCATTCTTATTTCAAAACGGTTCATTTAAATCAAAATAAATCCTTACCGATTTATTTTAAACTCACGTTCCCAATCCATATATTTATTCCTACACTTCAAAAATAAATCAATGTTTATTTTTGAAAAAATTTCCCTTTCCTTTATAAATTCCATGATGAATTTAAATTTCCAAATATCCACTGATATACGATTTTCAAATCGATTTCAAATATGCACTTTCAGTTTGTCTTTAAAAGATATAATCTCCAAACATTCTCTTCATATTGGAAAACATTTCCATACTTATTTAATAATAAGTAATTCACAAATCTATTTATTTTCAACATTTGGAAAATATTCAATATACTTAAATCACAATCAAGTATATATTTTATTATTTAAGGAAAATATTCTCTTAAACACATTCATTTGTGTCAAAACGAATGTTGCGTAAAACATCGTTACGACATCCCAAAATCACTAGTATAGGGATTCGAAATCTATTACTTAAATAGGAAAGCAGAAACTAGGGCATTCATATGATGCCACGTGTCCTTTTCAAACGGCTCCCTTTCTTCTTCCAACTTTTACTTCCTTGCAGTTGTAGTCTTCCTCCCCCAACTAACTCCCCTCCCCTTACATTCTCAACCCACCGAACCGCCTATTTTTAATCTCTGCTTCCCCACTCTTCTACCCTCACCCTGACCACCCTCCCTCCCCCTCTCAATCCTTACATCGCCACTGCCCGTTCAGTTGGATGTCCCCTTCACCCGCCCCTATTTGCAACCACGCACAATAATTCGTCCACTTCATCTCCCCTAACTCCACATCTCCCTCCTTACCTCCTCTCCGTGGCCGAACGGCTAAGATTGGCTGCTACATCGGCTTGGGTGGCTGCCTTCACCTTCTCTCCGAATTAGGTCAGTACCTTATTTACTTTCATTGCCGCATTTTCGGGCTTCATGTAAATCCGCCAACGAATTACCCCATATCCACTGCTTCGATCGCCAAATGCTTTTCCTTTCACCCTGCTTGTGTTTCTGCTCTACTCACTTATTTCACGGTGCCCTATTCGTCCATTCGCAACTTTCCCTCTATTGTCGACGGTCCATCGTATACAACTGTTTATGTTAATTTCCGTGGGCGGTGAGTTGACGTGGATTCTTGAGGCGAACCTTTCACCCCTTACAGTTTGATTAACCATTACATTCACAAACTGTTTTTCTGCATCATCATGTCATTGTAACGCCACTTTAACCGCACCACACCCTACTCCACACACTTGGACTTAACGTTAATGTTTAACTGTGCTACGATCTGCGAACACCACCGCTTCTATATGTCATCCATTTCACTGTCATACCTTCATAAGTTATATGAAGATGTCTAACGCATTGTTACTTCCACCTAATGGGGGGTGCGTACATGATGCGATTGGTGGTAATGCAACATTCTACAAGTCAGTTAGAGGGTCATCCTTATTTTCTCCCGATGTGTTCCAAGTTCAAACTGTTGACCATAACATTGGTTTACATTCGACTTCTACCATATACAGCCCGCTAACTTGCTCTCCACTTTATTTTTCAGGTCTTGAAATGGGATGACTCTGTATGCTGAGTAACGAACAGTACAAACTCCTGGAAAGGTATTTATCTGCGCACCGATTCCCTCTGATTGCATTCATACTCCTTTCTGTCCTCCAATACTTACTGTTCAACATAACTTTCCCTCGCAAATTAATATGAATGGTTTATATTGACTTCTTCCGACTATTAATGATTTCTATACTCCAAACATAATTTATTTCTATTTTCCAAACCTCTTCATAATATGAGTTCCTTTCAGTGGTGCACTGTTACTTATACACTCACACACACACCACCACACATATATGGACACATACGGACAAGTGCAACTTACTTTTCTCACTATTTCCACACTGCAATCAGTATCACACATGGTTAATTAGAGTTCAGATTGATCGCGTGATGTTACTCGTGTCATACTGCTATTAAATTAACTGTGTACTACACGTGTTTACTCCACCTCCCTCCTGTCTGATGGGAATGGCTTAATTAACTTTTAACGTTCTGCTTCAACTCAACTTACTTATTCATCATTTTAAATTCATGCACATAAACAATCACATTTTGTTTCAAATTTCCCAACATTTTTTACACGCCGCTGTGTGTTCAAGTTGTAATATTCAAAACTAATTTGATTATGCTGTTTATTATGTACGTGTTATAAGTGTTAATCACTTATTACGTGTTACATACGTAAATTTAACACTTTGACAAGTCATTGAAATATACAAGTACTTACACTTTTTACATTGCAATATACACTCCTCCGTCATAACTATCCCTCTTCTCCATCTTCACCCAGTACAAGCGTGGTTCCTTCAAAATCGCACCGCTTTTCTACCAACACAGGCTTGCTGCTTCCTTTCTCCACATTTGGTACGATATAAGTTCATCTCAATTTCTGTCCTGCATGCTACTGCTACGTGTTTACTTATCATCGTATTCGAACTCATTAGTCGATGGATAGTCATACAGCACGGTGCTTAAAGTATAATCAATTTCCCATCATTTTTGTACACACCGCTGTGTGTTCAACTTATAATACTCCAAACTAATTTCATTGTATTGTCTTTTATGTACGTAATTATAAGTTTTAATCACTTATTATATGTTACGTACATAAATTTAACACTGTGACAAGTCATGAAATAAACAAGTACTTACACTGCGTACGTTGTACCAAACTGTTGTTATTTTACTTTGAATTCTAACACTTATTGTCTGTTGTCTTAGTTGCCTGCGGAAGAGGCACTCCCGGTCCAAACTGCAGTATTTAACTGGACAGACGGTCGTTCAGGTATAAGTTCATCTCAATTTCTGTCATGTATGCTACTGCTACGTGTTTATTTATCATTGTATTCGAGCCCATTACTTGATGGATAGTCATACAGTACGGTGCGTACAATATGATCAAACAGACTAAGTGATATTATTTTTCCCCTCCGACCATCTATATCACCCCAGTACAGATACTCAACTTCAATCTGAGTAAAAAAAAATATTTGGGAAAGTTATTTTCCGCATCATCCTGTTGTTTGAACGCTACTTTAAATGCGCCGCACTTTACTCCACATACATGAACTTGATGTTATAGTTTAACTTGACGGTAACGATATTGTAGCATTTGAAAAATATATGTGTGAGTTTACGAAGCATATATGAAATAGTTTACTCACATGAGTTCAGTAACTACACCCAAAAAAAATTTTTTCCAACACCTGCGGTTGGGAATTATCGTCACCACTGTTCTGACCTACACTCTGTCATTTGTGCATTCTGACAACTCAATAGTATGTTTTTAACATCCACAATGGTGAACATGTTCTTCGCTAATTTCTGACAACCTGTACGTTTGCAATATAGATAGTAATGTTAGTATATGTCTGGCAACCACTGTACATAGCACTAAGACCATGCTTCCTTCCACTCCTGTTCACATTTCACCTTTGTCTCCCTGTATTTCTTATGATTACATGTGTCATTACAGTTTTGGAAAATATGATATATACTATGGTATCGTTTCGAACGGAGCACATACAGCCCGGTAACCTGCTTTCCCCCGTCTTTTTCAGGTCTGCAAATGGGATGATTCTGTATGATGAATAAAAGATAGGTAATATTCGTGGAAAGGTATTTATCTGCTCACCCATTCCCTATGATTGTATTGTTACTCATTTTTCTCCTCCAGTACTTATTGTTCAACATAGTTTTTCATCATAAATTCATATGAATGGGTTATATTGACTTCTTACTAATCTTAATCATTTTTATAGTTCGAACATAATTTTTTTTCTCATTACTCACTGCCTCTTCGTATTATGAAGTCCTCTCAGTGTCAAACTTTTATTTATACATTCACACACACCCCCTCACACATATATGGACAGAGACGCACAAGTGCCACTTAATTTTTTCACTATTTGCACTGTGCAGTAAATATCACACATGGTTAACAAGAGTTCACATTGATCGCATGATGTTGCTCATATCATATTGCTATTAACTTAGGGGTGTAGTACATGCGTTTACTCTGTGTCTGTCCTCTCTGCTGGGAATGTGTTATTTAATTTTCTAACTGCTGGATCAACTCAACTCAATTTACCACTGTTTTAATTTTATGCACATGACCAAATACATTGTGTTCCAAATTTCCAAGCATTTTTTCACACGTCACTGTGTACTGTACTTATAAGACGTGGACCTAAATTGGTTATACTGTTTGTTATATGCGTAAACATAAGTTTCAGTCAATTTTTATTTGCAAAGTACATAAAGTTAACACTTTGTTAAGTAAATGAAATATACAATTACTTATGCGGACTACGTTGTTAAAAACTGTTGTTGTATTCCTTTGATTTCTAATGCTTAATGTGCCTTAAATTAGTTGCCCGTGGAAGAAGCACTCCTGGTTCAAATTGCAGTATTAAGTTGGACAGACGAACGTTCAGGTATAAATAACATTGTGAGACACAGCCTTTTTTCTTATGTAATCGTACCATACAAATCACAAATAACTGTGTACTCCACTTTGACAGTTTTACATTGCAATATACACAGCTCCATCATAACTGTCCCTCCTATCCACTGGCAGACGGTAAAATCGTGGTTCCTTCATAACTGCATCGCTTGGCAACCAACACACACTTACTGATTCCTATCTCCAAATTTGTTAAGATATAAGTTGATATCATTTTCTGTCATAACCTCTACTGCTACATGCTTATTTATCATCATATTTGAACTCATTATTTGGTGGTTACTCAAACGGTAATGTTGTTAAACTTTTTCTTTTTTCCAAACGCCTGTACTATTTGCCTTATATTTTTGTACACCCTACTGTTCACGGTACGGTTATCGATGAACATACTCATCCGTTCTTTCATTAGGTAAACCAGATGTACATCAAAGCTAAGTGATGTTATGTCGGTACATCTACGGAACATATTAAATTTTCAAATTTGTATTAACACTGCTGATACACAGTAAAGCAATGCAACAAAATGTTGTGAGGTTCGGGTGTTTGTAACAATTTTAAGTCTGACATAGAGGTTCCAGGAGGGGAAAAAACGTACAACAAAAGTGTAGATTTAAGAATGTGCCCTGTCAGTTTAAAAAGCGACCACACATTACATCTAAGCTTACTGAATGTCAGTAATTGAGTAGACTGAGACTATTTTTTTAAAAAAAATCTAAATTTTAAGCTGTTCTCTTCTCTCCATTCTAAATACCGAATCTATGATTATATGAACAACTGTTTGCACTTTTCTTTCCTTCACAACTTATGGTTACTGGATAGAGAAGGTTAGATTTTAGCAAGCCTTTGTTAAATTCTAATTCTATTTTGTATGGACACAAATTCTTTGTTATCTGTGGATGTAACAAAAAATATCTGTATGATGATGCTGTACGGAGAGTACTTAAATGGTGTAAATCTGGATTAGTACACTGTATTCAGAGGTTAATATAAGGTAGTTTGATAATTTGATCACGGAGCTCGAAAGTAATCATGATGAACAACAACAAGTTTAGGAATATGAATATACAGACCTAGAATGTATTTAGCTCTGCTGTGCTCAGCCTGCACAGTTTGCATCTAAATTGACTACTGCAGTAAGGTCAATAACACTGCCGTTGGATTTCAGTCAGGTTTTTACGTTGCCTGCTTAGTTAAATGTTTGAATTCCTTTTCACAGATAATTCCCGTAACAGCTGTGCCTGTTTTATTACCGGAAGTTGGATTGAAATCTGAATGTTTAGTAAATCAAAGGGTAGCTGTAATTTTCAATTTTTATTTCAGCAGTTTGCAAGTTCCCTGTTTTGTTCAAACCATATAAACTGGTTGTTTTCCGTCTGACATACCATGCAGAAAATACGGACTGTATTCTAAAATCGTCTTCTTTTTAACTTTTGTACGTCGTTACTGCGTAATATTCCTCCCAGTAAATACTGTTCTCTGCATTGCATGTCCTCCTCCTCATAGTTACGTACACAAGCCTGTCAGCTAGACTCGATTATTTTGTACTGTATGATTGACTGATGGACCACACAGTGTGTATGTAAATAACCATGTTGCATTGTGTCCCTTACTGCTGTCACAAGTTAAACAATTTGATGTGTAGTACTACCGTATTTATTTGCAATCTGTACGCAATGCTATTTTTGGCCACTGCTGTTGTGAAAACTACATACTCTGTTCCAGACAATTGTAACACCTTGCCGGTATGTTGCTTAGGCAGAAATTATGGAAACCACGGCTGTGGCTAGGAAAGCTATAACTGAAAGAGGAGGTGCAATCAACGTGAGAAAAAGAAAAAGGGCTACAGTTTTACAGCATGAGGGGTCAGTTATGGAAGGTACAAGCGACTCCCGTGGGGATGTGTCTTATAGGCCAAAGATAACTTCAGGACGGAGTGGACGAAATGGTAGGTTCTGTCGCTGTACATATTGATATTTCATTCACGTATTAACACAGTACAACTACTGCTTTCCACTGTAACAAAAACAGGTAAAAAAAATTGGACAAACTGCCTGGCCGAGTTCACGCATCAGTGTGTTTGCCAAAATAGGCCAGGTAATGGTGTACTCTTATTCTTACTGTGACGACCCGCCTTTCTTAACTCCAGAAAGACGTTTCATCATTAAGAAAGAAAGAGATAGAAATAGAAAAGATAGAGAAAAAGAATAACAACATCAGAATCTCACAGCGGAATGGAACAAAATATAATACATCACATAACTATTACATAGTTATACATACATCAGAGTCACATAACATCATATACATGAGATAGTCATACATACATATCGGTCACTACATATCCAAAATACATCACATACACAATCTAACGCAGCGGACAATATATATATATATATATATATATATATATATATATATATATATATATATATATATATATATACGCCTGGACTCCTGCTCCAAGCTCCTTCAGATAGCAACACTTCTAGATACCTATCACTTGGCTACTCGTAAAAATTTGAGTACCCAAGAGTTTATGAAAACACAAAATATAAACTCCGGGTCAGACATGGGTCTGGTATGAGTAAACAGGTTAAAGTTGCTTAACTTTGGAAATCTTTTTGAAAATAAAGGTATCACGTAAGACTCCCCACAAATAAATACGGGTAAGTTTTTACCTTACGCTAACCAAAACATTTGATAGGAAATTCTGTGATATTATAATAGTGTCTAGGGTTTTCAAGTAAAATACAGAAATAGCTGAAATGCTTACATCTCACATTTCAACATAGTTGGGCACAATCAAATCGTACGGCGCTTATTGGAAATTGGATCCCATACAATGGCAGGGCTACTGGGGTACCGCCCGTCACAGTACGGGGCCTAGATCACCGTACCGAGGATTACTCCCTTCATCCCCTGCAACACAAGGCCGGAACCATTCCTTACTGAACAGTCCCGAACAAGATAACCCCGCAGTTGTGGCCAACAACTGCCCACTAAGCCGAAATAAAAAGGGACATCTAGACAGGGGAATATCTTGTCCTGCTTGGGCATGACCCACCTAACCTTGCTGCATCTCCCCTGTTTTAGCCATTCCCGGTTGATGAGGCTTGAGGCTACGATTACCTTTAAAGAACATATCACTTAGAATGCTCATCGTCCGCCTGACGATGTGTTGAAAGCATTCAATCCATACAAGTTCGTTCCGGGTTCGAACGAAACCGAAGGCATTATCTCGTTACACTCATTTTGGAATCACCCTCAGAGTTAACGACGATAACCCTTGCATTCTGAAAACACCAACTCGATCACCATTTGATAAGTCACAACCTATCGTTTAATTTGGATCGATGTGGTTTTCGGAGAATCAACATTGATTCTTCCGATCCCGGTCTCATCGGATCCAAACGCCATTTTAAGGGCCAAGTTGTCTATTTAACTTAACAGTTTAATTCAATATTAAGAATTAACATAGCAGATATAACAGATAAATCATATACAATTATCACAGATATCCATAACATATATCAACATATCACAGAATAATCATCAACAGATATCAAAGTCAATCAACATAATTTTCAATGCATACCAAACGGTTTGGTTTTACTATACTAAATTGTTTGCTTAAGAATAAACTATTTTATTCTGTAAATTGATTAACTAGCTGATTAATGATCAATTTATTAATTAGTTAATCATCTCATCTTTAATTAATTATTTTAAACTAATTAACCTTTATTCATTAACTATTACTCAGTTACTCAATTAATTAATTTATTCTTAATAATTAACTATTAAATAATGATTTACTTTTTAAAATGAATTAATTATTTAATTATCACCAAATTACTTTATTTATCAATTTAATTAAAGTGTAATATCTTTAATTAATCTCGTAAGTTAACTTTCATTCTCTAATTAGCTTTTTAGTGATAAGCTCACATTCTTAAGATTTGAATTGATTTAACTCATGATTAAATTTTTATTTCAAAATCAACTTAAAGTTCCAATTAAAATTCAAGTATAATTTAATCAACATTCTAACTACTTATTTAATTGCCTACCTTTTACAAACTAACCTTTAATTTGATATTAACCTAACTAACTAATTTCTAACTTGATATAGTTATTAGGTTATAAAAATACTAAACAGAACATGCATGTTTAAATGGAATGGAACCCGAGACATACCCCTACCTAACTCGAGACAGTCTCGAGACCACTCCTACATCTCCCCTGTTTCTTCCTTCTCTCTCCCACTCTCTCCTCTTCTCCCCAGTTCTTCTTCCCTTTTCTCTTTTTTTTTATAAATTTAACTGCAGTAATCCACTCACGCAAACGCATCCTACTCGAACCAACCTACCCACTTACTCGCGTACCACTCGAGTACCACTCGAGCATCACGCGTATGCAGTCACTCGCGAATCACTCTAACACACCACCGCCACCGTGCACGTGCACGGTGGTGCGCTTGGCCATCGACGCCTCGCGACAACCCCCACAAACCACAAATCACCATCTCGTATGAATTCGAAACCAAAAATTTCAATTACAAGTCGAAGTAAAAAAAACGACCTGTAGCTCGAGCAAACGAAAACGTCACCGATGAACCAAACACGCGTGCAGCCACCACACATCACCAGAGGTGATGAAAATTCACCAAGACGTCGCCTACACCACCACCTAGCTCCACCTACAGTCGCGCTTCACTCGGTTACATATTTGAGCCGAAATCAATTTTTGTACAGAGCTTTGAAAAAAACGGGTTTAAACCCTATTTATGATTCGAACTCAAAATCTATGAATTCGAAAAATAAATTACTATTTTCCTAGTGTTGATACAACTTAATTCTTGCTTCATTCCAAATCTCAAGAATTAAAGATTACTCTATCTTCCAAAATTTGACCAAAAACCAGAAAATCTTCTTTTAACAACTGCTCTAGAAATCTTTGCCTTTAAATCAAAATTTTTATGTTAAAATTCATAATTAGGTTTATGAAAACTAAATATACGATTAGATTTACAAATTTAAACACTTGAATTTTAAACTTTGAATTTCTTTTATCCTGTAGTTTGAATACAGAGTTAACATCATACTGTTTAATCTCACTCATGTTTAACAGGCTTTGTTTAAACTAAACAATCTTGAATTCATTCAATACAAAATTTATATGATTATATGACTAAGATCTATTTAAACTTGAAGTACTGATACAACTAGAAGTACTGATCAATAACAGTTATGCAACTTCCAGAGCAATCAACATATATACAGAACAGTATATATTTAAACTTCATCAACATATATCAGTAAAAAGAAAATATGCAAGCTAAAATTTGAAAATTAGTTTTGTTTACTCACCAACCAAAAAACTGTTGAACAGAAAGTATGATGAAGGAACTACAGTTGATCTACCCTGAACACTTTCTTTGCTTTTGCTGTTAAATTAAATTGTGTTTCCAAAGCCAAAACATATGTTTCTCAGGTTTGTTTTTAAAACTAAAGTTTATATAAATAAACTAATGATATAAAGATGGATATGTATAAGTTAAAGCTACTGAATAATAGGTTGTAACTGGACAGCCACAATGTTTGACCATAAGACATTGATATTAAATTTCACTGCAAAATGAAAAGATATTGATCTCGGCTGTGTACTTGTTTAAACAATAAGTTAGGCTAATTAATGCTTATGTTATTAATTTTGATGGCAAGTATTTAATGTATACTGATAATTACTATTTGTTGTACAAAGATATTAAATTCATTTCGGCTAGCCTATCTTGCAAGATACAGGTTTTGTTTGTATTCTATTTGAAGTAAACTTTATTTCTTGTTTGCTTATATACAAGCTACAGATTTTGTTTATTATTATTTTGAAGTGAGACTAGTTTTATATTTAAGTTCACTTTGTTTTCCTGAAGCACAAAGTTGTACACAGCATCTTGTTTTATTAACTTGAAGTAAAACTCTGTTTTTCCTTATTTGCTTACAACTAATAAATGCTTAAGCTTCATTTCTCAAGTAAAAAAAAAGTTTCAGTTTCCTGTTTGTTTGTACAAGCTACAGATCTTCCATTATTCATTGGAAGTAAAACTTTGTGTTCTTATACCCATAAATTGTACCAAAGCACATATATGTTTATTACTGGGTTACCTTGATTTTTAGTTTATTATTATTATTATCTTTTTTCCTGGATGCAACACTTAATTGCTGTACAACTTATATGTGTATTAAGCAATGTATAAAGATTCTTATAATTGACTTTGTTTTATACTAGTGTTAAATGTTTATATCTATACTGTTTTACACTTCCATATTTATGTTTAATAATTTCATATTTGTTTATTTTCAAACTTATTATTTTAAAAACTAAAATTGTATTCATATGTATGTTATCAAATATCAAATAATGAAACTTTAATTTAGTTTCTATTGAATAGGTCAGATTTTGTTTTTAAATAGTTTTGACGTATTAACTTCTTTTAAATTTTTCAAATCAAACTTCCTTCTATACAACATACATAACTGTTAAACATTTAATATCTCACCAATTTAAATATTGACAAGTTTATATTTAATTTAAATTAGATTAAATATTTATTAAAATATGCTATCAGAATTCCGGGTCGTTACATTCCTCCCTCCTTAAAAGAATTTCGTCCCCGAAATTAAAACAACAGTTAAATCAAAAGCTTTTATATTCACAATCCAAACATACCTATCATTCATACAATAGCAAACAAACAAACAATCTACTCTAACAAACATCACTAGTTATCCGAACATAAATCCGGATAAGCATTCTTAACACTATCGAGAGTTTCCCAGGTACAGTCTCTGGGATCCTCACTCCATTGCACCTTGACGAGTTTCACCACTTTGTTCCTGAGTTGCTTCTCGTCTCTGTCCATAATCTGAACTGGATTTCTGACTACAGTTAAATTTGGCTCCACTTCCAAATCTTCTTGAATTACCGGTTCTACAACCAGTGACGGATCATGAACAAATTTCCTCAAATGCGATACATGAAACACATTATGAATCCCAAACATCCGCTCTGGTAATTCAATCCTGTAGGCTACAGCTCCAATTCTTTCCAATACTCGGAATGGTCCAATGTATCTCGGAGCAAGTTTTCCCGTCTTTCCAAATCTTATAGCACCTTTAATTGGGGAAACTTTAACAAAAACCAAGTCTCCGATCTCAAATTCCAATGGCCTTCGTCTTCTATCCGCATATTTCTTCTGACGATCTTGTGCAGCTTTCATTCTTTTCTTAATAAGCTCAACCTTCTCAGAAGCTTCACGAATAAGATCGGGTCCGAGCACAAGACGATCCTTCGATTCAATCCAACAAGATGGAGATCTACATGGTCTTCCGTATAGAGCTTCATAAGGAGCCATCTTAATACTCGCTTGATAACTGTTATTATAAGAAAATTCCACCAGGTGAAGATGGTCTTCCCAAGATCCCCCAAAGTCTAAAACACAAGCCCGTAGCATATCCTCAAGAATACGATTCAGCCTCTCTGTCTGTCCGTCCGTTTGAGGATGATAGGCTGTACTCAATCTCAAATCTGATCCCATTGCTGATTGCAGAGCTTCCCAAAATTTGCTTGTGACGACCCGTCCTTCTATTCCCAGAAAGACGTATCATCATGAAGAAAGAAAGGGATGAGAAAATAGAAAAGATAGAGAAGAAAGAACAACAACAACAACAGAATCTCACAGCGGAATGGAATAAAATATAATAGATCACATAACTATTACATAATTTTCATATATCAGAGTTACAGATCATACAACACATACTAGACAGTTATAAACACCTGTCTAGTTATACAAGTCAATATACAATGCAGATAAACAACTCAGAGATACCACCACAGCGGGACTATATGTGTATCTACAACGCTGAAGCCTCCTGCTCCATTGCTCCACCAGAATTCGTCAAACCTAACCTGAATCCCTTGGCTACCCGTAAAAATTTGGGTACCCGAGAGTTTATGAAAAACAAAAATAAACTCCGGGTCAGACATGGGTCTGGTATGAGTAACAGGTTTTAAAGTTGTTTAACTTTGAAAAACATTTGAAAACAAAAGGTATCACGCAAGACTTCCCACGAATAAATATGGTAAGTTTTTACCTTACGCTAACCAAAACATTTGATAGGAAATGCTGTGATATTATAATAGGTCTAGGGTTTTCAAGTAAATAGAAAATAGCCGAAATTGTTACATTCATTAAATTCCAGCTACTAGCCACCGAAGTGGGTAATACAATCAAAACCGTTGGCACTTATTGGATTGTGGATTCCATACAATGGCAGGGCTACTGGGGTACCGCCCGTCACAGTACGGGGCCTAGATCACCGTACCGAGGATTACTCCCTTCATCCCCTGCAACACAAGGCCGGAAACATTCCTTACTGAACAGTCCCGAACAAGACAACCCCGACAGTTGGAGCTCACAACTGTCCACACAGCCGAATAAAAAGGGACATCTAGACAGGGGAAAATCTTGTCCTGCTTGGGCATGACCCACCTAACCTTGCTGCACCTCCCCTGTTTTAGCCATTCCCGGTTGATGAGGCTTGAGGCTGCGATTACCTTTATAGAACATATTTCTTAGAATGCTCATCGTCCACCTGACGATGCGTTGAAAGCATTCAATCCATACAAGCTCGTTCCGGGTTCGAACGAAACCGAAGGCATTATCTCGTTACACTCATTTTGGAATCACCCTCAGAGTTAACGACGATAACCCTTGCTTTCTGAATCCTCATCTTCACTTCAGATTCACGACCTAACGTTATTTTGGAATCGATGTGGTTTTCGGACTTCCAAATGCGGAAAACCCGATCCCGGTCTCATCGAAATCCAAAACGTGTCTTTTAGGGCCAAGTTGTCTATTTAGCCTTACCAGTTAAATTCAAAATAATTCAACATACACACAGATAGATAAATCACAATATCATAATAGATAGTCAACATTAACATAAACAGATAACCAATATTATCACTACAACAGATAATGCATATTATCATAATAACAGATAATTCATATTATCATCATACTTAAAACAAAGCATACATAGCATCATTAATCTCATATTGAGATCTCAAACCATTCAGGGTAAACAATATCATCAATCAATATATATAAGCAATCACATCAGCTATAATTAATTTAAAATGAATTAAATTAATCACCTACATCTCTAATTAATTTAAAGTGAATTAAATTAATTACTTAACCATTCTATTGCTTATATCACTAATAATCGATTACCAATCAATTAATTTATCATCACTCAATTATTCAATTTAATTAATCATCCTTGATTAATTTACTTTTAATTATATTTAAGTAATTATTCTTTAATTATTTTCACAAATTTATTACCCTTAACTAAACACAGGAATTTACCTTGAATTTACTAACATTAATTACATTATTTCTCAATTAATTGCATTAGTAAATCAATTCATTTATTAATTATTTCCAAATAATTTATTCTAATTTACATCATAAATTATAATAATTTATGATTTCTAATTATATTTCCTATTTAAATTAATTACATTAAGTAATTAATCTCCAATTAAATCAAATTGTCAAACACCCTTGATTAACCCCATTTAGTAATTAACTACCCTTAATTACTTTATCAAATAAATAAATAAATTACTCCATAATTTATTATCTCCAATTAACCCCTTGATTAATTATACCAAGTAATTATCTTCCAATTACTTTCACTATTAAATCATTCCTGGGTAATTACATCCAGTAATTATCATTAATTACTTCCCTAAGTAATTATACTTATTACATCATCAAATGATTATTTAAATTAATTAAACTTAATTAATTAACTTAAACAATTCATATTAAATCGAATTAATTAGAATGAGTAATTAATTCCTTAATTACTTCCGTTAAGTAATTATACTTAACAATTCACAATTGCTTATCTTAAATAAATAATTTAATTAATTATTAAAATAAGCCCATTAATTTATTATTGCATAATTTTAGTTAATGACCTTCAATAACTAATTATAATCCTTTAATTACTTTTCTAAAGTAATTAACTTACATTTTAAGTTAGTCTTAATAACTTATTAATTTTTCCTCTATTAATTCATTAATTGATTACTAATCGTAAATTTAAAATTAATCTAACGGTTCCTTAATTACCAATTAACTTACCTTTAGCTTTCATCTTATTAAAATAAAATTAACTCTTGATTTCGGAGTTAATTAATTCTAGTCACTCATTATTCATTTAGTTAATTTGATAATTACAATTCTTAAGTTTTAAACCTTTCCCATTTAATGATCCATTTATCATTAATAAGGTATTTAATAAATTTAATTTACTTTAAAATTCATTTTAAATTTAGATTTAAAATGAAATCAAATTTATATTAACAATTCCAAACTTCTTTTATTTTACAACTAAAATAATAGTTATCTTAAATTAGTAGTTTAAAGGAATTTACACACGGTTTCATATTAAATTCAAATCTAATTTAATAATTTACTTTATATTCAAATTAGTTTAAAACAAAATTTAAATTTAAAAAAAATCTTTATTTGTTCAAAGACTGAGATTCAAACTACGTTTTGAATCCAATCTTATCTTGGTTTAAACTTTGTTTTAACTACACATTTTTTTTATTTAAAAGCCCGGTTTTAAAAACTGAAATAAACTTACACGTTTAAAACCCCTAGCTAAAAATACCCGAGTTAAACAATTATTTTTACGAGCAAAACACCGCATTTCTTCGAGTCCGACACTCGAATCACTCGAGTGAAACTCGAGCAACAAATCCAAACCGAGTTTCATTTATTTCACTCGAATCACTCGAGTGAGATCCTTTTTAAAGTGGTTTCAAATAATTTAAAAATTTTAAACTTTATTTTAATTTAAAATGAGATTCAAACTTCTTTTGAATCCAAACTTTTCTTTTATTTAAATACCTATGTTAAACATTTATATTTCATTATAAAAACCCGGTTTAAAGCACTTTAAAACTTTACAGGCTTTTACAACAAACTGTTACAACTTACCCAGTTCCTTCCCCACTGCTCCGAGACAACCACGAGCTCGCTTCGTGTTCGCGTGCAGAAATCCCCGAGTCAAAATACTAAAAACCCCGAGTACCCCCTGCTTCACAAAACATTCCAGGCACCACAGTGCACCGTGCATATGCACGGTGCCGATGGTCGACGCTGGTCACCACCGGTGATCGCTTCACACCGTCCATCACTCCAACCCTCACTCGCAAGCATCAACACGACATTCAAACGCGAAAATAAAAAATGAAGGTTCGAGCACCACCTGAAAACAACTCAGTCCACCACATCCACACCTGTCACCGCCTCTTCCACGACACCTCGGCCTCCAGAAAATCCCCTACTCCGGCTACGACATCGACTTTGACCCCACTATCATTCCCCAAAAAGTTGAAGCACTCGATCACCACCACAGGTTGCAGTGTTCGATTCACTGAACCCAGTAGAAATTAGGGTTCAAGAAATTGTTCTACTGCCGCAACTTCTCTGGTGAATATCATCACCATCAACCATTTTTCCACCCATCTCCAGTCAATCCCCCACCTCCAGGATGAATCCCGATTCCCATATCCAAATAGATCACACAGAAATCACCGATTCACACATTTTATTCAACACAGAACCATACCCTTAACCCTTAATTAAAAATAGTGATTCTGGTTTTAAAAATCAAGTTTTTGTATTAGTTATTGATTCATATGCCTGAAATCATGATTCATGAAAATCGAATTTAAACTCATTTAAAGTTTTCACTGTTGTTCTATATTTTCCAGACTAATACAAACTGTTTTTCTTTAAACCAAATTTTAGACTCAAGTCTATGTTATAACAACATTATATGTTCAAAACTTATAACTTGTTAAAGCTTAAATTAAGAATAAAAGAAATTTTCTTATGTGAACTTAAACCTGAAAATCAAAACAGAGATAGATACACAGTAATAAATTATCATACATCCACACCTTAACATAGAGATGTATTTGCAAAATATACTCAGAAATAACTAAGCTTCAGAGAGAACCATATAGCAGAATACTTATACTTACATATTTATAGATGTGTTGTTACTCACCTTAAAATGAAGACAGAGCTTTTGAAAACTGTTTTGAACTTCTGAAATTGTAAAACATTTTTGCTCTAATCTTCTGTCTAAATGAATGATGCTCCAGTTTAGTTGTATGGTGTTGTTTATGGGCATGCTTTCCTTTTTCTTGCTTTCTAATTTTCTAAGTTATGAAAGAAAATGAAACATAGAGTATTGCATTTAAACAGAGAAGACAGGCTTCTATAGAAAGGTGTTATCTGGTTTAGGCTTTGCTGTAGGTCAGAGATATTTTCTTTTTTTTTTACATTTCGGCTGAAAAGATAAGTATATATCTCTAGTAGACCAAATGGTGTGCTAATATTAATTGACATAGTACTTTATGTTTCCTACTAGCTTAATTATGCAAATAATCTAAGCTTCCTATGTAAGATACTTACCTATTTCATACTTATCTTATTCTTGTATGTAGATATAATTTCTGCACTTTGTTTTATTTCCTTTCACATTTTGTTCTTGCCTGTATCTTACTTGCACCTGCCTAAAATCTTACAGGCTACACAAAATTATTCTTCACATGCCTATTTTGTTCACAGATTAAAAACATTTCACTTACAGGTTATATAATATTTTCTTTTAAATTTTGTTCTTGTCTAAACTATTTTATAGGTAACATGCATATTGTACTTGCCTAGCATATTAACTTTACAGGGAACATATCTTATTTTCACCAGATTTGTTTTTTTACTCCATGTACATATGTGAAGCTGTTTAGTTATTTGTTCTAATTTGAAGTATTTAGTTTTATGCTTATTTTTATCACTCTTTTATTTTTAAACTTTAAACTTATCAAACCCTTAATTTATCTATTATCTATTTTTATACCTATGTTAATATCATAGCTTCTCATGTTTATGTATTTATACCCATTTTAATACCATACATTTAATTTATGTTTGTGTTTAACATATTTTAAGACTTGTTTTCATTTTAAACATGTTTTGAAAGATGATATTTCTAATTTACAAATCATTACTTCTCATGTTAATGTATTCAAATAAATTTTGAAATAGTCATTTCTATCTATATTAAAATCCATTTTGTAAGAATATTACATTATTAATATTGTTAAATATAACTCATGATTAAATTAAAATAATGAATGAATTTGTCTTCTTATTCAATACATTACTTATTTTATTAGCTACATTAAAAACAAACAAATCTTTTTATTTAAATTTAAACTTAAACTAAAATCAATTTTAAATAATTAAGTTTTTAGTTTGGGTATTAAAATTATATGGTTATTTATTTAGTAGCTTAATATCAAATTGAATCCAATTTTTAATTTATTAAAAATATCAGAATAAGAAAACATACCTATGTATATTAAATTTAAAACAAAGATTACCTATTTATAATATATACAGATATGTATACATTTTAGATATAAAACAATTTATTAGCCTTTAAAATAGATTATCAGTTTAAATATTTATTTTCAAGAAGATTATTAAATTTTATTTCAAATTTATTATTAACAATATGGTCAATTCAATTAAATTTTGACATAAATTATTAAATTGTTATTGTCAAAATTTCCGGGATATCACATTGCTAGTGAAAATGGGATCACGGTCACTTACTATGCTGACTGGAACATCATGCAATCGAACTATCTCCTTCAAGAAAATTTCCGCCAAAGAAACTGCAGTACGGGTTGCCTTAACTGGTATAAAATGGGCACTCTTAGTTAAACGATCTACAATAACCCATATACCGTCATTTCCTTTCCTGGTTCTAGGCAAACCATCAATAAAATCCATCGAGATCATTTCCCATTTCCAATTCGGAATTTCCAGAGGTTGCAATAACCCGGCAGATTTCTGTTGATCACCTTTAACTTGCTGACAAATGGCACAACTATTCACAAAAGTAGCTACATCCTTCTTCATATTCGGCCACCAGAAAACTCTCTTCATATCTTTATACATCTTCGAAATTCCCAGGTGAATATTCAATTTAGAACGATGGCACTCAGCTAGGACTTCTTGCCTCAGTCCATCAATATTAGGCACACATAAACGACCTTTAATCCTTAGAGTACCTTGATCATCCACCTTGAAATCTGAATATCGCCCGTCCTTAGCTCCAAGAATTATTTCCTCAAAAGATTTATCTTCCATTTGCTTACTAATGATCCTTCCTTGGAGAGATGGAACAACTTCCAAAAGAGATAGAACTGCATTCCTACTGAGAGCATCAGCTACAACATTCGCTTTCCCCGGAGGGTACAGAATATCCAAATCATAGGAAGCAAGAAATTCAACCCACCGCTGCTGTCTCAGATTCAGATCTTTTTGAGAGAATAAATATTTCAACGGTTTGTGATCCGTGAACAATTCGAATTTCTCTCCTAAAAGATAATGTCTCCAAATCTTCAGAGCAAAAACAATGGCAAGCAATTCAAGATCATGCGTAGCATAGTTCTTTTCATGAGGCTTCAACTGCCGACTAGCATACGCAATAACTCGTCCGTTCTGCATCAGAACTGCTCCCAAACCCACAATACAAGCATCAGTGTAAACCTCGAATTTGCTCTTCCCATCCGGAACAGCAAGTACTGGTGCACTCGTGAGCCTTATCTTCAATTCCTGAAAAGCTTCTTCACATTGAGGCGTCCATTTGAATTTTTCTCCTTTTCTGGTCAGCTTAGTCAAATGCGAAGAAATCTTGGAATAATCTCTAATAAATCTCCTGTAGTAGCCAGCCAATCCTAGAAAACTGCGAACTTCCATCGGTGTCTCTGGCTGTTTCCATTCCAGAATAGTTTCCACTTTCGCTGGGTCTACAGAAATGCCTTTACCCGAAACAATGTGTCCTAGAAATTTAACTTCCGATTTCCAGAAGTGACACTTCGAAAACTTCGCCTTCAGCACATTCTTTCTCAGAGTCTCCAATACAATCCTCAAATGCTCTCTGTGCTCTTCTTCAGATTTTGAATAGACCAAGATATCATCAATGAATACCAGCACAAACTTATTCAACACATCTCTAAAGACTCGGTTCATGAGATCAACGAAATAAGCAGGAGCGTTGGTTAATCCAAACGGCATAACCAACCATTCGTAGAAACAATTCGGTCCCCTAAATGCAGTCAAGGGAATACTGTCTTCCGCTACCCTCAACTGATGGAAACCCGAAGCTAGATCCAATTGAGAAAAGATAGATGCACCATGCAACTGGTCAAAAAGATCATCAATGCGAGGAAGAGGATATTTGTTACGGATAGTCACTTTATTCAGTTCTCTATAATCCACACAGAACCTCAGTGATCCATCCGATTTAGTCACAAATACTGCTGCCGAACCCCAACAAGAAAAACTAGGTCTAATCAATCCCTTCTCTAAAAGATCCTGCGTCTGCTTAATCAACTCTTCTCTTTCTTTGGGAGCCATTCTCCTACTGGGTTGAATTACTGGCACAGCTCCTGGAATCAAATCAATACGGAACTCTATTTCTCGATGTGGTGGCAAACACTTAACTTCTTCAAAAACATCAGCAAAATCTCGAACCACATCGATATCTTCAACTCTCTCTTCAGGATTCTCAATTCCATGCAAAAGACTGCTCAAGTGAATTCCAGAATCATCACACGACACTCTGGCAATTCTACCCAGATCAGTTTCCAACGAAACTGTTCTTTCATCACAATTCAAAACGGCTTTATACTTATCCAGCCAATCCATGCCCAAAATAAGATCAAATCCCTTAAAATTCAACACATACGAGTCACAAGAAAAACTGCGGGATAGATAAGAGATCTTCAAGTCCTTACAGATAGTATCCAATTTAGTCACCCCTCCTATAGGATTAGATACCAAGATAGAACTATCTACAAAACAAGGAGTAAGAGAAAGCTTTCCAACAGAGTCCAAAGAAATAAAACTCAAGGAAGCACCCGAATCAAACAAAACTCTAATATATTTTCCATTTAAAAGTAAAGTACCTTCTAAAACTCCTTTGCCCATCGAAGAAGAAGATGGTCCAGCTTCCAAAGCAAAAACTTTATTCTGAGGTGCTCTCTCCAGAAGTGGACAGTTCTTGATCATGTGCCCTGGCTGATGACAATTAAAGCACAATGATTTCTGAACCATAGCTGATCCTGGGCCATTCTGTTGCTGTTGATGCTGCTGCTGGAATCCCTTCCTAGGACACTTGTTCGCCAAATGCCCTTCCTGCTGACAAATGTAACACTTGCGAGGCCCGTTGTTATTCCTAGGTTTCTTCTTATTCGGCTTCCTCCACCTAGGATCGAACTTCCGCTTATTCGGATTAGTGGAATTCCCACCAGAAACTGCAGCTGGAGTCCCCGGTTTCTTACTCATCAAACTTTCATACCTTAACGCCATATCAATCAAATCAACAAAAGATCCCTTCAGAAGCACCGTCAACTTTCCATGGAATTCAGGTCTCAATCCTTGCACAAATTTCTCATTCTTTTTCAGAGGAGTATCGATGAGTCCTTGACCATAACAAGAGAGCTCGTTGAATCTGGTTTCATATTCCGAAATAGACATACTACCCTGCTTCAAATTCAGAAAATCCTGATACAGTTGGGTTTTCCCTGCCGTCGGCACATACTTCTCTTCAAATAACTCCTTGAATCTGTCCCAAGAGATGTCATCCTCAGAAATATTCGCAATAGTTGAATCCCACCAAGCTGCTGCACCACCTTGCAACTGCCACGATGCCATATGCCTCTTACGCTCATCAGACAATCTCATGCTCTTGAAAATGCGCTCGCAAGAGCGTAACCATTCCTGAACTTCAATTATAGACTCCGAACCTTTGAATGGTTGACCTCCAAGATGTTTGAAATCCTTGCATAAGGCTGCAAAGCTAACTTGAGATGGTACTGGATTGACAGCCTCACTAACATTTTGACTCCGTCCATTATCTGTAGAAGTACTGGCCCTAACTCTGCCTCTCCTTCCTGAACTCATGTCGGTCACCTGAAAAGGTAACTCAACCAATTTAGATAGAGATATATATAATCATATGAAAATACAAATACGCACTCTCAAGATAAATATAACACAAGAGCCTAGTACTCGCTCAACCTAGCGCTCTGATACCAACTGTGACGACCCGCCTTTCTCAACTCCAGAAAGACGTTTCATCATTAAGAAAGAAAGAGATAGAAATAGAAAAGATAGAGAAAAAGAATAACAACATCAGAATCTCACAGCGGAATGGAACAAAATATAATACATCACATAACTATTACATAGTTATACATACATCAGAGTCACATAACATCATATACATGAGATAGTCATACATACATATCTGTCACTACATATCCAAAATACATCACATACACAATCTAACGCAGCGGACAATATATATATATATATATATATATATATATATATACACACACACACACGCCTGGACTCCTGCTCCAAGCTCCTCCAGATAGCAACACTTCTAGATACCTATCACTTGGCTACTCGTAAAAATTTGAGTACCCAAGAGTTTATGAAAACACAAAATATAAACTCCGGGTCAGACATGGGTCTGGTATGAGTAAACAGGTTAAAGTTGCTTAACTTTGGAAATCTTTTTGAAAATAAAGGTATCACGTAAGACTCCCCACAAATAAATACGGGTAAGTTTTTACCTTACGCTAACCAAAACATTTGATAGGAAATTCTGTGATATTATAATAGTGTCTAGGGTTTTCAAGTAAAATACAGAAATAGCTGAAATGCTTACATCTCACATTTCAACATAGTTGGGCACAATCAAATCGTACGGCGCTTATTGGAAATTGGATCCCATACAATGGCAGGGCTACTGGGGTACCGCCCGTCACAGTACGGGGCCTAGATCACCGTACCGAGGATTACTCCCTTCATCCCCTGCAACACAAGGCCGGAACCATTCCTTACTGAACAGTCCCGAACAAGATAACCCCGCAGTTGTGGCCAACAACTGCCCACTAAGCCGAAATAAAAAGGGACATCTAGACAGGGGAATATCTTGTCCTGCTTGGGCATGACCCACCTAACCTTGCTGCATCTCCCCTGTTTTAGCCATTCCCGGTTGATGAGGCTTGAGGCTACGATTACCTTTAAAGAACATATCACTTAGAATGCTCATCGTCCGCCTGACGATGTGTTGAAAGCATTCAATCCATACAAGTTCGTTCCGGGTTCGAACGAAACCGAAGGCATTATCTCGTTACACTCATTTTGGAATCACCCTCAGAGTTAACGACGATAACCCTTGCATTCTGAAAACACCAACTCGATCACCATTTGATAAGTCACGACCTATTGTTTAATTTGAATCGATGTGGTTTTCGGAGAATCAACATTGATTCTTCCGATCCCGGTCTCATCGGATCCAAACGCCATTTTAAGGGCCAAGTTGTCTATTTAACTTAACAGTTTAATTCAATATTAAGAATTAACATAGCAGATATAACAGATAAATCATATACAATTATCACAGATATCCATAACATATATCAACATATCACAGAATAATCATCAACAGATATCAAAGTCAATCAACATAATTTTCAATGCATACCAAACGGTTTGGTTTTACTATACTAAATTGTTTGCTTAAGAATAAACTATTTTATTCTGTAAATTGATTAACTAGCTGATTAATGATCAATTTATTAATTAGTTAATCATCTCATCTTTAATTAATTATTTTAAACTAATTAACCTTTATTCATTAACTATTACTCAGTTACTCAATTAATTAATTTATTCTTAATAATTAACTATTAAATAATGATTTACTTTTTAAAATGAATTAATTATTTAATTATCACCAAATTACTTTATTTATCAATTTAATTAAAGTGTAATATCTTTAATTAATCTCGTAAGTTAACTTTCATTCTCTAATTAGCTTTTTAGTGATAAGCTCACATTCTTAAGATTTGAATTGATTTAACTCATGATTAAATTTTTATTTCAAAATCAACTTAAAGTTCCAATTAAAATTCAAGTATAATTTAATCAACATTCTAACTACTTATTTAATTGCCTACCTTTTACAGACTAACCTTTAATTAGATATTAACCTAACTAACTAATTTCTAACTTGATATAGTTATTAGGTTATAAAAATACTAAACAGAACATGCATGTTTAAATGGAATGGAACCCGAGACATACCCCTACCTAACTCGAGACAGTCTCGAGACCACTCCTACATCTCCCCTGTTTCTTCCTTCTCTCTCCCACTCTCTCCTCTTCTCCCCAGTTCTTCTTCCCTTTTCTCTTTTTTTTTTTTATAAATTTAACTGCAGTAATCCACTCACGCAAACGCATCCTACTCGAACCAACCTACCCACTTACTCGCGTACCACTCGAGTACCACTCGAGCATCACGCGTATGCAGTCACTCGCGAATCACTCTGACACACCTCCGCCACCGTGCACGTGCACGGTGGTGCGCTTGGCCATCGACGCCTCGCGACAACCCCCACAAACCACAAATCACCATCTCGTATGAATTCGAAACCAAAAATTTCAATTACAAGTCGAAGTAAAAAAAACGACCTGTAGCTCGAGCAAACGAAAACGTCACCGATGAACCAAACACGCGTGCAGCCACCACACATCACCAAAGGTGATGAAAATTCACCAAGACGTCGCCTACACCACCACCTAGCTCCACCTACAGTCGCGCTTCACTCGGTTACATATTTGAGCCGAAATCAATTTTTGTACAGAGCTTTGAAAAAAAGGGGTTTAAACCCTATTTATGATTCGAACTCAAAATCTATGAATTCGAAAAATAAATTACTATTTTTCTAGTGTTGATACAACTTAATTCTTGCTTCATTCCAAATCTCAAGAATTAAAGATTACTCTATCTTCCAAAATTTGACCAAAAACCAGAAAATCTTCTTTTAACAACTGCTCTAGAAATCTTTGCCTTTAAATCAAAATTTTTATGTTAAAATTCATAATTAGGTTTATGAAAACTAAATATACGATTAGATTTACAAATTTAAACACTTGAACTTTGAATTTCTTTTATCCTGTAGTTTGAATACAGAGTTAACATCATACTGTTTAATCTCACTCATGTTTAACAGGCTTTGTTTAAACTAAACAATCTTGAATTCATTCAATACAAAATTTATATGATTATATGACTAAGATCTATTTAAACTTGAAGTACTTATACAACTAGAAGTACTGATCAATAACAGTTATGCAACTTCCAGAGCAATCAACATATATACAGAACAGTATATATTTAAACTTCATCAACATATATCAGTAAAAAGAAAATATGCAAGCTAAAATTTGAAAATTAGTTTTGTTTACTCACCAACCAAAAAACTGTTGAACAGAAAGTATGATGAAGGAACTACAGTTGATCTACCCTGAACACTTTCTTTGCTTTTGCTGTTAAATTAAATTGTGTTTCCAAAGCCAAAACATATGTTTCTCAGGTTTGTTTTTAAAACTAAAGTTTATATAAATAAACTAATGATATAAAGATGGATATGTATAAGTTAAAGCTACTGAATAATAGGTTGTAACTGGACAGCCACAATGTTTGACCATAAGACATTGATATTAAATTTCACTGCAAAATGAAAAGATATTGATCTCGGCTGTGTACTTGTTTAAACAATAAGTTAGGCTAATTAATGCTTATGTTATTAATTTTGATGGCAAGTATTTAATGTATACTGATAATTACTATTTGTTGTACAAAGATATTAAATTCATTTCGGCTAGCCTATCTTGCAAGATACAGGTTTTGTTTGTATTCTATTTGAAGTAAACTTTATTTCTTGTTTGCTTATATACAAGCTACAGATTTTGTTTATTATTATTTTGAAGTGAGACTAGTTTTATATTTAAGTTCACTTTGTTTTCCTGAAGCACAAAGTTGTACACAGCATCTTGTTTTATTAACTTGAAGTAAAACTCTGTTTTTCCTTATTTGCTTACAACTAATAAATGCTTAAGCTTCATTTCTCAAGTAAAAAAAAAAGTTTCAGTTTCCTGTTTGTTTGTACAAGCTACAGATCTTCCATTATTCATTGGAAGTAAAACTTTGTGTTCTTATACCCATAAATTGTACCAAAGCACATATATGTTTATTACTGGGTTACCTTGATTTTTAGTTTATTATTATTATTATCTTTTTTCCTGGATGCAACACTTAATTGCTGTACAACTTATATGTGTATTAAGCAATGTATAAAGATTCTTATAATTGACTTTGTTTTATACTAGTGTTAAATGTTTATATCTATATTGTTTTACACTTCCATATTTATGTTTAATAATTTCATGTTTGTTTATTTTCAAACTTATTATTTTAAAAACTAAAATTGTATTCATATGTATGTTATCAAATATCAAATAATGAAACTTTAATTTAATTTCTATTGAATAGGTCAGATTTTGTTTTTAAATAGTTTTGACGTATTAACTTCTTTTAAATTTTTCAAATCAAACTTCCTTCTATACAACATACATAACTGTTAAACATTTAATATCTCACCAATTTAAATATTGACAAGTTTATATTTAATTTAAATTAGATTAAATATTTATTAAAATATGCTATCAGAATTCCGAGTCGTTACACTTACTGTCTCTTACGAACTATAATATAACCTGGAATGACCCATTTATATATTGCTTTTTTACATATTTATGTTCTCTAATATCCACTGCAGATATTGTACGTTGTATGTCGTAAATTTCACTTTCATGTTAATCAAACTTAAAACTGTTCCTCTATCTCTTTGTACTTTTTGTACGCTTACAGTACACATTCGTGTTAGGAACACTGACTCATAAACTGTTGAAACAGGAGCTGCGGTGCCGCCATGGAATTTTGGTGGTTCTTCCTATGTTTTCTCAAGCTGTAATGCAACAGTTTGGTACGAGGAAAGGAACAGGAAGTCTAGAAGACCCGTGAATCCGAAGTTTTCTATTTGTTGTAAGAGCGGTAAAATTAAGTTGCCCCGGTACAAAAAATGCCCTGACTATTTACATAGCCTGCTTGATTACAATGGTAGCTGTGATAGTTATAATTTCAGAGAGAACATACGGGTATGCAACGGGATGTTTGCATTTACATCAATGGGTGGGCGTATTGATAATTCAGTGAACGTAGGCCAGGGTCCTTATGTATTTAGAATTAGCGGGCAGAATTATCATAAAATAGGCTCTATGCTTCCCACCCAGGTGCACGCTAAATTTGCACAACTATATATCTATGACACAACCAATGAAGTTACAAACAGATGTAATGCGCCTGGGTTGTCCGCTAGCCAGTCTACAAACCCCCATATTATTAAAAATTTAATATCTATGTTCAATGACTATAACGAGCTGGCTAAGGTGCTCCGCATGGCTAGAGACAGGTATGAGAGTAGTAGTTCGACCAATGTTTCACTTCATTTGTTGGAAAGGAGGGATAGAGATGGTAGGCAGTACAATATACCAACAACTTCTGAGATTGCAGCGTTAGTTACAGGGAATGGTAGCCGAAGTGAAGGTTATAGGGACATCATAATCGAGGAGAAAAGTGGACTGCTTAAGAGAATTAACGAGAAACACCCCAGTTTTATGGCCATGCAGTATCCCCGCTTATTTCCTTATGCAGAGGATGGTTACAGACTTAACATACCTTATCAGTCTGTCGAACCATCCAATATCGATAAGGACGACATGGTAACCATGCATGAATATTATGCTTACATACTGCAATACAGAGAGGGAGATGGTAATACCTTGCTTTATGGTGGGAGATTGTTCCAGCAGCTAATAGTTGATGCATACTGTTGCATTGAGGAGGACAGATTGAATTGGATTAGAAATAACCAACATAACATCAGGTCTGAACTGTACAAAGGGCTGAAGGATGCGGTTGCAGCGGGTGACATATCGGCTTTGTCTATTGGAAGGAGAATGGTTTTGCCTTCTTCTTTCACCGGTGGGCCTAGGTATATGATTCAAAACTACCAAGATGCAATGGCAATTTGTCGATGGGTTGGTTCTCCGGATTACTTCATCACATTTACATGCAACTCTCAATGGCCATAGATTAAGGAGTGCTTAAAAACAATTCCAGGTCAAAGGGTAGAAGATAGACCGGATATAATTTCACGTGTTTTTCAAATAAAGTTACAACAATTAATGCATGACATAAAGGAAAAAGAATATTTTGGAAAACTAAATGCAGGTCTGTCACATCATGCACTAAACTTTTGTTCAAATAGTTACATACAGTGCCAGTATTGATTAATTTTGGTTAATATTTTTACAGCTTTGTACGCTATTGAATTTCAAAAGCGTGGCTTGCCTCATGAACATATCTTACTGTTTGTACGGGGGGAGGACAGACCAAAAACGACAGCCGAGGTGGATAAGGCGGTCAGTGCTGAATTACCAGACCGTGAGGCAGATCCTGTTGCATACCAATCAGTCAGTCAGTTTATGGTACATGGACCGTGCGGCGTTCACAATCCTAACTGCCCATGTATGATAAACGGTAAACGTTCAAAACATTACCCAAAAAGGATCAATTACGAAACGACGTACGACAAACATGGCTTTCCAAATTACAGAAGACGCAGCAATGATAACTTTGTCACCACATTATCTGGGGTTAATCTAAATAATTGTTGGGTAATACCGCATAATGTGAGTTTAGTTGTGAAGTATCAAGCACACATTAATGTTGAAATATGTAATCGTGCAAAGTCAGTTAAATATTTGTTCAAATACATTCACAAAGGCCACGATAGGGCTGCTGTTGTAATTGAGGAAAACAATGTTACAAACAGAATTTTATTCGAGAGGTGGATGAAATATAGACTTATCTAGACTGCTGTTACATATCAGCTTCAGAAGCAAGTTGGAGAATTTTCATATTTGATATTCACTATCGAAAACCTGCAGTTGAATGATTACACTTTCATTTACCTGAAGAGCAAAACGTTGTTTTCACGATGACGATAATTTTGCTGAGGTAGTATGTCAACCTGCTGTTAACAATACTATTTTCACTGAATGGATGGAAACTAATAAAATTAGTTCGGAGGCACGAAAGTTAACATATGTAGATTTTCCTACAAAATGGGTGTGGAACAAAAAAATTGGCAAGTGGACAACACGAAAAAAAAGGGACACAATAGTTAGAGTTTATTTTGCCCATCCAACATGTGGCGAACGATTTTATTTACATCTGCTTTTAAACATTGTCAAAGGACTGACCAGCTAAGAAGAGATAAGAACCGTTAATTCCGTTGTTTACGACTCTTTTAAAAGTGCGTGTGTTGCACGCGGATTACTTGAAGACGATAATGAATGAAACATTGCTTTAACCGAGGCGTCACGTTGGGCAACTGTTGCGTCTCTACGAGACCTTTCTGTTATGTTGCTGCTTTTCTGCAAAGTATCCAACCCACTACAACTTTGGAATAGACATTGGAAAATGTTGGCGAAGGATATTGAATGGTGTCACATTCATATGTACGAAGAACAAGCTAATTGTGTTGATGACTGTCAACTTAAGTTGGAAATTGTACATGAGTTAGAAAAGATAATGAGTAAAAGTGGTAAATCTGTGGCAGAATTTAACTTGATCCCTCCATCGGACTTTATTTCTGTTTTCACACGTCATTGTAGCTTACCAACATCTAAAAATGATTATGATATTGAAATGTTGAAAGCCGAGTCACAACCGCTTCTGTCATCTTTAAATTTTGAACAATAAAAGATATTTAACACTGTACATGATTTTGTTGAACGTAACAAAGGTGGTTTCTACTTTGTTTACGGAAGTGGGGGAACAGGCAAAACTTTTCTGTGGAAAACCATTATCACTTACTTCAGAGCAGAAGGGAAGATTGTTTTAGCTGTCGCTTCTTCTGGTATAGCGTCCTTACTTTTACCTGGCGGTAGAACTGGCCATTTGAAATTCAAAATTCCACTCATTGTCGATGGTAATTCAACATGCAACGTATCAAAAGAATCTCCTTTAGGGCAGTTGCTCAAATCCACTGATTTAATTATTTGGGATGAAGCACCTATGATGCATCGTAATGCCCTGGAGGCATTTGAAAAAAGTTTACAGGATATAATGCAGGTTAGTACTGATGACGGAACTTTCAGACTTTTCGGAGGAAAGACGGTTTTACTGGGAGGTGATTTTCGACAAACTTTGCCAGTAGTTCAGAAAGGTACTAGAGATATGGTGGTCTCCGCTTCCATCATCAATTCGTATCTATGGGCAAAGTGTAAGGTTTTTATCCTTACAAGAAACGTGAGACTGCAACGTTCAACATGCAACTCATGTGAGCTGGAGAAAGTTGAGAAGTTTGCGCAGTGGGTGCTTGACATTGGAGATGGAAACTTGGATGCAGTTTCACTGGATGGTGACGATGATCCTTCTTGGATTACTATACCTTCTGAATATCTTATCGACGTTGGAGATTGTGGTCTTAAAAATATGATTGACATTGTCAAGACCCGATTCTTCGACTTCCGAAAATTCAACATCGATACTCACTTTATCGACTGCCGAGCAATCGAACGACGGAAAACCGAACACTGAGGGTTTTAAGAAAGGAGAAAAGAAAGAAGAAGCAGATAAGAAGGTAGAAAATAGAGAGAAAAGACAATAGAAAATAGAACGGAACAGAAAAAAACAACAGAACAATATCAGAATCTCACAATTCGCAGCGGAACAACATATAATAAATAAATGAATAATCTTTAGACCAAGAACTATATCAGTTATTACATTACATCATATCATCAGAGTGTACAACAACAAACAGTGCAGCGGAAAAAGAAATACTATATACTAGTAATACGCCATGCCATCCAGCTTGCCTCCAGCAACTCCAGAATATGCAGAATATCCTGATAAACCTAACTCTTAACTGCCCGTGTAGAAATTGGTGGGCACCCAGAGTTTAGGAAGGAAAACAATAAACTCCGAGTCAGTCATGAGACTGGTGTGAGAACTCAAAACAATTTATTTATCTTTAAAATCAAAATAGAGGAATATTTTTAAAGTCAATTCGCAATGCTTTTAAAAATGAGACTACCATAAGACCTCCCGCCACACACACAATGCAAACGCAGATTTGGAGGAGATTTCTCCTTATGATAGTCAAAGATTCTTGATACGCATTAAAAGAACATTTGATATTATTATTAGTGCATAGTGTAGAAAAAATTCATTTCGAAAGTAGAATATAAATCTTAGCCAACATACGACCATTATCGTATGCCTACTATAGCTACCATCCAAACAGTGGGGCGCCAAGGTTCTACAACTAATACCGTACAAGATCGTAGTGTTTCTTTGGATTTCCAACGAATGATCAGGCCAAGGAACTTCCCATTGCCACATGAGAATGCCTCTGGATGGACATCCCCCAGAACCAAACCGGATCTCTACCAACACAAGGCCGGGTTACCCCTAACTGAGTAACAACTGACCGAATATGCCATCTCCCGGTCCTTTGGGACCTTTCAACCGAGCGCTCGTAATCAATTCATACAATCATAAAGTGTTTTCAACATGAGTAAGTATCTGGGCTCCATACCATGATACCACCCTTTTCCAGAAGGAAATGCACATATCCTAAAGGGCGCTACCCCTCATAACCTTGCTGCTTCTTTCCTGTTTTGACCATTCACGGGGTGTGAGGCTCGACGAAGTCACGTCCACAAAAACATACTTTATACAAAAGTCATGCTTTGGGTCAACAAATGATCATAGAAATGATCACAAAGATAGACGATCAAATAAATGATCCTATCACAAATAATCAACACAATGATCATTTCACAGCAACACTCAGCATGTCACATTACCAAATTGGGAATATATCGCTGATAACCTTCAACTACATAACCTCTGAGCTCGTACGTCTCAGAGAAGGGTGTTAAGCTAAGAGAATAAATTCCCCGCCACCAACAGAAATATATTTGAAAGAAATCGGCTTTATATCTCAAATTGTAATGTCAGACATACAATCCATACAAGTCTGTTCCGGGCTCGAACAAAACCGAAGGCACTTCTCACGAAGCCCTTGCAATCCGGGTATTCACAATCCCGATCGAATTTCCCATCACTTAAGGAAATCTCTATACCAGGAGCTTCCCAGTGCAGAGACAATCGATAGGTCATCCTATCGCTTTCGCAAATACTCGGTCTTCAACACCGATCATCAAATGCAATTCATAACGACGTATCACATATTCGGAATGGGTTATACGACCCCATTGTCCTTTCCCGGTTAACCCGAATAGTGAGCGCTTATTCAAAAATAAGTGTGGCATTCCAATTCAAACAAATCACATCAATTACCCATTCAAAGGGAAATATTGATAGTCGGTTATTGAACTATCAATTGATATGCACACATCACCAGTTTCCAAATAATTTTCCAAATTATTTATTTTCCAAAAAAAATATCTTTACAAGATATATAGTTTCACACTTCAAAAATAAATCAACATTTATTTTTAAACAAGTTCCCCTTTCTTTTATAAATTCCATAGTGAATTTATATTTCAAAATATCTATGAATATACGATTTCAATTATTCATTTCAATTTATCTTCAAAAAGATAAATTCCCAAAATATTCACTTTATATTGGAAAACATTTCCATACTTATTTAATAAGTAATTCACAAATCTTTTATTTTCAACACTTAGAAAATATTCAATATACTTAAATCGAAATTAAGTATATATTTCATTCTTTAAGGAAATCATTCTCTTAAACATATTTATTTGGGCCAAAATGAATGTTACGTAAAACATCGTTACGACAACCCAAAATCACTAGTATAGGGATTCGAATTTAAGATAGATATATAAATCCCAATACTACAAAAAACATTTCCTTTCGGAAATCATTTACTATAACAACAGTGTTATAGTCCACCATTTCCTTTTATTTCTCGAAAACGTCTATTTCAACAATAAATGTTGAAATCTATGGTTTCGAATCTTAACACATTTAAAACATCGTTAGATCGTTTTAATTCTATTTAAAATATCACATTCTAAACATTTTCTTTAACATATTATTCACTATTCAAAAATGTGAATATACTACGTTAACAAATTTCATCCTTTTATTCATTTTATTTCAAAGGATTATTCATAGTCAAAACGTGAATATAACTCCATTAATAGGTTTCAACAATTTACTTATCAAAATAAGTCATTTGCGAATTTATAAAACGACGTTTATAAATTCCATTTCTATTTATCTTATAACATCTTTCTTTATAAATTTTCTTTATTAACCTATTCAATTTATAACTCAATTATAAACTAAAGGTTCATATTATAAGTTAAATACTTATAATTTATTCGTTCACAAAAATCGTTCCTTTGAACTTCATAATTATAAATCTTATAACTTATAAGATTCAATTATTCATCCAAATATATTCTTTAATAATTTCACAAAATTTATAAATCTTACTATTTATAAATTTCATTTATAACTTCACCATTTATAATTTTATAAATTCCATTCATTTACAAAATTCATTTTCACTTCATTCAAACACTTATAAAAACTCGTTTTATAATGTCAATATTTCAATTTATAAATATCCATTTATAAATCTCTTATATAAATCAATTCATATTCATCTTTAAAACGTTTTTAAACTCCTTTAAAAACTTCATCATTTTGATTCATAAAATAATCAAATTTTATAAATCCCATTCTTAAACTTTTCATAATAAATTCAAAAATCCAATTTAAACTATTTTATAAAATCATTAACCCTTATTTCTCAAAAATCAGCTTTTAACTATATTTCACAAAAACCATAATTTTATAACTTTGAAAATTATAACATTTATTTATTTAACATGGATCAATTCCAAAAATATAGTATATTTTCAAAAATCACTTTTAAAATCATTTTAAAATTCCAAAGTTTGGTCCAATGATGCTACATACCAAATAGTCAATCACGACAACAACGATATCATATATCGATATGAAAATCCATCAAATATCAAAATATCTGAAATCAAATAAATACTGTTGAGGAATCCAGTTGGATCCCTCCAACCTGTTTTCCTGCATTCACAAACATTAGCACAATACCAATTTCGCTCCAGTACGAAATTTTCGCGGTATATGGGATTTAAAATATTATCCGCTTAATAGACGGCGCAATAGGGTCTCATCCGCTAAACAAATGCGGGAAATCAATAACTCCAATATATACATATGCCAATATATATATATATATTTCTATTATATATAATACCAATTTCACTGTTTATGAAATATTCGCGGTATATGTTTTTAATAAATAACATCCGCTTACTAACGGCGCATAATGTCTATTTTAACAATCAATAGATAACAATCATCATTCAAACATGCATTCAAATATTTTAAATCTAACTATTTAAAATTAAAATCGAAACTGATTCGATTGAGTGAGAAGTTCTCACCTTGATTTTATTTTCGTTTTAGCGATTTATTTCGAATAAAATTAACGGACGTTTAATTTTACCCGAAATTCTCACTAACTCCAAACGACTCCAATCCAATTTCATCGCGTAGTGCTCGTCCATACGATTCCAACGTAACTGGTTTCGTATTTTTTCGACCTCGTATGAAAAAGATACGAATTTTTGAAGTTACACGAGTTTATAAAGCATATAAATTACAACATAAATTATAATTTTAAACCTAAACAAATATGGGCCGTAGGATCTCACTGCCCCCCCATCATCACCGCACGTCCCCTGCCCCTTTCTTCTTCATCTTTCACGCACGTTACAGAGCTCGGCCGAACCCATATATCTTAATTAGGGTTAGTAAATGCCGCCTCCACGTTCACTTGCAACTCGATCAGATTGCTCCATTGCGTAGCCCTCACCCAACTCCTTGCTCGACCCCAACCACCTGAAGCTCGGCCACCTGATGTGCTTTGAATTTCGTGCGCAAGTCGTCACGGTCGGCCTCCCCTAGCTCCCTCCACGCGACACCATATTCGATCATAGCCGTATAGAATTAAAGCCCTTGATATGCTCTACGATCTTCTAGTTGAAAGTTTCACCTAATTACTCACGGATTGGAAGAGATTAAGGGTTGAAAATTGGAGATTTCTGGCCATTCAATTATAAAAGAGGCGGCTAGGGTTTAGGAATTAGATTTTAATTTTTTTTTATTAATTTATGAAGGGTAGGGGCTATTTATAAGGAATTTTCGAACACTATTCATCCGGAAATTCCGAACTCCGATTTACGCGCCGTAACCAGCGTTTCTAGGGTTTACCCCGCGTTCCGGACACAATGGAACAGGTTTCGAAAGCTAATTCGGACATCCGTGCGAGTTATGGCAATAAACGTTCAATTTAAATTAAACCGATTTAAGCGATTCTCTAGGCGTTGTAATTTGTACCGGACAAACGGTAAATCCAATTGAAACGAAATTTAAAACCTTACAATAATATCACATTACGGATCTCCGAGACTTTTTGAAAAATGGCTATTTTAACTCGCCAAATTAATATTAAAAATAATTCGATGCGTTTCGAGCTGCTACGATCAAACGATAACTCCGATTGACACGAAATTTGAAATCCGGTAATAACTAACTATTACGGATCCAATGGAACTGGTTTCGTTCAATTCTGAGACTGTTCAAAAATTAGCTATTTTCACTAGTCGATTTTAATATTAAAATATTCAATTTTCACAAATTAACTTTTAATTCGATTTTAAGAGTTCTAAAATATCGTTCTAACTTCCATATGATAAAATAAAATTTTACAAATCATTTTCAATCATATTTAACCCAATTTTCCATTATTTCCATAATTTAACATATTAAATTATCGATTTAATTATCCAATTAAATCCAATTATTCAAAATAAAAATTTATTTGACTTATATATTCACTTATTAATATTTAAAATTAATTAAATATCCAAATTTTAATTACTAAAAATCCTGGGTCGTTATAATCTTCCCCCCTTAAAAGAATTTCGTCCTCGAAATTATTAAGTAAGAAAAGTTACAAAATCTATTAACTTTCTATAAATCCATAATTAAATTTCTTACAAAACTTTACTGAGTTTTCAAATCATACATAGCTATCTTTTTTAAAAACAACTACTATTGTTTAACTTTCAATTCCAAATTAAAGTTAAAGTTTTCAAAACTTTCCAATTTTCTCAAATTTTTCTAACGCCTTAAATTTTCGGAAAAATTCGCCATAGTCTCCTTTGCGCGGCTCGATCCGAAAAAAAATGACAGTATATATATCACAAATATACATCTCATCAAGTAATGAGGCATCCCGAAGGGAAAAAGTATAAAAGTACGGTATGTAATCCGAGATATGTACCTTATATTTTATTAGCAAGCATATACGGCTAATATAGCGCGAAAGCGAGCTCCAAATGCGAAGCAAACGCGATCCGCACCTACTAAACACTCAACAAACAACATGAGAATCATGCATATATGACAATAGTATCGATATACAACATATAGCAACATAATAACTATATATGTCAACATAGCAACTGCAATAAAGCAATTATATTCAACCATCAACCAACTATCATCCAACTACATTCATAACCAATAAATATTCATTCATATTCTCATTAATATTAAATGAAATAGGTTTTCAATTTAATCACGTTTGATTCATTAACAGTGGATGTTTTCTAACATTCATTTTCAATTAGTTTATATTCACTAATCCATATTCAAGTTGGTTCACTTCCAAATCAAATTCAATTCTATTTAAGATTCACTTAACTTCAAATTGAATTTCCAATTACTTTAACTTCCAATTTCATTAACACTTAATGAATTATATACAATCAATCAACTAACAACCATATAACAACCAATGCATGTCAATTACAACCAAATTCCTTTGCTTATATCCATTCAATTTGGTTTAACACCTTTACTTTCATTCAATTATTCAATTTTCTAATAACATTAGATTTTAATGAATTAACACTTATATTCATTATTTCATATCAATTTTATTCACATTCAATTGATTAATATTTAATCCATTCATTCAATTCAATTACAACAGTTGAATTTCATTTCATAACTCAAGTTCATATTTATTTAATCCATTTGATTATTTACTTCGATACCAAAATCAATTCCATTCAACAACACTTAAGTTATATTCCATTTAACTTTAAATTCATTTTTTATTTTACAACTCATATTCATAAATATATTCATATAGTTTCACTTCTTATATATATAAGTTTATTTCATAATTGTAAATCACTTTAATTATAATTCAATTCTCATAATTCTTTACTTATACAATTATTCTTCAATTTAGATTATTCAAACATCTAAACAATCAACTTATATACTTTAATAATTTTGAAAAATTATTCTTTTATATATATAATATACTCAAGGTAAAATTATTTCATTTACCCAATTTAAAACAATACTGTGTCGAATTGTTCTATTCAAGTGTTTAGAAACCCCTTCGGCATAGTTGTCGAGACCACCCTGACGAAGGTTCATATGCCACTCAATAAACCAATCATCACAATATAAAACAATTTTATATTCACTAACAAATACGCTCTCATAGCTATTATTACACTCAAACTCATTCTAGAGTACTACTGACTCTATCTCTAACGAGTAATACCCAACAGAACCATGGTTGTCGCTTAACCATATGCTCTGATACCACATTGTCAAGACCCGATTCTTCGACTTCCGAAAATTCAACATCGATACTCACTTTATCGACTGCCGAGCAATCGAACGACGGAAAACCGAACACTGAGGGTTTTAAGAAAGAAGAAAAGAAAGAAGAAGCAGATAAGAAGGTAGAAAATAGAGAGAAAAGACAATAGAAAATAGAACGGAACAGAAAAAAACAACAGAACAATATCAGAATCTCACAATTCGCAGCGGAACAACATATAATAAATAAATGAATAATCTTTAGACCAAGAACTATATCAGTTATTACATTACATCACATTTCATTACATCATATCATCAGAGTGTACAACAACAAACAGTGTAGCGGAAAAAGAAATACTATATACTAGTAATACACCATGCCATCCAGCTTGCCTCCAGCAACTCCAGAATATCCAGAATATCCTGATAAACCTAACTCTTAACTGCCCGTGTAGAAATTGGTGGGCACCCAGAGTTTAGGAAGGAAAAAAATAAACTCCGAGTCAGTCATGAGACTGGTGTGAGAACTCAAAACAGTTTATTTATCTTTAAAATCAAAATAGAGGAATATTTTTAAAGTCAATTCGCAATGCTTTTAAAAATGAGACTACCATAAGACCTCCCGCCACACACACAATGCAAATGCAGATTTGGAGGAGATTTCTCCTTATGATAGTCAAAGATGCTTGATACGCATTAAAAGAACATTTGATATTATTATTAGTGCATAGTGTAGAAAAAATTCATTTCGAAAGTAGAATATAAATCTTAGCCAACATACGACCATTATCGTATGCCTACTATAGCTACCATCCAAACAGTGGGGCGCCACCATAAGTGAATGATAGGTTCTACAACTAATACCGTACAAGATCGTAGTGTTTCTTTGGATTTCCAACGAATGATCAGGCCAAGGAACTTCCCATTGCCACATGAGAATGCCTCTGGATGGACATCCCCCAGAACCAAACCGGATCTCTACCAACACAAGGCCGGGTTACCCCTAACTGAGTAACAACTGACCGAATATGCCATCCCCCGGTCCTTTGGGACCTTTCAACTGAGCGCTCGTAATCAATTCATACAATCATAAAGTGTTTTCAACATGAGTAAGTATCTGGGCTCCATACCATGATACCACCCTTTTCCAGAAGGAAATGCACATATCCTAAAGGGCGCTACCCCTCATAACCTTGCTGCTTCTTTCCTGTTTTGACCATTCACGGGGTGTGAGGCTCGACGAAGTCACGTCCACAAAAACATACTTTATACAAAAGCCATGCTTTGGGTCAACAAATGATCATAGAAATGATCACAAAGATAGACGATCAAATAAATGATCCTATCACAAATAATCAACACAATGATCATTTCACAGCAACACTCAGCATGTCACATTACCAAATTGGGAATATATCGCTGATAACCTTCAACTACATAACCTCTGAGCTCGTACGTCTCAGAGAAGGGTGTTAAGCTAAGAGAATAAATTCCCCGCCACCAACAGAAATATATTTGAAAGAAATCGGCTTTATATCTCAAATTGTAATGTCAGACATACAATCCATACAAGTCTGTTCCGGGCTCGAACAAAACCGAAGGCACTTCTCACGAAGCCCTTGCAATCCGGGTATTCACAATCCCGATCGAATTTCCCATCACTTAAGGAAATCTCTATACCAGGAGCTACCCAGTGCAGAGACAATCGATAGGTCATCCTATCGCTTTCGCAAATACTCGGTCTTCAACACCGATCATCAAATGCAATTCATAACGACGTATCACATATTCGGAATGGGTTATACGACCCCATGGTCCTTTCCCGGTTAACCCGAATAGTGAGCGCTTATTCAAAAATAAGTGTGGCATTCCAATTCAAACAAATCACATCAATTACCCATTCAAAGGGAAATATTGATAGTCGGTTGTTGAACTATCAATTGATATGCACACATCACCAGTTTCCAAATAATTTTCCAAATTATTTATTTTCCAAAAAAAATATCTTTACAAGATATATAGTTTCACACTTCAAAAATAAATCAACATTTATTTTTAAACAAGTTCCCCTTTCTTTTATAAATTCCATAGTGAATTTATATTTCAAAATATCAATGAATATACGATTTCAATTATTCATTTCAATTTATCTTCAAAAAGATAAATTCCCAAAATATTCACTTTATATTGGAAAACATTTCCATACTTATTTAATAAGTAATTCACAAATCTTTTATTTTCAACACTTAGAAAATATTCAATATACTTAAATCGAATTAAGTATATATTTCATTCTTTAAGGAAATCATTCTCTTAAACATATTTATTTGGGCCAAAACGAATGTTACGTAAAACATCGTTACGACAACCCAAAATCACTAGTATAGGGATTCGAATTTAAGATAGATATATAAATCCCAATACTACACAAAACATTTCCTTTCGGAAATCATTTACTATAACAACAGTGTTATAGTCCACCATTTCCTTTTATTTCTCGAAAACGTCTATTTCAACAATAAATGTTGAAATCTATGGTTTCGAATCTTAACACATTTAAAATATCGTTAGATCGTTTTAATTTTATTTAAAATATCACATTCTAAACATTTTCTTTAACATATTATTCACTATTCAAAAACGTGAATATACTACGTTAACAAATTTCATCCTTTTATTCATTTTATTTCAAAGGATTATTCACAGTCAAAACGTGAATATAACTCCATTAATAGGTTTCAACAATTTACTTATCAAAATAAGTCATTTGCGAATTTATAAAACGACGTTTATAAATTCCATTTCTATTTATCTTATAACATCTTTCTTTATAAATTTTCTTTATTAACCTATTCAATTTATAACTCAATTATAAACTAAAGGTTCATATTATAAGTTAAATACTTATAATTTATTCGTTCACAAAAATCGTTCCTTTGAACTTCATAATTATAAATCTTATAACTTATAAGATTCAATTATTCATCCAAATATATTCTTTAATAATTTCACAAAATTTATAAATCTTACTATTTATAAATTTCATTTATAACTTCACCATTTATAATTTTATAAATTCCATTCATTTACAAAATTCATTTTCACTTCATTCAAACACTTATAAAAACTCGTTTTATAATGTCAATATTTCAATTTATAAATATCCATTTATAAATCTCTTATATAAATCAATTCATATTCATCTGTAAAACGTTTTTAAACTCCTTTAAAAACTTCATCATTTTGATTCATAAAATAATCAAATTTTATAAATCCCATTCTTAAACTTTTCATAATAAATTCAAAAATCCAATTTAAACTATTTTATAAAATCATTAACCCTTATTTCTCAAAAATCAGCTTTTAACTATATTTCACAAAAACCATAATTTTATAACTTTGAAAATTATAACATTTATTTATTTAACATGGATCAATTCCAAAAATATAGTATATTTTCAAAAATCACTTTTAAAATCATTTTAAAATTCCAAAGTTTGGTCCAATGATGCTACATACCAAATAGTCAATCACGACAACAACGATATCATATATCGATATGAAAATCCATCAAATATCAAAACATCTGAAATCAAATAAATACTGTTGAGGAATCCAGTTGGATCCCTCCAACCTGTTTTCCTGCATTCACAAACATTAGCACAATACCAATTTCGCTCCAGTACGAAATTTTCGCGGTATATGGGATTTAAAATATTATCCGCTTAATAGACGGCGCAATAGGGTCTCATCCGCTAAACAAATGCGGGAAATCAATAACTCCAATATATACATATGCCAATATATATATATATATATTTCTATTATATATAATACCAATTTCACTGTTTATGAAATATTCGCGGTATATGTTTTTAATAAATAACATCCGCTTACTAACGGCGCATAATGTCTATTTTAACAATCAATAGATAATAATCATCATTCAAACATGCATTCAAATATTTTAAGTCTAACTATTTAAAATTAAAATCGAAACTGATTCGATTGAGTGAGAAGTTCTCACCTTGATTTTATTTTCGTTTTAGCGATTTATTTCGAATAAAATTAAACGGACGTTTAATTTTACCCAAAATTCTCACTAACTCCAAACGACTCCAATCCAATTTCATCGCGTAGTGCTCGTCCATACGATTCCAACGCAACTGGTTTCGCATTTTTTCGATCTCGTATGAAAAAGATACGAATTTTTGAAGTTACACGAGTTTATAAAGCATATAAATTACAACATAAATTATAATTTTAAACCTAAGCAAATATGGGCCGTAGGATCTCACTGCCCTCCCATCATCACCGCACATCCCCTGCCCCTTTCTTCTTCATCTTTCACGCACGTTACAGAGCTCGGCCGAACCCATATATCTTAATTAGGGTTAGTAAATGCCGCCTCCACGTTCACTTGCAACTCGATCAGATTGCTCCATTGCGTAGCCCTCACCCAACTCCTTGCTCGGCCCCAACCACCTGAAGCTCGGCCACCTAATGTGCTTTGAATTTCGTGCGCAAGTCGTCACGGTCGTCCTCCCCTAGCTCCCTCCACGCGACACCATATTCGATCATAGCCGTATAGAATTAAAGCCCTTGATACACTCTACGATCTTCTAGTTGAAAGTTTCACCTAATTACTCACGGATTGGAAGAGATTAAGGGTTGAAAATTGTAGCTTTCTGGCCATTCAATTATAAAAGAGGCGGCTAGGGTTTAGGAATTAGGTTTTAATTTTTTTTTTAATTTATGAAGGGTAGGGGCTATTTATAAGGAATTTTCGAACACTATTCATCCGGAAATTCCGAACTCCGATTTACGCGCCGTAACCAGCGTTTCTAGGGTTTACCCCGCGTTCCGGACACAATGGAACTGGTTTCGAAAGCTAATTCGGACATCTGTGCGAGTTATGGCAATAAACGTTCAATTTAAATTAAACCGATTTAAGCGATTCTCTAGGCGTTTTAATTTGTACCGGACAAACGGTAAATCCAATTGACACGAAATTTGAAACCTTACAATAATATCACATTACGGATCCGATGAAACTAGTTTCGTCGAAATCCGAGACTTTTTGAAAAATGGCTATTTTAACTCGCCAAATTAATATTAAAAGTAATTCGATGCGTTTCGAGCTGCTACGATCAAACGATAACTCCGATTGACACGAAATTTGAAATCCGGTAATAACTAACTATTATGGATCCAATGGAACTGGTTTCGTTCAATTCTGAGACTGTTCAAAAATTGGCTATTTTCACTAGTCGATTTTAATATTAAAATATTCAATTTTCACAAATTAACTTTTAATTCGATTTTAAGAGTTCTAAAATATCGTTCTAACTTCCATATGATAAAATAAAATTTTACAAATCATTTTCAATCATATTTAACCCAATTTTCCAATATTTCCATAATTTAACATATTAAATTATCGATTTAATTATCCAATTAAATCCAATTATTCAAAATAAAAATTTATTTGACTTATATATTCACTTATTAATATTTAAAATTAATTAAATATCCAAATTTTAATTACTAAAAATCCTGGGTCGTTACAGACATGATATATCCTGATTTGCATAACAGGTTACCGGACAAAGAGTATTTACGCACATGGTGCGTGCTCGCTACGACTAACGAATTTGTTGAGGAAATTAACTCCTACATCCTTTCTCAAATTAACGGTGATTTAAGGTCCTATTTCAGTGCTGATTCCATTAGTCCTTCATCTGAACAAGTGGACGATCAACATACTGTTTATCCTACCGAATTTCTTAACACTCTAAAAATATCAGGATTACCTAACCACATTCTGCAGTTGAAGATAGGAGTTCCAATTATGTTGTTACGAAATTTAAACCAGAGGTTAGGCCTTTGCAATGGAACACGGTTAATTGTGACTCAACTTGCTGAAAGGGTTATTGAAGCAGAAATAATTACTGGTACTAGTATTGGTACGAGGGTACTCATTCCTCGCATCATCCTCACGTCTGCGGATACAAAATGGCCATTTGTTTTACGTAGACGACAATTCTCTGTAAAGATTTGCTTCTCAATGACGATAAATAAAAGCCAAGGGAAAACATTAGAGAATACAGACATATATTTGCCCCTCCCTGTTTTCAGCCATGGACAGTTGTATGTTGATGTATCAAGAACATCTTCGTACCAGGGTATTAAGCTTCTAATTGGTCAGTTGGACGGTGGACGTCGTGTGCTAACCAAAAATATTGTGTATAAAGAAGTTTTCAACGGTTTATCAGGTAATCACACCTTACATCGTTTACTACATGCATTTAACTACTTACTTTCACAACTAATTCTGTTAACTTTCTTCCTCCTGCTTTCAGGATGAGGTTACAGAGGGAAAAATTATGGTTGCAGCACCTATTTCTGTTGTATCTATTTGTATAACTACCATCTATTCATCCACACACTTCAAATTCATTTGTCCGTACTTCATGCAATCTCTACCCTCGCTGCTACTATCTGAATTTCTATTGTATATTTTTATCCACCTGATCTTCGATAGTTGTAACTTACTGATATGATATATTCATTGTTGACACAGCTCATTAACTGTTTTGGCTGTTTTCTTTTTCACACCTACATTTTCAACTGGTCTCTGTTTTCTGCTCATATTCAATGATTATTACTAACCGTATGGATGACAATATGTGTCCACATTGTGTCATTCTTCAAAACCTTATTATTGTCCAATGCATTGAAAATGAAGTGGGTCGGTTACATCCATTATTCACAAATTTATTTCTCACTAACTATGAGTTAATTTAAATTTCTACGTTATTAGTCTGTGTCCACTGCACTGTTAACGGCATACTCTGTTTCAAGCTAACAACAGTAACCTCCCATTCTACAGTTCAGACCTGAACGTGTGATCCATACGTTCTATTCTGTGTAGAAGTATCAGCTTATTCAGCCATTTTGGTATCTTTATGTTCTACTGTTCATTCAACAAAGTATATGCTATTCATTTGCACTTGAAACCAGCAAGAGCTGCAATTTTACTGCACTGCACATTAACTTATATTTGGTACACACTAGCACATTATTAGTAATAAAAAGAGAGTGAGAATAATTCATCCGTAACTGCCATTACATGATCATTTTAACTACAGACATGTAATATTACTATTTAACTGATATCACTACATTTACGTATGTGGATTTGTTGATTCGTCAACTACAGTGGTTGCACCGGGAGCTGTTGTTTACTCATCTTGCTCCCTTTCTTTTACAACCAGTCACCCACAGTATCTAACTTCCTCATTTAATCTACTGCATCAAATATGAGTACCATGAGTAAATATCATGCTATTATACTCAGCTTACTTCATTTATACACCACTACTATTTAGGCAGTGAAATGCAAATATTTAAACTATGAAATAAATAAATTATATAACAGTAATTTAGTTGCAACTCCGTGGCTTCAAAGAAATAACAATTTACTACTCTCAAACTTCTTAGTACTTAACGACGTATCCTTATTTCTTTCTTCACCCTGTTTTGTTGCGACGTTATTTGTTTCTTATTTCCCCAAAATTTGATACAGGTCATCAGTAATAAATGCTCAAAATCCAGATAAAAACATTTTAATACTCCCAACATTCATTTACCTTTGGTCCATTTCATGATGAGTGAAAAATACTTCCTTAAAATAACTTTTATTCGCACTTGAGAGTACATATTAAATTATAGCAATTGGCAGTACATCGAACAGTAACAATGTAGGAAGATAGAATCATTGTTTATTTAAACATACGATGTTTCCAAATTTTTATACAACTATTTTCTCTGTTAAAATTTTATTTGTCATTGCATTTGTTGTTTGAACAACATTTTTTACATCCTTCATCCTCACTTAATATCCATTTATATAAACAATATTTATACATATTCATAAACAATGGGTAAATTTGAAAATTATAGAAACTATGTGTACATCAATGCAACTAACATACACAATTTGTGATCAAATCTGCATATGGATTCTTTGGGCATTAATGAGAAGTATATTATCCACATGGGGTGGGGAATGAAATATTCATTTTTCCCTCAATGGATAGGAGTAAATTACAGTAACCATGGAGCAAACGTGTAACATGAATATAAATCATTGAACATTCTTTTTGAGGGGATGGCGATAATCGATACTCTTCTGTGCAAGACAATTTCCTGCTTTGTTATAAATAGATACTGAAATTTGTTTTTACAGAATTTTTTTCTTATCATCTGCCAATTCAATTCTGTAACAGATTTTTATTCGTTGCTGTTGACATGAGTCTCGGAGGCTTCCCTACAAATTGTTCAACTTTAGTATATTTTCTTGGTCAGTTCAACTTCATCATCCATCCATTGACAATAACATTCTGATCACCGTTCAACAGCAGGTATGGTTTCGTAGTATAGGACAATTTGTGTCCAATTTCAACTTCAACTAACGAATTTGTTGTGCACTTTACAGGTTTACTGAATTGCTAGGAAGAGAGAGTGATAAGGATAAGGATTTGGCAACGACTTTTGGGAGAAGATCCCCCGCCTTCTGCGCTTATTGCTCATCACGTATTTTATTATGTAAGTCCATATTTTCATACAAACTATGCGGCATGTTGTTTACGAAATAGGAAATCAGTATCAGACTGACTGCGGACTGATATGAAGTAGGTATATGGCTGTATAACAATACAGTTACGAATGCTGCTTCACGCAACCTAATACTTACTCCATTATACACAAAAAAATGTCAACATTTAATCCATTCATCCAAATTGCCACAAAAACATTAGCTAACCAGTCAGCAATACATTGATGATCAGACTACATAGCAACTCTGTTCATATTAAATTGGATATCTAACACCTTGGATTAACAATATAATGTTGACTGACCAATTTTTAAAGAAATAAACTAAATAATAAGTATTTTTCATATCGGGATTATTTGCAGTTCCTTTTTAAGTAAGCTTTAATATTTTTAATGTAAGTTTTGTTTCACCAGCTAAACATGTTTGACATCACCTGTTTATATCATATTTATGATAACTGGACAGATTCCTTATTCATGGATTGGTTCCACTGCACAGATCATTTCGTATTACTTAGTACATATACCATTCTTTCCTCCATTTTCTTACTCTCTGTTTAATATGCCCAGTGGTTAGACAGAGATAGTACAAATTCTGCGTAAATGGGTATTATGAAACAGAGACAGTGTTTCCAGGCACTTACTGGACGCAATTGCTCTTCCCTACATTTTATTTCACTTTAGCTGTAAACTCGACTACAGGAAAGTGGAATCAGGTTTTTTTCTTCTACATAATCACTGTATGGTTTAAAGTATCAGTCCTCCTGAGTTCCAAATAAAGACTTCAAAGACTTCATCATTGATTTTTCCATCTGAATAGTTAGTGATTGCTGTAATTACAGTACACATTGTTCAACCAATCTTTTATTGGAAGTAACTCGGTTCCAAATGTACTACGGAATTGATATTGAGGGTTTTATCTTTCAAGGAAACTTTAGTTTAATAATACACGACTGTATACTGGTAACTCTGTGAATCACCAAAAGTACATATGTGAATGATTGGTTACTTCTTTAGTAGAACCAATAATGCAGTGCATACCTTGCGTTAAAGAACTAAATCAGTGCATTTTTTAATACAAATTTGTGTCGTTTATAATTTACTACCACTGTAAATTTATGTTATTTTATGCAGAAATGGAGGTACCAATATGTACCTGATTTACTGAAATGGTCGGTGGGCTATATGATGCATACATTAGATACAGACAGTTCCAGTGATCATCATAGACGAAAATACACATTCACGGTGCCACCAACCTTATTTTTTTCAGAACCTAAAACCGTATTCCATCTCAGGTACGTACCATAACTTTGGACTGTACAATTTTTTTTATTGCAAGAGCCTTTCATGCTTCAGAATTGAAGTAGTGCAGTTTTTTTATGTGACTTGCATGTAATAATAGTAATATACATATTTATTAGTCAAAATGCAGTTTCTAACCATTAAGGTGAATATGTCAAACCTGAAAATAAAACAAATGTTCACACCTACCTTATTTTTCGTAAATACATTAACTGAAATCTAACAGTTAATGATTTATGTTTTGAAAACTTTACTGTCCATCTTTCCTTTTTTTTAACTTCAACTCACCACTAAAATCCTTAAGTAGTTGGTAATTGTAAAAGATTAATATTTGTAAACACAAATCTATGCACGTACATTAGTCAAAAATCCAGTAATTATACGACATATTTATTTCCCTATAAGATGTAAGCATTATTTAGTACGAAAAATATACAAATTTACGGTTGAAAAGGTACTCAACACAAACAGGTAAATACAAATTTATGGTTCATCATCTTTACTTACATATAACTGCATACGCATATTTCTGTATGCTCACTTATTATTTACATTGATTTTACATCATAATGCACATACTGTACTGCACGTTATCGTATATTTGGTCCCCACTAGCACATTATTAGTAATAAAAAGAGAGTGAGAACCATTCAGCCATAACTGCCATTATATGATCATTTTAACTATAGACATGTAATATTACTACTTAACTGATATCACTACATTTTAGTATATGGATTTGTTGATTCTTCAACTACCACGGTTGCACCGGGAGCTATTGTTTACTCATCTTGCTCCCTTTCTTTTACAACCAGTCACCCACATTATCTACCTTCTTCATTTAATTAACTGCATCAAATATGAGTACCATGACTGAATATCATGCCTTTATATTCAGCTTACTTCATTTATAAGATCAAAAGCGGAAAATATAACTTACGTAATTTAATATTATCTTACTCAACCAACATAACTATTGCCAGAAGGTATAACAGTATGAAAAAGTATTATTACAGTTGCATAATTTATGCTATGACTATATACTGCACTTATATCTTTTATGCATATCTGAAATTGGTGTTAAGTACATAAGTTATGTAGGGAAATGGGAAGACGCTGTTGACAATACTGTTACATGTTTTACTTCTACTAGTATACAGTCAATATTAATTCATCTTCATTAGTTCAAAATACGCAACGATTCTCAACTATTGTTCTTCCCATCTTATGTTCACTTCATCTGGATGTTCGTTAACACTCACATCGTACATACAGACATCCAGGGAATCCATTTTTGGGTTTATGATATTCTCCTCCTCTATGAACACTTATACACCAGTACTATTTAGGCAGAGAAATATAAATATTTAATCTATGAAATAAATTAATTACATAACATTAATTAAGTTACAACTCCGTGGCTTCATAGACATAACAATTTATTACTCTCATACTTCTAAGTACTTAATGACGTCTCCATTATTTTTTTCCTTCACCCTGTTTAGTTGCTACATTATTCGTTTCTTATTTCCCCAAAATTTGATATAGCTCATCAGTAATATATGCTCAAAATCCAGCAAAAAACAATTTAATACTGTCAAAGTTCATTTACCTTTCATCTATTTCATGATGACTGAAAAATACTTCCTTAACATTACTTTTATTCGCACCTGAGATTGCATATTAAATTATAGGAGTAGGCATTAGATGAAACAGTAACAATGCAGGAAGATAGAATAGTTGTTTATTTAAACTTATAACGTTTCCAAATTTTTATACAACAATTTTCTCTGCTAAATTTTAATTTGTCATCACATTTGTTGTTCGAACAACATTTTTTACACCCTTCATCCTCACTTAATATCCATTTATATAAACAATATTTATTACATGTTCATAAACTATGTCTACATTTGAAAATTATATAAAATATGTGTACATCCATGCAAGTAACATACACTATTTGTGATCAAATCTGCATGTGCATTCTTTAGGCATTAATGAGAGGTATATTATCCATGTGGGGTGGGAAATGAAATATTCTTTTTTCCCTCAATGGATAGGAGTAAATTACAGTAACCATGGAGCAAATGTGTAACATGAATATAAAGCTTCGAACATTCCTTTTTGAAGGTATGGCTATAAACGGTAATCTTCTGTGCAAAAACAATTTCCTGCTCTTATATAAATAGATACTGAAATTTGTTTTTACATAATTTTTTTTCTTATCATCTGCCAATTCATTTCACTAATAGATTTTTGTTCGTTGCTGTTGACATGAGTCTCAGAGGCTTCCCTACAAATTGTTCAACTTTATTAACTCTTCTTCGTCAGTTCAACTTCATCATCCATCCACTGCCAATAACATTCTGATCACTGTTCCACAGCAGGTACGGTTTCGTAATATAGGACAATTTGTGTCCAATTTCCGCTTCAACTGACGAATTTGTTGTGCACTTTCCAGATTTACTGAATTGCTACGAAGAAAGGGTGATAAGGATAGGGATTTGGAAATAACTTCTTGGGTGAAGATCCCGCGCCTTCTGCGCTTACTGCTAAGCAGGTAATTTACTATATAAGTCTGTATTTTCATACAAAATATGCGCCTAGTTGTTTACTCACCTGTTGTACTATCACACTGACTGCGGACTGATATGAAGTAGTTTTGTGGCTGTATAACAATACAGTTATGAATGGTGCTGCATGCAACCTACTACGTACTCCATTATACACAAAAAAATATTAAAATTCAATCCATTTCATCCAAATTGTCACAAAAAGATTAAATAACCAGTTAGCAATACATCGATGATCAGGCTAAAAAGCAACTCTGTTCGTAATAAACTGGGTGCCTATCACCTTAGATTAACAATACAAGGCTGACTGACCAATTTTTAAAGAAATAAACTAAATAATAAGTATTTTCCATACTGGGCTTATTTGCAGTTCCTTTTTTTTAATTTTTAATATTTTTACTTTAACTTTTGTTTCACCTATTAAACATGTCCAACATGTTTGACATCGCCTATTTATGTCATATTCATGATAAACTGGCAAATTCCTTTTTCACGGATTGGTTCCTATGCACAGATCATTTCGTGTTACTAACTAAATATATCATTCTTTCACCTGTTTTCTTACTCTCTATTTAATATGCACAGTGGTTAGACGGAGACAGTCCGGACTCTGCATAAATGGGTATTACGAAACGGACACGCCGTTCCTGCCACTTCTGGATGCAATCGCTCTACCCTACTTTTTATTGCACTTTAGCTGTAAATTCAACTACAGGAAAGTGGAATCAGGTTTTTTTCCTTCTACGTAATCACGGTATGGTTTAACATATCAGTCCTCCTGAGTTCCAAATAAAGACTTCATCGGCAATTTTTCCAACTGCACTGTTTGTGATTGTTGTGATTACACTACACATTGTTCAACCTGTTTTTTACTGGACATAACTCAGTTTCAAATGTACTACGGAATTAATATTGAGGGTTTTATCTTTCAAGCAAACCTTAGTTTAATAATACACGACTGTATACCGGCACCCTGTGAATCACCGAAAGCACATATGTGACTGAGTAATATTTATTTTGTAGAACCAATAATGCAGTGCATACCTTGCGTTAAAGAACTAAATCAGTGCATTTTTTAATACAAATTTGTGTCAGCTAAACTTTACTACCACTGTGAATTATATGTTCTTTTATGCAGAAGTGGAGGTACAATTTGTACCTGCTTTACTGAAATGGTGAGTAGGCTATACGATGCAAACATTAGATACAGACAGTTCCACTGATCATTTTGGACGAAAAAACAGATTCACGGTTCCACCAATCTTCTTCTTTTCAGAACCTAAACCCTTAATCCATCTCAAGTACATACCATAACTTTGGACTGTACATTTTTAATATTGCAAGAGCCTTTCATGCTTCAGAATTGAAGTACTGTAGGTTTTTTATGTGACTTCCATGTAATAATAGTACTATACAAATCTGACAAGAGTTGCCTATTTATTAGTCGAAATGTTGCTTCTACTCATTACGGTCAATGTGTCATGCCTGAAAATAAAACAAATGCTCACAGTTGCCTTATTTTACGAGAATGCTTTAACTGAAACCTAACATTTACTGAATTATGTTTCGAAAACTTTACTGTCCAGCTTTCCATTTTTTTTAAACTTCAAATGACCACTACAATCCATCATAAGTTGGTAATTGTAAAAGATTAATATTTATAAACACAAATCCATCCACGTATGTTACTTAACAAGCCAGTAATTATATGACTTATTTATTTCCGTATAAGATGTAAGCATTATTTACTAAGAAAACTATACAAATTTACTGTTGAAAAGGTACTCAATGCAAATAGGTAAAAACATCTGTATAGTTCCTCACCTGTAGTTACATATAACTACAAACGCATATTTCTGTACGCTCACTTATTGTTTACATTTATTTCACATCATCCTGCACATAGTACTTCATTTTTTTCCTCACTTACCATCAACTGCATTACCCCTTTTTCCTGTGTGACCGTACTAACCCCCTGCTATTTCACATGATCCTCTCTCATCAATACGTACTGAATTACAAATATAACTGAGTTCAAATATGGTCTGTAGGCAGTACAGCTGTAATCCACCCACGAACTCCAAATATTTCACATACAGACAGCTGTTAACATCAACTACCAAAGTGTTCAACTGCACGTAATTTGTGCCCGTTGCAACTGTCTATTAGATACAGTTATTTTCCCAAATTCAACCGGTCAAACCCATTCCCTTACGTAACTACATCAACCACGCCCAGAAACAAACCAACTTCTGTACACGTTATGAGAATATGGCTTTTCAAAACTATGCGGAAGTTATACTCTACTGTTTCCAAGTACAAATAACTCAGCATTTTCATTTGTTATCCACCCAAGGCCTCCACAAATTTTACTCCACCACTGTACGGTATACTCCCTGGGAACTTCCCTCTCCATTAACAGATTAAAATTCCATGCCCCACTAAACCTTCTACGTACATACCCCACTGCAAATATCATACTGCAAATATCATATTTCTAACAGTTCTACTACTATTCTCTTTGCCACTGCTGTAAATCCTTTTTACATTTCTGTCCACAGCTATCAGAATGGCGAACCAATATCAACTACTGTCTGAGTTGTAAGTAGGTCCTAATTGAGATCGCATACACGTACGACTGTCTAGGATGTGGAACTCAATCTCTAGAGCCGTAAAAGAGATTTACTCCACAAATCTTTATCTTCTTGACGTAAAGGTGAGTCGTAAACCCACTTACTATGTGGACAATTTAGTTACCACTTACTTGCATCCTGCAAGTGGATCACACATGACTATACCACAGGGGAACCAAAAGCATGTTGTTGTGCCAAAGAGTTTGGTCAACAAATACTCATAGATGTTTGAAGAACAATGTTTATACGAGATTGAAACGTTCAACGTCTACCCTTCGCAGAATATGTACCGTCCAATAGACGAGGAGTTGATGATCCTCTTTCGTAATGACACTAAAGTAAAACGGCTGCCACTAACACTGCACAATATTCCTAGATACAAATTTGGTTTTGTGGATAATAAAACTCTTGCTCAACGCATAGATAAGGTGGCTCAACTTACAGGTGCGCTCATTTTCCTACCACTACACGCCGTATACTATCATTCTACCGTTTCCACTACCACTTCTACTCATATTTGTTTGACATTCCTCCTTTTCCCTTCTTCCTACCAGATGTTGGTGGGGTACTGCGAAGTATTTCAGATGTTGTCCAACTGACAACAAGGACCGGATGTCAAACATCTAAAAGAGAGGTCACTGTTTACGCTGGAAGGTTTAACATTTATCCATGTGTCACATTTACGTCTACTGTAACGTACGCGGATTTTCGTTGCCGAAAAACCGAATAGTTATGGGTTTTAGAAAAGAATTTAGGAAAAGAAAAAGACAGAAGAAGAGAGAAGAAGATAGAAAATAGAGAAAGAAAACAGAAAAATAGAGTAGAAAATAGAACATTTAAAAATAGAAGAAAAAGATAATAGAGAACATAGAACGGAATAGAAAACTACAGAACAACATCAGAATCTCACAATTCGCAGCGGAACAACATATAATAATAAATGAATAATCTTTAAACAAAGAACTATATCAGTTATTACATTTTATACATTTCATTTCATCATATCATCAGAGTATACAACATCATACAACAACAAACAGTGCAGCGGAAAAAGAAATACTATATAAACTAGTAATGCGCCATGCCATCCAGCTTGCCTCCAGCAATTCCAGAATATCCAGAATATCCTGATAAACCTTAAACTCTTGACTGCCCGTGTGGAAATTGGTGGGCACCCAGAGTTTAGGAAGGAAAACAATAAACTCCAAGTCAGTCATGTGACTGGTGTGAGAACTCAAAACAGTTTATTTATCTTTAAAATCAATAGAGAGATATTTTTATTTCAATTCGCAATGCTTTTAAAAATGAGACTACCATAAGGCCTCCCGCACACACACACAATGCAAACGCAGAATCGGAGGAGATTTCTCCTTATGATAGTCAAAGATGCTTGATACGCATTTAAAATAACATTTGATATTATTACTAGTGCATAGTATAGGAAAATCATTTCAAAAATAAAGATATAAATCTTAGCCAGCATAGACATTCCGCACTTATGCCTACTATAGCTACTATGTTCAATAGCAGGTTACCGCCACATTCCATAGCAGGTTATACAACTAAAACCGTACAAGTTTCGTATTGTTTCTTTGGATTTCCAACGAATGATCAGGCCAAGGAACTTCCCATTGCCACATGAGAATGCCTCTGGATGGACATCCCCGAGAACCAAACCGGATCTCTACCAACACAAGGCCGGGTTACCCCTAACTGAGTAACAACTGACCGAATATGCCATCCCCCGGTCCTTTGGGACCTTTATCACTAAGCGCTCGCAATCAATTCACACAATCATAACAAAGTGTTTTCAACATGAGTAAGTATCTGGGCTCCATACCATGATACCACCCTTTTCCAGAAGGAAATGCACATATCCTAAAGGGCGCTACCCCTCATAACCTTGCCGCATCTTTCCTGTTTTGACCATTCACGGGGTGTGAGGCTCGACGAATTCACGTCCACAAAAACATACTTTATACAAAAGCCATGCTTTGGGTCAACAAATGATCAACACAATGATCACAAGGATAGACGATCAAATAAACGATCCTATCACAAATAATCAACACAATGATCATTTCAGCATCACTCAGCATGTCACATTACCAAATTGGGAATATATCGCTGATAACTTCAACTATATAACCTCTGAGCACGTACGTCTCAGAGAAGGGTGTTAAGCTAAAAGAATAAATTCTCCGCCACCAACAGAAATATATTTGAAAGAAATCGGCTTTATATCTCAACTTGTAATGTCAGACATACAATCCATACAAGTCTGTTCCGGGCTCGAACAAAACCGAAGGCACTTCTTACGAAGCCCTTGCAATTCGGGTATTCACAATCCCGATCGAATTTCCCATCACTTAAGGAATCTCTATACCAGGAGCTACCCAGTGCAGAGACAATCGATAGGTCATTCTATCGCTTTCACAAATACTCGGTCTTCAACACCGATCTTCAAATGCAATTCACAACGACGTATCACATATTCGGAATGGGTTATACGACCCCATGGTCCTTTCCCGGTTAACCCGAATAGTGAGCGCTTATTCAAAAATAAGTGTAGCATTCACATTCAAACAAATCACATCAATTACCCATTCAAAGGGAAAATATTGATAGTCGGTTATTGAACTATCAATTGATATGCACACATCACCAGGTTCCAAATAATTTTCCAAATTATTTATTTTCCCAAAATATCTTTACAAGATATAAAATTTTCACACTTCAAAAATAAATCAATATTTATTTTCAAACAAATTCTACTTTCTTTTATAAATTCCTGGTGAATTTACATTCCAAAGTATTAATGAATATACGACTTCAATTCGATTTATAATATTCATTTTCAATTTATCTTCAAAAAGATAAATTCTCTAATATTCACTTTATATTGGAAAAACATTTCCATACTTATTTATTCATAAGTAATTCACAATTTTTATTTATTTTCAACACTTGGAAAATATTCAATACACTTAAATCGAGATTAAGTATATATTTCATTCTTTTAAGGAAATCATTCACTTAAACATATTTATTTGGGTCAAAACGAATGTTGCGTAAAACATCGTTACAACGTCCCAAAATCACTAGTATAGGGATTCGAATTTAAAATAGATATATAAATCCCAATACTATACAAAACATTTCCTTTCGGAAATGATTTACTATAACAACAGTGTTATAGTCCACCATTTCCTTTTATTTCTCGAAAACGTCTATTTCAACAATAAATGTTGAAATCTATGGTTTCGAATCTCAACACATTTTAAAACATCGTTAGATCGTTTTAATTCTATTTAAAACATCCAAATCCAAAACATTTTCTTTAACGTGTTATTCACTATTCAAAAATGTGAATAAACTTCGTTAACAAATCTCATCCTTTTATTCATTTTAATTCAAAGGATTATTCACTATTCAAAAATGTGAATATAACTCCATTAAATAAGTTATGACAATTAACTTATCAAAATAAGTTGTTTGCGGATTTATAAAACAACGTTTATAAATTCCATTTCTATTTATTTATAAAAACTTCCTTTTTATAAATTCCTTTATTAACCTATTCCAGTTTATAACTAAATTATAAACTAAACGTTCATATTATAAGTTAATTACTTATAAAACGATTATTTTACAAAATCGTTCCTTTAGAGACTTTCCAATTTATAAATCTTATAACTTATAAGATCCATTTATCTAACCAATCTATTCTTCAAATAATTTCACCAAATTTATAAATCTTACTATTTATAAATTTTCTTTTATAACTTCACAGTTTATAATTCTATAATTTTCATTCATTTATGAATTTCATTTTCACTTCATTCAAACACTTACAAAAACTCGTTTTATAAGTCAATATTTCAATTTATAAATATCCGTTTATAAATCTCTTAATATAAATCAATTTATATTATTCTTTTAAACGTCTTTAATTTCCTTTATAGTTTCACCATTTTGATTTATAAAATAATCAAATTTTATAAATCCTATATTTAAACTTTTATAATATGTTCAAAAATCCAATTTAAACTATTTTATAAAAATCATTAATTCACATTTCTCAAAAATCAGCTTTTAACTATATTTCACAAAAACCATAATTTTTATAACATTAAAAATTATATCGTTATTTATTCATAATGGATTAATTCCAAAATATAGTATATTCTCAAAAATCACTTTAAAATTATTTTAAAATCCCAAAATCTGGGTCCAATGATGCTACACACCAAATAGTCAATCACGACAAACAACGATATCATATATCGATATGAAAATCCATCAAATATCAAAATATCTGAAAATCAAATAAAAACTGTTGAGGAATCCAGTTGGATCCCTCCAACCTGTTTTCCTGCATCCACAAACATTAGCACAATACCAATTTCGCTCCAGTACGAAATTATCGCGGTATATGTTCTTATTAAATATTATCCGCTTAATAACGGCGTAATAGGGTCTCATCCGCAAAAAAATACGGGAAATCAATCAACTGCAATATATACATATGCCAATATATATATATTGATATTATATATAATACCAATTTCACTGTTTATGAAATATTCGCGGTATATGTTTTTATTAAATATTATCCGCTTAATAACGGCGTATAATGTCTATTTTAACAATCAATAGATATTAATCAACATTCAAACATGCATTCAAATATTTTAAATCTAACTATTTAAAATAAAAATCGAAACTGGTTCGATTGAGTGAGAAGTTCTCACCTTGGTTTTAATTTCCGTTTCAGCTTTTATTTCGAATAAAATTAAACGGACGTTTAATTTTACCCAAAATTCTCACTAACTCCAAACGAATCCAAACCAACTCCATCGCGTAGTGCTCGTCCATACGATTCCAACGCAACTGAGTTTGCATTTTTTCGACCTCGTATGAAAAAGTTATGAATTATTGAAGTTTACACGTATTTAAACTAATTTACAATATAAATTTACTAATTTTATACCAAAGCAGATCTTGGCCGTCCATTGTAGATCTAACGTCCCACCTCCTTCTTCCTCATCACGCGCAAAAGTTTCCAGGAACAAAACATAGCCGTTCAAACCCATATACACACGAACTAGGGTTGAATTATTCACCTCCATCGCTCGATGATACTTCGATCAGGGAGCGCCATTTCGAAGAGCTCGACTATCTTCATACACGGCCTGACCATGGTGACACTCAGCCCCCCATCTCCCCTCGTTTTGCATGCGCAAGCGTGGCCGAACGCACCACTATAGCTCCTCCCACGTTGCTCCGTTTCCGATCATCTCCGTATGAAATTAAAGCTCTCGTTATCCTCTACAATGTCGTAGTTAACAACTTTCATTGATTTTTGACGGATTGAAATAAATTAAAGGAAGAAGGAAACGAATTTTCAGCCCTTGGTTCATAGTGGCGGCTAGGGTTCTATCTTTTTTTTTATATTTATTTATGGAGAGGTGGGTCTATTTATAGAGTTTCGTTCGACACTATTCACCCGGAAATTCCGAACTCCGATTTAGGCGCCGAAACTGACGTACCTAGGGTTTATCCCGCGTTCCGGACACAATGGAACAGGTTTTGAAAGCTAATTCGGAAGTATGTGCGAGTTATGGCTGTAAACGCTCAATTTGAATTAAACCGATTTAAGCGATTTTCTAGGCGTTTTAATTTGTACAGGACAAACGGTAAATCCAATCGACTTGAAATTTGAAACCTTACTATAATATCACATTACGGATCCGATGAAACTGGTTTCGTCGAAATCCGAGACTTTTTGAAAAATGGCTATTTTTACTCGCAAAATTAAAATTAAAAATAAATCGATGCGTTTCGAGCTGCCACGATCAATCGATAACTCCGATTGACACGAAAATTGAAATCCGGTAATAACTAACTATTACGGATCCAATGAAACTGGTTTCGTTCAATTCTGAGACTGTTCAAAAATTGACTATTTTCACTAGTCGATTTAAATATTAAAATATTCAATTTTCACAAATTAACTTTTAATTCGATTTTAAAAGTTCTAAAATATCGTTCTAACTTCCATATGATAAAATAAAATTTTACAAATTATTTTCAATCATATTTAACCCTATTTTCAATTATTTCCATAATTTAACGTATTAAATTATCGATTTAATTATTCAATTAAATCCAAAAATTCAAATAAAAATTTATTTGACTTATAAATTCACTTTTTAATATTTAAAATTAATTAAATATTCAAATTTTAATTTCTAAAAATTCTGGGTCGTTACATCTACATTTTTGCTCACTAACACTCTCCATTTTAAATTTTACACAGTTTAAAAAATACATCTATCACTTTGTGGGCTGACAAAACTGACCTCATAGACGTGACTTCTGTTGAATCAAAAAAACAACCACCGTCAGTGATATTCACTTCTATGGTAGTCAAACTATTCAAAGGTATACTGTCGTTACTCATTTATATTTCATCGTCAAACATCAACCTTATCTCCAAGCTAACAAATGTAGGGGAGTTTACATTTTCATCCACCAATGCTACACAAATATACTTTAACACTGACTGTCCAGAGGTAGCAAAATTACTTTCCAGGTGTACGTCCACCTAATTTCTACCGACTATTGCTACTGTACACATTCAATCTAAAACCTTATTGCTACTTTATTACATTTCAGTGTCACCGATAGTGAAGGCAGTGTCGTTACATCAATTGAGCATCAGCGGCCTACATCTTCAACTACTTACGACCCAGAAATTAAAAGTACCATAGCTAGTATGTTAGACAACATACGATCTAATAGCTGCCACATATGTCAATATCTTTTAACTCAATCACTATGTTACCTCAACCTTCTGATTATCATTTTAAAATTTCTCCTTCCTTTGCAGTCAAAGAAGTATGTCGTAAACGCAACCTTGATGAGGGTTAACACATCATCAAGATGGAATTATCTTTCATGTCCCATTTGTAGGAAGACGGTGACAAAGGAAGCAACCGGTTTTAGCTGCTCCAAATGCAACAACAATATTACCCATCCAGTTAACAGGTATGCATAAGTAAGTTTACCATTCCCTTCCAACTCCCTTACATTACGTCATACCCTCACAGGTATAGGATTTCTATGGAAGTTTTTGATCATACCGGTACTACGACTGTGACTGCTTTTGACAAAGATGCTACCTACCTCCTCAAAAAGAGCGTCAACGAGATAATGAATATATCCAAAACGGTACACATCTTACACACACTATTTTCTCAGTTGACATTACTACCTTCAAACTGTCTAACCTTACCATGCAACTGTTGTCCCACTCCTTCCTCCTCTACCTCACCCGACCTAACGGTACTATTTCTTTTTCTTTAGACCAACGATGACGAACTGATTGATAAACTGTTCGCTAGCTTAATGGGTACAGAAGCTCGGTTTGAATTCAAACCGTCAAAGTACGACATACTGAATTACGGAAAATCACTCACTGTTAGCAGAGTTTCACATATTCACCACCCTTACAACCCTCTGCTTGATCGACCTGACCCCTTGGAACCAAAAGATTCAAAAGAAGGTGATGGTACACAGCTAACTGCTGAATCCAGCACAGTCACTAAAATTGGTATGACTCTCTCTCTCAAAGCTCTATCCATTCTTCTAACAATATATGACATACAATTTACCTACCAACGCTGCGCTTTTCTTCCTTAGGTGTGACAAACGTAGAAAATATTAAAGTAAAACAAGTTTGTATTCCACCACACACCCACACTTATTTCCACATAACACAAAACCTGACTAACAGATATACTACCCATAACTACAAGAGACAGACGACTGTTTACACAACGGCAGCATAACCGAACACACAGTTGGACGAGAGAATGAATGTACCTGTCACAGGCTGCCTGATGGTAAACAGAAAAAACGTGGACGACGGAGTGGAAGTAAGAGGAAGAAGTAGGCAGCCATGAGGGCAACTGCATGACGAACTATAGTACGTCCACAGCAACATCCTACCCCTATCCTTCCCAGTCCTAAATTTTGTGTTACGTCTGCAACTGTCCAACTTTATTTACTCCTGTACCAGCTTATGCCTTCAACTACGCACGAGAAAGCCGGTTGTATTTACTTTATATGTTTATGTTACTTTACATATGTGTACTACCGTTTGTAACCATGTATTTTCAAACATTGTAATGAATGACATTTACTAATACAGTCCAATTATGCTTCCTGTATACCCACTTCACTTTACTATTAACCACTGCTAATATGAACAGTCTGCAATAGTACAACCACTGTTACTATAATGTGGTTTGGTCAGTACAAACTTTTTCACAATATATATTTCGTACATACCTCACTGCAATGTGGTTTGGTCGGTACAAACTTTTTCACAAAACTATTTTTCACTCTTTTGCATCTAATTTATGTACTAAGATTTCATGAACTATGCTGTGAAAAAAGTACTAGCTACAAAGTGCAGTACGATCTATCAATTTGGTACACCATTATTATATGCGTCACTTGCTACAAACAACTATCTTATTGCTACAGCGAATAAAGCTTCCCTTTTTTCATAAATATGCTACTAACTTACTACACTGCAAAAAAATGTTAACCGGATAAAAAAGGCGTACTACAGATAATCCACTTTTTTTTAATGCAAATTTTTGTTTGTTGTTACAATATGATTTATCTATACTTGGGGTTTGCAATAACACGTTTGCCAATTTATTGAAGACCATTTTTTTCACTTCTTTCCCTCTTTTTCTCCCCAACGTCTCTGCTGCATTCCATGCCTCAAACATCACTACTTTTTGACGCATCTCCTTTTCATTTTTTGTTCCCATATTCACTTTTCACTTACAGTACGCACTTTGGCCTACAGACAACATGCTACTATCTTCCTTCTCATTTTGTTAGATTAAAATCACTATACTGTAATAAGCTAAGTTATAATCAGTTGTTGTATAAGCATAGTACAGCTGCTAAAAGGTTCCAACACTAATGTTCCTTAATTTTTAGGTCCAAATAGTAATAAGGAATAGGGAGGCAATAAGGACAAAGTTTGCACGAAACCATTGCAGTACGACTAAAACCCATTATACCATTTTGAGTGGATCTTCAAGCTGTTTCCTATTTTGTCATGCACTAAATTCATTAATACACCTACCTTGCTTCTACGATAACATAGCTAATCTGCAGGCTATACTCTTTACTTTATTTGTTTCCTCCAATACGCAGTGATACATGGCTTTGTCATACACTAAATTAATTAATACACTTACGTCACTTCTGCGATAACATAGATTTTTAGGTACGGCTAGCTAACTAGGGAGCAGTACAACGGTACGAATCAACTATGTCACACATTATGCCTATATTTTATGTCTCAACAGTCTGTCCCTTCTACATTACTTCCACTTACTGCATATTAAACAGTTTACCTTTTCTTCGTCAACATTATGTTTAATACTTTAACCGTATGATCAAAGAGATTGAAAAAAAAATATGGTAAATTTTTTTTTCATTCCACCAGGCTTTACCGGTCACTGACTGATATATATGGTACTTTTGTTCTCTTAACCTTTTTTGCGTGACTTCCAGGGTCTTACTTTTACACCGGAAATGCAGTAGAAGCCCACAATGGCATTCTCTGGTGGATGGCGGATGCGAATAGCTCTAGCACGTGCTCTGTTTATTGAACCTGATTTATTATTACTTGGTAAAATTTATTATATGGCACTGTATAATCAACGTCTCTCCCTTTTTGTACAAACTACTTCCTGAAAAATTCATTTTAAACAAAAAATAATAATGCTACTTCTCCACCTACCCTTACAACATCTGCCTACCGTGGTTAAACAACTACTTTTGACTTTAAAACATTAGCTCATTAATCACAAACTACAACTTATGCATTAGTACATATTTCTGCCTCATTTCTTCTACATTTAAATCTTCCTACCACAAAATATTTTATAATCCGTTTACATCAACTATGGTTTGTTAAGTTTTTCCTTCTCGCTACGTATTACAACAAATGTAGGGGTTACTACCCAGCACTTCACCTACCCTCCGCATACTTCTTTAAAATAAAAATGGACTACATACAAATGGACCTACACCTACAGTTCAATACCATCACTGCCAATAAACAGGCAACTTAATAATTTCACTGGCAATCAATATCTCAAGTGCATTTCACTATCATAAGCCGAAGAAGAAAATTTCTTTGATGGATATGAACACAACTCATTTGAATCATATGAAACTAGCAAGGCTGCAACAGGTTTATGTATTGCTAAGTATTATAAAAACATGGTAGAATATGTCAAAAGCAAACAACATAGTATAATAGATATACTGAGTATGAATATGAGTGTCCAAGTATACGTTTTTGTCATAACAGTATTATTATCAAGTTAATAATGAGTATGAATACAGGTGTCCAAAGCATACAACATAGTACATGAACTTGATTGAAACCTTAATCATGGATATATTTGCATTATAGAACAAGTTAATTTGTTTACAAAGTTAATTTGTTTATTTCCATTGTAATAATATCTTTTAGTCTGAATTTACTTAATCATTTGATTGAATTAGTTTTATCTTTTACTTATTTCCTATTGTCAAATATCATATTATTTTACTTGATATGTTATTTATTTCGTATATAGAACCTGAATTTGTAATACTATTATCCTTCTAAGAAAACTATAATACAAGTTCAGCACAATAGTTTGTTTTATGCAAACTATAATACAACTTTAGCGTTTTTATATGAGTTGACAACTTCAGCCTACATTTTTGCAGTAAAGTAGAGGAAGAGCAGTGCGCGTCATGGCCGGGTAGTTCTATAGAAAAGCCTAGCCATGTGTTGAAGCTGCAGAGAGATCGTGGGCTTTGTTAAGAAGGGAAGATGTTGGGTGTTGTTGATGAGATTCAGTTGGTTCAGCCAGAGAATTATGAGCTGAAGCTTGCGATTGGTGCATGAAGAGAACTAAAACTAATGAGAAACTCATCAAACTTGTGGCAATTGATGCATGAGTTTTGACCTGTAGCTTGCGTTTGATACAAGTCAGAAATAAAGCATATGGATGTTCAAGCCTAGAGGGCAGCAATACACTGCAGCAGTCGTAGGAGCAATGGCGTTGTGATGGAAGTCTGAAGTTGCGTGTTAAAGGTTGCTGCAAGTCAGGTTTGATACGCTGAAGACGCATGTTGATGGACCACTAGAGTTGCAAGCATCAGGCTCTACTGTGCATACTGGAACAGAGGTAGGGAGGATTGAAGGTGCAAGCTAATCAAGGATAAGATTTAGTGAGCCTATTTTGTGGAGTAATCTGGATGAGGTTGCTGGCAATCAGGTGCTGCTGAAACGATGACAACGGACTGATGTGGGATATTGGCAAAACTGGGGTGCATTGCTAACCAATCTGAGGTGCCTACAGTCTGGAAAAACACTATTGCGAGTGTATTTATATGTATATATGCCTATATATGTATAACTGGAGGTGTGACACAATTGGTTATGAGTTATATTAATTTTATGCAAGCTTATGAGTTAGGAAAATGTATGTAACTGTATATATACATGATCAGATCCATTGATTATGTGATAGTTGATTTATGTACATAACGGGTTCTGGTTTGTTTATAGAATTGTATAAAACTTTAGTTTATAATTCAGCATTTGAGTGTGCTTGCAATGTATATTTCAGCACCAAATACGTACATGGTACGATAAGTACCATAATATTATCCATGTATTTCTAATTCATTAATGCAACATTATGACAATCATTTACCACGTGAGTATACGATGTTCATGTTATTGTGCAATTCAAATATTCACAAAGTAAGAAAAAAATTCATTACTATGTGTAGTACACATATTTTCAAGAGAATGACATACCTAACTAAAAATAATTTTACAATGATGCTTACCTTGTTTACTTTTATTCGACATATATTTGAAAATTTATATTCCTAGAAACTTATCGTATCAATATAGTTACGAACATTGCCCGTGTGCGTAGCATGGATCACACACTATTATATGTTTGATATATTGACGATTTTGCTTCAAGCTTTCGTCAACTTCACTTAAAACTCAAGTATTTTGACTAATACAACTGCCATTTTCCTATTTTACATCAACTTTACGACATAGTGATAACAAACATATTGGGAGTCACTTATATTTAATTAATCTCCATGTTCTAACGTCTGCATTTGTAAAAGGATAAGTTTCTTCCACGTTGCACATAGAATAAAGATGTAACTTATATTACAAAACTACATTATTGATAACCTACGCCATATATATAATATATATTTGTGTGTACACACATATTGCATCTGCATGCACACATCACAGTATTATACAGCTCTATATTTATCTCTATATAAAATTCATTTATTTGGGTTATATTCTAAAAGACTCTACAGTCCGTCTGCACGAACATATACTGCGATAACCCATACCCAACAACATATTTTTTAACTCCTCATTCCATGGCTAAATACATTCAAAATACGTTCACACATCAAATTCTAATATAGCTTTTCCTACCCAATACACTACCAACACCACCCGTGTGCGTAGCACGGGTCACACACTGCAGATGATCTGTACATACTGCTTTAACAAACAATTGGACTACATTCATCTGGACCTACAATTACAAGGACATACCAGCACTGCTGTGTGCGTAGAACGGGCCACGCACTAGTTAAGATAGATATATAAATCCCAATACTACATAAAACATCTCCTTTCGAAAATCATTTACTATAACAACAGTGTTATAGTCAATCATTTCCTTCTATTTCTCGAAAACGCCTATTACAATAATGAATGTGGAAATCTATGGTTTCGATACTTAATACATTTTAAAACATTTTTAAATCGTTTTAATTCTGTTCAAAATATCCCTAAAACATTTCTTTAATATATTATTCACTATCCAAAATCGTGAATATACTTCGTTAACCAAATTCAACATTTCTACACATTTTATTTAAAGGATTATTCACTGTTCAAAATCGTGGATATATCTCCTTTAATAATCTATAACAATTAACTTATCAAAATAAGTCGATTTCGGATTTATAAAACAATGCTTATAAATTTCATTTATATTTTATAACAACTTCAACTTATAAAATCACTTTATTAACAAATTCTATCCATATTCCATTTACACGACAAAATCCAAATTATAAGCAAATTACTTATAATTCTCTATTTAAAAATTCGTTCTTTTTTTTATAAAATTCAAAATCGTAGATTCTATTCTTTTTATAAATCCATTTATATTATTATTTTAAAACGTCTTTAAAACTCCTTTATAATTTCATCAAAAAAATTCAATTTTATAAATCTTATATATTAAAGCTTTTATAATAAATTCAAAAATCTCTATTTAAACTATGTTATAAAATCATTAACTCCATATTTTCAAAAATCACATTTCAACTATATTTCTCAAAAATCATAATTTTTATAACATTAAAATTATAACGTTTGTTTATTTAAAATGAATTAATTCCAAAGTTTAATAAAATGTATACTTTCAAAAATCACTTTAAAATCCTTTTAAATTTGAAAATCATCACTTTAACACTTTTAATTTTTCAAAATAGGCCCAATGTTGCAACAACACTAAATATAACAATCACGGCATCCAAAACATTATATGATAATAGAATATATCACAATATCTGTAAATAAATCAATACGGGTGAGGAATCCAGTTGGATCCCTCCAACTTGTTTCCATGCATCCATAGATGTTAGCACAATACCAATCCCGTTCCAATACTGTAACAACCCGCATATTTATCGATTTTATATTTAAATATTTTATTTAAATATTTCATCGTTAGTCGGATTTTAGTCCGAAAAGCTACTTTTTGCATACGGTCGAATTAGGACTCGGGACCACTCCCGTTGAGTTTAAAATGCCGTTTGCGACCTTTTTGAGTATAAGCTTTGATATGTTTGGAGAAAGTTGATTTTTGCTACTTTTCACTTTGGGTTTGGTTTTGGGCTCAGCCCTATGTTAACTTATACTCAAATCTGAGCCACTCTTCCCCACTCACCCTCATTCTCTTCTCTTTTCAGTTCTAAGGCATTAATGGTGGGTGAGATTGGAAATTAAAACTCCAAAACCCTAGTTCCTCTTGCAAATCCAATTCCTAGCTCCAAATTCAAGAGAACCCATTGGTAAGCATTCTCTTCTTCTTCTCCAACTTATTCTCCTACCAATTGCATAAATTCCTAAACCTAATTTTGGGAATGTCCTTGTTTTGAGCATAGATTCAAGCTCATTTGGGTTGTGTTGAAGAGAGGTTGATTCTCCATTTGCTTTCAAGCTTCTTCTTGTTTGATTTTGTAAAAAGGTGAGATTTTTAATCTCACATCTAAGTCTATGAATTATCTTCGATTGTTAGGTATAAATTCCTAACACTTATTCTTGTGCAATTGCTTTTGATTTAGATTGCTTTTGAGAATATTCCAATTTTAGTGTTTGAAAGCCAAATCCTTAAAAATCATAGCTTTGAGGTTCAAATGTTTTTTTGGTGATGCATCGAGGAGCCAATAGGGCCGGGTAGCCGTTAGGCATAATTCCCTAGCGTCCGTGCTTGTTCGGTTGTGAATTGGTGGAGGTTGCATATCAATTTATGGGCATCAATTTGCAGAGCATCAGGTTCGGCCGACCGACCCCCCTGGTCCGGTCGACCGACCTGGTAGTAAAAGTGTAGTTGCACTTCTCTGTTTCTGGTTCGGCCGACCGACCCCCTTGGTTCGGTCGACCGACCTGATGCCCGAGAAGTTTTCAAAACAGGGTTCGGTCGACCGAGCTCTGTAACCGGCCGACCGACCTGCTGCATTTTTGCCTATTTCGCCTAGTTGTTTGAATTTCCAACTTTAATCGATTCGTGTTGTTTCCTATGTGTTGTTATCATTTGTTATGACTTTGAAGACTCCTTTTTAGGGATTTTTGAATATCCATTTTGATGGATTCTTTATCGATTTCGTTGGATTTTTATTCACATCTTCGTATGTGAATTTTAGTGATTGATTGTTCCTACAATCTTCTTTGTGTTTTGTCACTTTAAAAATATAAAGGTTTTCTATACTAGTAGTAAATATCAAAACTCTTTCCTCAAACGATTTCAATACTATTTTTATACCAAATTCGTTTATAAAACCATTTTCCAATCTATTAGTATATACAAACCTTTACCTCACTCGTATGAGAAATCTAATTAAACGACTTAGTAAAACGAGTGGTATGAAACGCTTGCATTTACTTCGTCGGTTAATTCTTGGACTTGTTCGATTGAATCCCCTGTGACAATTTTATAGTGGAGATCTACAGTTTGTTCGTAATTATTTAAGTTAAGCAAGTGGTTATGGGACATGAAGCTAAACTCATATATTTACTAGCTTAGTGTAATTGACACTTCTCGTTGATCATGACGATCATCTTTGTGATTTAGACTAGCAATGTGCGATGTCTCTTTGTCTGCGAGGGAGACTAAACCCCGTTTTGTGGAGTTTCGACTCAAATTGGTGGGGTAGCAACCCATGGTCTTCGGGCCGTTTGTGGAGGTTTGGCTTAATTTGTGATGGTTAGCAACCATGGAATTAGCGTTCCGTTTGTGATACACGTGTTGGCGAGCTTTATGCTCCTGTTTGTGATAGGCCTTCCCCCCTTTGTGATTTCTGGATTTCTGGAGATGATTTCTAGAATTTGTGTTTCAACAATTTTCGTGATTTCCATTGATAAGCTATATCGATATTTGTGCATTGGTGGATTTGTGTGTCATTGACTTTTGTGATTTCTGGATTTCGTGTGTTGAATTCTGGAATTTGTGTGTCATTGACTTTTGTGATTGACATTGATATTATCGTCAATATTTATGGTTTGGTGAACTAAATTAGGAGTATGACGTTTCTGTGATTCTTGTGTAGATTTTGTGACATTGAATAATCCCTTGTTGATTTTCAACTGCTTATATATCACAGCTTGGCATTGTGATTATTATGTGTTTAGTCATATCTCTTATTCTATAGCATTTCATCTGATATTTATAGTAAGACTGATCCGTTTATTATTTTCTTATTAAATAATACTCGGGTCAGACCGAGATGTTGCAGGTGCTTCTACTTGACTTCTCTTCTGGAGTTATAATATGATCTTTTGGCTAACTACTTAGATTAGTAGTTTTTGTTGTATACATTTGAGATACAGACTCTATGATGTATACTTACTCTTTTGTCTAGCACCTGTATCTATTCTTTCTGATATTGTGGATCTTGTTAGACCACTACTCTGATGAACACTTTTATGTGTTATATATATTCATATCTATTTCCGCCTTTGTGATATGAATTGTCTGTGACTGATTTATGTTATGTTTATTTCTATATTTGTTTCCGAAGATATTATAGCCACTGTGTAGTAGCTTTGAGTTTGTGTCGGTATGTCGGATTTCCCTTTTGATAAAGAAATGCATGTTATACTATCTGACATATCGATGCTCGCGCAAAGCAATTACACGGATGGTCGCTCCTCAACAGCCTTATTCTCCGTACTAGTTGACAGCATTCTCCGTAATGTTCTTGGCTAGCGTGGGTATAGAGGTGGGGCGTCACAGCTTGGTATCAGAGCCAAACTTCGGAACAATATGGAATAATATAACAAGGATCATCGTCCTAAGTCCATCTTAGGAGTCGTGCTTTAGGATTTAATTCGAGTCTTCGTACCGATTCATCCTATTTTCCTTATGATTCCTTGTTTATCTATCAAGATTGCTTGATATTCAATTTGGTGAATAACCTTTTTCTTCTTCTTCTTTCTTTCTAAAGGGAGAAAAATGTCTAGACCAGGCCGCCCCAGAGCCGTACCGTCTAGCACTCCACCCCAAGATGGAGTTTTTATGACTGCTCAACAGCTTCTTAATTTAGTGACAAATGCTCAAGCAGCTGGAGCTAACCCGGAACCTACTCACCCAAATTCGGGATTTGCACGCTTGTTCAGCGATTACACTAATTTGGGTGGGGAGCCATTCAAAGGTTCCGAAACTATTATTGAAGTATAGGCTTGGCTAAGATCATGCGATCGAATCTTTTCTCGCATGAATCTTATTGACCTTCACCGAGTTCAGGTGGCCTCTAGTATGCTCCGAGAAAGAGCATTGGACTGGTACGAGCTTCTTATTTCTGAGATTAATGAAGCGGATCTCACCTGGGAGCAATTCCGGGAACGCTTCGAGTTGAAATTCGTACCAGAAGCTGAGAAAGTGACATTGGCTCGACGATTTATAGACCTTGTTCAAGGTGAGTCCTCCGTGACTGATTACGTCGCCTCCTTCGAGTCGCTTTCCAAATATGGGGTTGAATACATCAACACCCCTTTAAAGAAGAACCAGAGGTTCGTCTATGGCTTAAACAAAAATCTCAAGAAGCCATACTTCTAAAATTAGAAGTTTCTTTTGACCAACTCGTCGATATCGCTCTTCGTCTTGAAGAGGCGGATAGGGAGAATGATGTTGAAGTGGTGGGTTCCAAACCAAACTTCAACAACAAGAAGAGACCAAACAAATTCAAAGGCCCTTATCCCAATAAGAAAGGGAAGCAAGCAACCTCCGTGGCAAAGACTTCTTCCTTTGGCCGTGGGGAATGCTATAATTGTGGTTCGAAGGATTATGCGAACAAGTGCCCAAAGTCTCTCTCTTGTCGCTACTGCAAAGTTCCCGGTCATGTTATATCTTCATGCCCCAAACTTCAAGGCAAGAAGGAGGGAAAGTTAAATGTTGCTCAAGCCCCTGGCAACACATCTCGTGGCCAAGGTATTTCTCATTCTATTCTGGATGGAATTATTTTATTTCGTGATCATCCTATTCGAGTTCTTTTTGATACGGGTGCGTCCCATTCTTTTATATCAAAAGAACTTGTTGATACTTTTTCTTTGGATGTTTTGTGTTTAATGACTTTTTTGAGAATTGCGAATCCGGTTGGTGGATCCGCAACAATCAGTTTATTGTGTAAAGATGTCGAGATTATTTTGTGTGATTTTCCTTTCCTAGCCGATTTGCATGTCATGCGTTATTTAGGCTTTGGAATGATTTTGGGAATGGATTGGCTTAACCGTTATGATGCTCATATCCTATGTCCTGAGCGGACTATTCATCTTCAACATCCTCAATCTGTTAAGCATATTTCTATTAGTCTTCAAGATTCAGTTTCCAGCTTGGTCGCATCTTTATATTCTTTAAATCTTCGTGATGACGATGATGATGATGAGGGTGATATTATTTCTCTTATTCACGTCGTTCGTGAATTTTCCGACATATTCGAACCCGTTTTAGGATTACCACCTAAGAGGGCAATTGAGTTCAGAATTAATCTTATTCCTGGAGCTCAACCTATCACTCGTCCTCCGTATCGTATGTCTAATAAAGAAAACGAGGAGATGCCTAAACAATTATCCGAATTGGAGACGAAGCAATTTATTCGCTCTAGTTCCTCGCCTTGGGGAGCTTCGGCTATTTTTGTGAAGAAATCCGATGGTACACTTAGGCTTTGCGTTGACTACCGCAAGCTTAATGATATTACTGTCAAAAATAAATATCCTTTACCTCGGATTGATGATCTATTCGATCAGCTTAGTGGTGCTAAGGTCTTTTCGCGATTAGACTTAGCTACTGGATTTCATCAGCTTCGTATTGCAGAGGATAGTATTCCATTGACCTCGTTCCGTACTCGTTACGGATCTTATGAATGGCTTGTCATGCCATTTGGTTTGACGAATGCTCTGGCGTATTTCGTTGACCTTATGAATAGAGTTTTCAAAGACTTCCTCGACCGGTTTGTTCTTATCTTTATCGATGATATTCTTGTGTATTCTAAAACCGAGAAGGAGCATGAAAAACATCTTCGGATTATGTTGGAAACTCTTAGGAGTAATTAATTAAGGTCAAAATTTTCTAAATGCCACTTTTGGCAATCTCGTGTGAAGTTTCTCAGTCATGTTATTTCCGAATCCGGAATTTCCGTGGATCCTTCAAAGATTGAAGCGATTCAAGATTGGAAGAGACCGGAGAGTGTGACAGAGATTCGTAGTTTTCTCGGATTGGCGGGCTATTACCGTCGTTTTATCAAAGACTTTTCTAAGATTGCCGTGCCTCTCACTAGCTTGACTAAGAAAGGTGTTAAATACATTTGGTCGGACAAATGTGAAGCTTCTTTTCAGAAATTAAAAGAACTCCTTTCTGATGCTCCTATTCTTGTTATTCCCGAGGGGAATCAAGATTTCGTTGTTTATACCGATGCTAGTCGCGTTGGTTTGGGTGCCGTTCATATGCAAAGAGAACGTGTTATTGCTTATGCTTCTAGGCAATTGAAGCCTGCTGAGACTAGATATGCCACTCGTGACTTAGAGCTCGCGGCTATTGTTTTCGCCCTTCGTATTTGGCGTCATTATCTTTTAGGAGAGAAATTTGTTCTTTATACCGATCATAAGTCCTTGAAGTATTTATTCTCTCAAAAGGAACTTAATTTGTGTCAACAGCGTTGGCTCGAATTTCTTGCACCATATGATCTTGATATCCTTTATACTCCCGGAAAGGGAAATCGTGTTGCCGATGCACTTAGTCGAAAGCAACAAGCGGTTGATTCTATGATGGTATCTGAATGGAACGATCTCGAGATTTTATCCACTTGTGAAATTCGAGACCGTGTTACCGATTTATGTTCGTCATTTGTTTTATGTAACCTTGAGGCTCATCCTTCTCTTTTTGACCGCATTCTTGAAGCTCAAAGGCTAGATCCCGAAATGGCTCTTCTTGGCCAAAATATTAGGGATAAAATTGATATTGAAGGTTTGAAAGACTTTGATATCGATTCTCGTAGCAGCATTCGGAGATTTGGTAGACTTATCCTACCAAATATTAGTGATCTTCGTAAAGATATTTTAGAAGATTCTCATCGTTCTAAATTTACCATTCATCCCGGAAGTAGTAAAATGTACGCAGACATGAAGCGACTTTATTATTGGGAGGGAATGAAACTTGACATCGCTAACTTCGTTAAGCGTTGCATGACTTGCCAACTCGTTAAGGTCGAACATCAAAGGCCCGGTGGGTTATTGCAACCTTTAGAAATTCCAATTTGGAAGTGGGACCAAATTTCCATGGATTTTATAGATGGCCTTCCCCGTTCTCGTTCGGGTCATGATAGCTTGTGGGTGATCGTTGATAGACTTACTAAATCCGCCCATTTTATTCCCGTTCGGTCTAACCGAACCGTTCCTCTATTGGCCAAACTCTTTGTTAAAGAGATTGTTAAATTACACGGTGTTCCTACTTCTATTGTTAGTGATCGCGATCCATTGCTTACTAGTGGATTTTGGAAGAGTCTTCAAAAAGCTTTAGGAACGAAGCTTAATTTTAGCACCGCTTATCATCCTCAGTCCAATGGACAAACCGAGCGTGTGAATCAAACTCTTGAAGATCTTCTTCATGCTTGTGTTCTTGATTTTGGTGGAAGTTGGGAAGATCATATTTCACTAGTTGAATTTTCCTATAATAATAGCTTCCAATCTAGTATTGGTATGGCACCTTTTGAGGCACTCTACGGAAGGCCATGCCGATCTCCTTCTTGTTGGCTTGAGACCGGTGAGAAGCTGGTTTTAAGTCCAGATTTTATTCGTGATTCCACAGAAAAGATTGACCTTATTCGTCATAGGATGAAAGAAGCCCAGAGTAGACAAAAATCCTATGTCGATAACCGGAAAAGGAAATTAGAATTTTCTGTGGGAGATCTCGTGTTTGTTCGTGTTTCGCCTATGAAGGGTGTTGTGCGATTCAGTCGATCGGGAAAACTAGCGCCTCGATATATTGTGCCATTTCCTATCACCGAACGTATTGGTTCCATGGCTTATCGCCTTTTATTACCGGCTCAATTTTCTGCTATTCATGACGTGTTTCACGTTTCTCAATTACGGAAGTGCCTTCGAGATTCCGATTCTATTCTTGAGCCCGGTGTTGTGGAAGAGATTGAAGTTTCGCCTAATTTAACTTATGAGCAACATCCTATTCGTATCATTGCTTCGGAGGTCAAACGACTTTGAAATAAAGATGTTCCGCTTGTTAAAGTTCAATGGTCTTTAAATCCTAAGGATTATTCTTGGGAATCTAGAGAGTACATCGAGCGAACACATCCGGACTTACTTTCTCGTGCTCTTTGAGGTGAACTTCTTATTTCAATCTTCTTTTGTGTTGAATATGCTTTTATGGTTGTTACTATATATCTTCTTCTAAAAATATTATGAGGATGCAATTTCTTTAAGGAGGGGAATCTGTAACAACCCGCATATTTATCGATTTTATATTTAAATATTTTATTTAAATATTTCATCGTTAGTCGGATTTTAGTCCGAAAAGCTACTTTTTGCATACGGTCGAATTAGGACTCGGGACCACTCCCATTGAGTTGAAAATGCCGTTTGCGACCTTTTTGAGTATAAGCTTCGATATGTTTGGAGAAAGTTGATTTTTGCTACTTTTCACTTTGGGTTTGGTTTTGGGCTCAGCCCTATGTTAACTTATGCTCAAATCTGAGCCACTCTTCCCCGCTCACCCTCATTCTCTTCTCTTTTCAGTTCTAAGGCATTAATGATGGGTGAGATTGGAAATTAAAACTCCAAAACCCTAGTTCCTCTTGCAAATCCAATTCCTAGCTCAACAAACCCATTGGTAAGCATTCTCTTCTTCTTCTCCAACTTATTCTCTTACCAATTTCAGAAATTCCTAAACCTAATTTTGGGAATGTCCTTGTTTTGAGCATAGATTCAAGCTCATTTGGGTTGTGTTGAAGAGAGGTTGATTCTCCATTTGCTTTCAAGCTTCTTCTTATTTGATTTTGTGAAAAGGTGAGATTTTTAATCTCACATCTAAGTCTATAAATTATCTTCGATTGTTAGGTATAAATTCCTAACACTTATTCTTGTGCAATTGCTTTTGATTTGGATTGCTTTTGAGAATATTCCAATTTTAGTGTTTGAAAGCCAAATCCTTAAAAATCATAGCTTTGAGGTTCAAATGTGTTTTTGGTGATGCATCGAGGAGCCAATAGGGCCGGGTAGCCGTTAGGCATAATTCCCTAGCGTCCGTGCTCGTTTGGTTGCGAATTGGTGGAGATTGCATATCAATTTATGGGCATCAATTTGCAGAGCATCAGGTTCAGCCGACCGACCCCCCTGGTCCGGTCGACCGACCTGCTAGTAAAAGTGCAGCTGCACTTCTCTGTTTCTGGTTCGGCCGACCGACCCCCTTGGTTCGGTCGACCGACCTGATGCCCGAGAAGTTTTCAAAACAGGGTTCGGTCGACCGAGCTCTGTAGCCGGCCGACCGACCTGCTGCATTTTTGCCTATTTCGCCTAGTTGTTTGAATTTCCAACTTTAATCGATTCGTGTTGTTTCCTATGTGTTGTTATCATTTGTTATGACTTTGATGACTCCTTTTTAGGGATTTTTGAATATCCATTTTGATGGATTCTTTATCGGTTCCGTTGGATTTTTATTCACATCTTCGATGTGAATTTTAGTGATTGATTGTTCCTACAATCTTCTTTGTGTTTTGTCAATTTAAAAATGTAAAGGTTTTCTATACTAGTAGTAAATATCAAAACTCTTTCCTCAAACGATTTCAATCCTATTTTAATACCAAATTCGTTTATAAAACCGTTTTCCAATCTATTAGTATATACAAACCTTTACCTCACTCGTATGAGAAATCTAATTAAACGACTTAGTAAAACGAGTGGTATGAAACGCTTGCGTTTACTTCGTCGGTTAATTCTTGGACTTGTTCGATTGAATCCCCTGTGACAATTTTATAGTGGAGATCTACAGTTTGTTCGTAAATATTTAAGTTAAGCAAGTGGTTATGGGACATGAAGCTAAACTCATATATTTACTAGCTTAGTGTAATTGACACTTCTCGTTGATCATGACGATCATCTTTGTGGTTTAGACTAGCAATGTGCGATGTCTCTTTGTCTGCGAGGGAGACTAAACCCCGTTTTGTGGAGTTTCGACTCAAATTGGTGGGGTAGCAACCCATGGTCTTCGGGCCGTTTGTGGAGCTTCGGCTCAATTTGTGATGGTTAGCAACCATGGAATTAGCGTTCCGTTTGTGATACACGTGTTGGCGAGCTTTATGCTCCCGTTTGTGATAGGACTCCCCCCTTTGTGATTTCTGGATTTCTAGAGATGATTTCTAGAATTTGTGTTTCAACAATTTTCGTGATTTCCATTATAAGCTTTATCGATATTTGTGCATTGGTGAATTTGTGCGTCATTGACTTTTGTGATTTCTGGATTTCGTGTGTTGAATTCTGGAATTTGTGTGTCATTGACTTTTGTGATTGACATTGATATTATCGTCAATATTTATGGTTTGGTGAACTAAATTAGGAGTATGACGTTTCTGTGATTCTTGTGTAGATTTTGTGACATTGAATAATCCCTTGATGATTTTCAACTGCTTATATATCACAGCTTGGCATTGTGATTATTATGTGTTTAGTCATATCTCTTATTCTATAGCGTTTCATCTGATATTTATAGTAAGACTGATCCGTTTATTATTTTCTTATTAAATAATACTCGGGTCAGACCGAGATGTTGCAGGTGCTTCTACTTGACTTCTCTTCTGGGGTTATAATATGATCTTTCGGCTAACTACTTAGATTGGTAGTTTTTGTTGTATACATTTGAGATACAGACTCTATGATGTATACTTACTCTTTTGTCTAGCACTTGTATCTATTCTTTCTGATATTGTGGATCTTGTTAGACCACTACTCTGATGAACACTTTTATGTGTTATATATATTCATATCTATTTCCGCCTTTGTGATATGAATTGTCTGTGACTGATTTATGTTATGTTTATTTCTATATTTGTTTCCGAAGATATTATAGCCACTGTGTAGTAGCTTTGAGTTTGTGTCGGTATGTCGGATTTCCCTCTTGATAAAGAAATGCATGTTATACTATCTGACATATCGATGTTCGCGCAAAGCAATTACACGGATGGTCGCTCCTCAACAGCCTTATTCTCCGTGCTAGTTGACAGCATTCTCCGTAATGTTCTTGGCTAGCGTGGGTATAGAGGTGGGGCGTCACAAATACGGAATGTCGCGGTATATGGGTTTGTATAAAATATTATCCGTTATTATGCGGCGCAATAGGGTCTCATCCGCTATATAGTGCGGGAAAATCAACTCCAAGTACATATATAACACAAATTCCACATCAAGGTGAAATGTCGCGGTATATGTGTTTAATAAATAACAACCGCATAATATACGACGTATAGGGTCCATTTCAATACACTAGATAATAATTTATCATTCAAGCATACGATCAAGCAATTCTAAATCTAACTATTTGAAATTTAAATCGAAACAATTTCGATTGAGTGAGTAGTTCTCACCTTGCTTCCAATAACAGTTTCAGTGTTTATTTCGAATAAAATTAAACGCGCGTTTAATTTTACCCAAAATTTTCACTAGCTGCAATCAACTCCAATCTAGCTCCAACGCATAGTGTTCGTCCGTACGAACTCAACGCAATTCGTTTCGTGCGTTTTCGACCTCGTATGAAAGAGTTACAGCATTTTAAAGTTTATACAAATTAAAATATAAATAAATTTACATTTTCTTTTTTTATTTTTAAACCTTTCACAACCTGGGCCATTCATTTCTGTTTTGAAGAATCTGGGCCGCATTTCGTTTCTTCCCCCTCTCCAGTTTATTCACGCGACCGAACCCATATAGGCTGCCCAAAATCCTAAATGACGCGACCAATCCCTTGATCGAGACGCGGACCAAAGACCTCCAAATGAACGGCCATCTCGAGTGGCGCCACCTCCTCAAACGGCGTGGAGCTCGGCTGACCATAGGCCGTGAAAATTGGGAGCGAACGGTGCACGTTCATCGTCAATTTGCCGATGATCTACAGCTCCATCTTCAATCATCACCGTTGGATAGGTAGATCTCGTCGTCCCTTACGACTTTGCAGTTGGAAACTTTTTGAATCGATCAACGGATTTGAAGAAAATTGAGGAGGAACGAGGAGGCATTTCGGCCATTGAAGAGTAGAGTGGCGACAGTATCGTTTTGACCTAGGGTTTGATTATTTTTGCAAAAGTGAATATTTGAGGTCCTTTTATAGAAAAGTGGCAACGCACTATTCATACAAAATTTTCCGAACTCCAAACGAAGCGTGCCGCCTGGCGTTTATAATGTTTTACCCCTATTCCGAATGCAATGGAATATATATCGGGAGCCATTTCGATCATATTTGAAAGATAAGTTTTTGAATCGACTATTTAAATTCAAAATTCACTCGAATCGATTTCTACGCGTTTTAGCTTGCCCCGGACAAACCGTGAGTCCGATTGACACGAAATTTGAAACCATACAATAATATAGCATTACGGATCCTATGAAACTGGTTTCGTAGAAATCCGCGACTATTTGAAAAATGGCTATTTTTACTCGTCAATTAAATATTAAAATATTCAATTTCTGCAAATTAACTTTTAATTCGATTTTAAAAGTTTTATAACATCATTCTAACTCCAACATGATTTAATACAACTTTATAAATCAATTTTAATCATATTAAACCCAATTTCAAATTATTTCTGTAATTTCAAATATTAAATTATCGATTTAAATTATCCAATTAAATCTAGATATTCAGAATAAAATTATTCAACTTACAAATTTTACTTATTAATATTTAAAATCAATTAAATATACGAATTTCAAAGGTCAGAAATTCTGGGTCGTTACAGAATCCTAACTAGGATGGAACCTACGAAAAATCTAGTGGAACATTGTTTTGTATCCGCTAATTTTTATTCAAATGGTTTTACAAAAATTATCTTGTTTTCAAAATGATTTCAAAACTTTCCTTTTAAAAGATTCAAAAACCACTCAACCGGCCACGGTCTTCCATCTCCAGCATAAAGCAGCGGCCTCCTTCTTTCCTAGATCCATAGCCAAGCCTCACTACTTCATCGCCTTGCTTCACCACCAGTCTTCGGCCACGCCATCAACCGCCACTTACGGTGGAAGCCTACCCCCACTCCATCCTCCTGTTCGCCTCTGCCACTAGCCTACACCCTCTGCAACCTTCAGCTTCCTTCCTAGCTGAACATCATTTGATTTTTTTAAGGTAAGAATATATATACCTACGTTATGGCTTTGTTTTATGATTAGCTGTATGTATAATCTGCATATGGTGCATTTTTATAGATAAGCTATATTCTGCTACTTTATTTAAAGGAATATATATAGTATATTTGTAGCGTGTGTGTTAAATGGGTGTGTGCAATATATATATATATATATATATATATATATATATATATATGTCAGATTCATGGCTGCTTGAGTGTCAAAAGAATAGAACTTCAATTCTAAATAAGTGAAAATCTCTGATTTTAAGTATATTAGGTTTGCATTTTTTTGGTTATAAATCTGATCTGCATATATATTTGTTATAAATGAAATTGGCATACAATTGTTAATAAAACTGCGTATATTTGATTTCAAGGTAATAATATTCATTTTATATATATTTTATTAATATGTTTTAAAATTAGTATAATAAGTTATAAAAGTTTATATAAACCTTATTTGATTTCAAAGTGTGTGTATATACACTAGTTTATATATATTTTGATCTACGGTTTTATACATTTATGTATGTATATATATATATATATATAGTTAATGAAAGTTATATCGGCAGTTGTTATGTTTTAGTATTTTCAATTTTGAAATGTAGAGAGAGCTGATTTTGTTTTGTGAAGTGAGTATTAATGCTTATGTAAAGGTGGGCCACACCTTAAATTGAAATCATTTTTTTTAGTTGAATGCCTACTGGATGGGAATAAATTGTTAAAGAATTTGGGGTATAAAATACGTAATGCATTATTAGTTAGAGGAGCAATGAAGTTTTTGGAAAAGAATGCTACACGTTATTGTAAACAAATATATTCAAGGAGATTAACATTTGGTAATACACATTTATACAATATGTTCGGGTTCCTATAATTTTCCAGTAAAGTTATATGTTGACTTTTGGTAATATATAGATATATTACATGTGTTGATTTCTTTATATATATATATATATATATATATATATATAGATTTTTAAAGTTTTAAGTTTTGATTCTATATGAGTTAAAGTTGGGTTTATATAGTTAATTTATATAGATATTTACAGGTTTGTCATAAGTGATATATTGATATGTAAGTTATGTAAGTGTTGTTTATGTTGTATATTGGAGTGTGTACCTACATTTATAATATATTTGTTAACTATGGGTCTTAAAATATTTTAACGATGATAGGTCAGAATTATATATATATATATATATATATATATATATATATATATATTACTTAAAATTGTCGTATTAATTTTAGTAAAATATTTATTTATGATAAAATGATATACGTTTTGTTTTGTTATATTAAACTGATTTTTGATTCTTGATTCCCTATTTATCAGCCTTGATCACCGAATTCGTGCCAATCTAGCTTTGATTTGAAATTCGTATTTTGATTCGTAACTCAATTTCAGTGCACGTATCAATGTGCGTATCAATGTCATCTTCGGTCCTCTCTAGCCTCGAAAGGTGAGCGATCACTCACGGTTAATGTTCTTATATTAATTAAAATTGAAACGACAATTGAAATATGTTGTTGTTAGTTACTTACATTGTTATTTATATGCTATTGTCTGTATCTGTTCACCTATGACATCTGACATTATTATCTGCTATTTATATTGATGATATATGCCTGTTATATTATTATCATATATGTTATCACTCTGCAAGTTCCCTGTTAGTATAGAATTCACTATGGGTTGAAATGGTGCATACCCGAACGATCTTTAGGATAGGATAAAATCGTTATGGGTTGAAATGATAGACCCAAGCAATTTTCAATTGAATTGTATTTAGGATTGTGGGTTGAAATGGTATATGCCCGTATATATTTAAGTTGCGGATTGAAATGATAAACATTTTTATCACTTGACCATAGGATATAAAGTTATATACAGACATCGTTGGTCTATATATAAATATTTTGAAATTGTTTTCTATGGTTTTGGAAAGAATATATGGTTTTATATAAATATTGATTTTAGATATTATATAATATTGTTTTATATATAGTTAAATTCTTGATTTTTAAGCTATGTATAAATTTATTTAATATAAAATATGTTTAATAATAAAGTTTGATTTTATTGAAATATAATATGGTTAAGTAAGTATTTAAATTATATTTTAATATAGAGTTTATAATGATTTTTATAAACTAAGTTTAGGAAGATGGATTTGAAATTTGATTTGAAAGGGTATTTAATTAAGGAATTATTTAATTAAATAGATTTAAAACTTAGAGAATTTGAAATTTTAAAAGGATATGACTTTATAACTTGATTTGGAAAGTGATTTAAATGAATATATCAAGTCTGAATAAATTGAGGGAAATTTACAGTTATTTGTAATTTGGGTTTTATTTAAATGATAATGGGTTTATCAAGTAAATGTTTCAAAACTAAATAATAATAAAAATTGTAACGACCCAGAATTTCTATCAATTTAAAATTTGAATATTTAATTAATTTTAAATATTAATAAGTAAGATTTGTAAGTCGAATAATTAATTTTTCGAATACTGGATTTAATTTGGATAATTAAATCGATAATTTAATAGTTGAAATTACAGAAATAATTGAAAATCGAGTATAATATGATTGAAAATGATTTGTAAAATTTTATTTAATCATATTGAAGTTATAGAGATGTTATAGAACTTTTAAAATTGAATTAAAAGTTTATTTGTGAAAATTGAATATTTTAATATTTAATTATCGACTGAAAAATAGCCAATTTTCGAACAGTCTCAGAATTGGATGAAACTAGTTCCATCGGATCCGTAATAGTTTGTTATTATTGGATTTCAATTTTCGTAGCAATCGGAGTTTTCGTTTGACCGTGGCAACTCGAAAGGCATCGAAATTGTTTTAATATTAATTTGGCGAGTTAAAATAGTCATTTTTCAAACAGCCTCGGATTTTGACGAAACTAGTTTCATCGGATCCGTAATGTCATATTATTGTAAGGTTTCAAATTTCGTGTCAATCGGATTTACCGTTTGTCCGGTGCAAGCTAAAACGCACAGAAATTTGATTAACCGATTTAATTTTAAAATCGATCGTTTATTGCCGTAACTCGCACAGATGATCGAATTAGCCTCCAAACATGTTCCATTGTGTTCGGAACACGGGGTAAACCCTAGAAACGCCAGCCGGCACACTTCGTTTGGAGTTCGGAAATTTCGGGATGAATAGTGTTTGAGAAATTTTCTATAAAAGCCCCTTAAAATTCACTTTTGCAAAATGGAAACAAACCCTAGGTTTAACAGAGCTAGCCGCCACTTATATTTTTAATGGCCGTTACTTTCTGTTCTTCTTCCATTAATTTCTCTCGATCCAAACACTTCTAGCCTTTGATTCCTAAATAAAAGTTGTAGAGAGTGAGAAGACCTTCACATCCATACGGTGATGATCGGATTTGGGGTGTTGTGGTGGTCGCTAGGGGGGCATGTTCGGATGTAGTTCGTCCTCGTTTCTCGAGCTACATATGGAGCCGAGCTCCATGATATTGGGCGCGCGATGGTGGAGCGTGGCAAGGGCTTCGAGGCGATGGTCTCTGATCACCGGCAAGTTCGTCGATGGTGATCGCGTCATTAGGGTTGATAGGCGGCAGTAATGGGTTTTCACGTATGAATGAAGAAGAGGGGGATAGGAGAAGGGGCGGCCCTGATCACGTGATGCAGAATGTATGGCCGGGACTAAAGATTGTAAAAATAATAAAGGAAAATGTTAATTAATTTATATAATACAAACTTTAAAAATGTGTATCTTCTTCATGCGAGGTCCGTTTTGGACGAAACAAATTGCGACGTGTTCGTATGGACGAACACTACGCAATGGAGCTGGTTTGGAGTCGTTCGAAGCTAGTGAAAATTTTGGATAAAATTAAACGCTCGTTTAATTTTATTCGAAATAAAACGCGGAAACTAAACTGAAAGCAAGGTGAGAACTTCTCGCTCAATCGAATTATTTCGATTTAAATTTTAAATAGTTATATTTAAAATTTCTTGATTGTATGTCTGAATGATGATTGGTATCTATTGACTGTTAAAATAGACATAATGCGCCGTTAGTAAGCGGAGGTAATTTATTAAAAACATATACCGCGATAAATCCATCTTGAGTGGAATTGGTATTATTTATGTACTTGGAGTTGATTTTCCTGCATTATATAGCGGATGAGACCCTATTGCGCCGTCTATTAAGCGGATAATATTTTAAAAATCCCATATACCGCGATAATTCCGTATTGGAACGGAATTGGTATCGTGCTAATGTTTGTGGATGCAGTGAAACAGGTTGGAGGGATCCAACTGGATTCCTCACCAGTATTTATTTAATTACAGATATTTTGATATTTGTTGATTATCATATGATGATATATGATGTTTGTTGTCGTGATTGACTATTGGGTGCTGTTGCATCATCGGATCCATTTTTAAAGTTTAAAAATAACGATTTTGATTTTAAAAGGATTTTTAAAAATGATTTTTCAAAGTATACATTTTATTAAATTTTTGAATTGATTCATTTTAAATAATTAAAACATTATAAATTTTTATGTTATAAAAATTAAGATTTTTGTGAAATATAACCAAAAGGTGATTTTTAAATAAATAGATTTATAAAATAGTTAAAATTTGGATTTTTGAGTTATTATAAAGGATGTGTATAAAAGATTTTTAACATTAATATTTATAATAATAAAATATATATATATATATAATATTGGAATTATAAAATGAGTTTATTAAATGTTAAAATGAAGTATAAAATGGATTTCATTAAAATTATAGATTTATAAATTGTGAAGATTATAAAATGAATAGATATTTTAAAATAAAAGATTTATAAGTAATCAACTTATAAACTGGATTTTGGGCATTTAAATGGGATATTAATAGAAATTGTTAATAAAGGAGATTTTATAAATTGAAGTTGTTATAAAATATAAATGAATCTTATAAGTAATAGAAGTTTTAAAAAGAACGATTTTGTAAATAAATGACTTATAAGTATTTAACTTATAATATGGACTTTTGGTATATATTTGAGATATATAAATTGAATTGGATTAATAAAGGAGACTTATAAATCGAAGTTTATAAATAGAAATGGAATTTATAGACATTGTTTATAAATTCGAAATCAATGGAATTTGATAAATTGAATATAGAAATTTATTAAAAGAAGTATATTCGCGATTTTGGATAGCGAACTATTCTTTATATAAAATGTGTAGAAATTTGAAATTTGGTTAGTGAAGTATATTCATGATTTTGGACAGTGAATACATTATTAAATAAAATGGTTGTCTTTTGGGAAAGCGATATTATAAAATGAAGTTAATTATTTTAAAAAGATGTTTTAAAATGTATTATGAATCGAATACATAGATTTCAACATTCATTATTGAAATAGACGTTTTCGAGAAATATGGAAATTGTGGACTATAACACTGTTGTTATAGTAAATGATTTCCGAAAGGAAATGTTTTATTTAGTATTGGGATTTATATATTTATTTTAAGTTCGAATCCCTATACTAGTGATTTTGGGTCGTCGTAACGATGTTTTACGCAACATTCATTTTGGGCCCAAATAAATGTGTTTAAGCGCACGTTTTCTTTAAAGAATGAAATATATACTTAATTTCGATTTAAGTATATTGAATATTTTCCAAGTGTAGAAAATGAATGGATTTGTGAATTACTTATTATTAAATAAGTATGGAAATGTTTTCCAATATGAAGTGAATATTTTCAGATTTTATCTTTTAAAGATAAATTGAAATTGAATATTAAAAATCGATTTGAAATCGTATATTCATAGATATTTTGGAATTGTAAATTCACTATGGAATTTATAAAAGAAAGGGAAATTTGTTTAAAAATAAACGTTGATTTATTTTTGAAGTGTGGGAATAAATTTATGGATTTGGAACGTAAATATAAAGTAAATCGTTAAGGGTTTATTTAATTGGTTTAAATGAACCATGTTGAAATGAAAGTATTTCCGCGTAAGGAAAATGATTGAAATTTGTTTTCAAAAAATGGTAAAGGTGAAAAGTGATTTGAAAATTGTTTTCAAATGGTTGAAGTGTGGAAATTATATATCTAGTAAAGATATTTTGGAAACTAAATAATTTGGAAAATTATTTGGAATATGGTGATGTTGAGCATGCCTATTGATTTTAAATAACCGACTATCAATATTTACCTTTAAATAGGTATTTGTTGTGATTTGCTTGAATTTGAATGCCACGCTTATTTTTGAAATAAGCACTCACTATTCGGGTTAGCCGGGAACGGACCTTGTGGTCGTATAACCTATTCCGAATATGTGATACGTCGTTATAGATTGCATTTGATGACCGGTGTTGAAGACCGAATATTTATGAAAACGGAAGGATTACCGTCGAATTTTTCTACATCGGCTGATCTCCGATATAGAAATTTATTACCCTTTGTGATGGGAAGTCCGGTCGTGATTAGTGAATATCTGGATTGCAAGGGCTTCTTTGTAAGTGCCTTCGGTTCCGTTCGATCCCGGAACGGACTTATATGGATGTGTGTCTGACGTTACAATTGAGATGTAAAGCTGGTTTCTATCAAATATATTTCCGTTGGTGACGGAGAATTTATTCTTTTAGCTTAACACCCTTAGAGGTTATGTAGTTGATGGTTACTAGTGATACATTCCCAAATTGGTAATGTGGCATACGAAGTGCTGTTGAGCATTTGTTGAATCAAAGCACAGCTTTTGTATAAAGCGTGGCTTTGTGGACGAGACTTCGTCGGACCTCACACCCCGAAAATGGTAAAAACAGGAAGGATGCAGCAAGGTTATTAGGGGGTAGCGCCCCTTTAGTGTAGGTCATTCCTTCTGGATAGAGGTGGTATCATGGTATGGAGCCCAGATACTTAACCTATGTTATTGCTGCAAATTTATTGCTTTGTGGTTGTTGGAAATCGAGGATCCTCGGATATAGATCGGTTACGATCGGGGAATGACATGTTCGTGTCAGTAGTTACCCAGTTAGGGGTAACCCAGCCTTGTGTTGACAGAGATCCTGTTAGGTTCTTGGGGCGTCTTTGCAGAGGCGTTTCCATGTGGCAATGGGAAGTTCCTTGGCCTGACCATTTGTTGGAAATCCAAAGAAACAACATGAACCTTGTACGGATTTAGTTGTAGAACCTGCTATTTAATATGGTAGCTATAGTAGGCATAATATATGGTACCTATGCTGGCTAAGATTTATATCTTTACTTTCGAAATGATTTTTCCGACACTATGCACTAGTAATAATATCAAATGTTTCTTTTTAATGCATATCAAACATCTTTGACTATCATAAGGAGAAATCTCTTCTGATTCTGCGTTTGCATTGTTTGCGTGTGCGGGAGGCCTTATGGTAGTCTCATTCTAAAAAAAACATTGCGAATCTATTTTAAAATTATCATGTTCTTTATTTTAAAGATAAATCGTTTTAAGTTCTCACACCAATCACATGACTGACTCGGAGTTTATTGTTTTCCTTCCTAAACTCTGGATGCCCACCAATTTCCACACGGGCAGTCTAGAGTTAGGTTTATCAGGATATTCTGGAATTCAGAAGTTGTTGGAGGCAAGCTGGATGGCATGGCGTATTCACTAGTATATAGTATTTCTTTTCTGCTGTTTGTTGTTTGTTGTTGTACACTCTAATGATGTAATGTAATGTGATGTGATGTAATGTAATAACTGATATAGTTCTTTGTTTAAAGATTATTCATTTATCTATTATATGTTGTTCCGCTGCGATTGTGAGATTCTGATATTGTTCTGTTGTTTCTTTCTGTTCTGCTCTACCCTTTTCTCTCTTCTTCTACCTCTTTCTTTTTCTTAAACCCTAAGGGTTCGGTTTTTTGACCTTCGATTGCTCGGCAGTTGATGTAGTGGACGTATTGATGTCGGTTTTCGTAAGTCAAATAACCGGTTCCTCACAAAAATTGAATCCGATATATATATATGAAACTATCAAATTTAGCTTTGAAATTGTTGAATACTTAAAATTTGAAATGTACTGAATTTGAAATGGTTTATTTTATGGTTCAAATCCGTTTTGAAATCGATAAAATTTGGAATGGTTTATTTGGAAACTGAATTGAATTGAAATTTATGATTTGAGATTCGGTTAAATTTAAATTTTGGAATTCGAGTTGTTTTGGAATTGATCTGTGAAATTTAAGAAGTTTTATTTATATAAAGTATTTTAATATTTGACCATTTAACGGGTGGAAATTATGTTTCAGAGTTATGAGTTTCAAAGTATTATGATTTGAAAGTGTTGTATTTCAAGTATTTTGATTTCGAAGTGTTATAACTTTGAAAGTGCTATGATTTTTGAAAATGATATATTTGAAATGGAATGATATCGTATTGATTTGGATAAAATTTTGAAATAAAAATGTTTTTGATTTCGATGTATGAACTATTTTGATTTGAATATAGTTTTGAAATAAAAATGGTTTTGGTATCGAAGTATGAACTATTTTGAAAGGAATATAGTTTGGAAATGAAATTATTTGATTTTGAAGTATGAACTATTTTGAAATGACCATGGTGTTATAATAACGATTGGTTGTTAAAGAGACCGGGATCGGAAGTTGTCATACTCTCTGCCAACTCCAAAAATCACTTTAACAACTGTGTACGCGGTGGAGATTCCAGAATGAATTAGGATGGTGGAGACGATCCTATTGACGTATGAATGTGGACCCGACTCTTACGAGTTGGCTTAAGATGGCTAAAACAGGAGCGATCTCGGGCCAAAAGGGGTAGCTCCTCTAGTCGGACACACTTCTTCGATACTATACTCTTACTTGTGAATGATTTGATGGCCATCCTTCGATTTTGATTTGGGAGTATGTTCCGAGGTGGGCGTAGTGGCTGCTACGTTACCGCCAGCCCGTGTGCGTAATTTGTATATCTACCATGGCCTTGCCTAGTTGTGTCCTGTCACCTACCATAGCGAGCTTTACTATGAGTTTGTTTTTCTCCCGTAGCCCATGGAGTATTTAGTGTAGCCTCCCGATCTTGAGGTATGCTGATACTGGATGGATTACCGGGACTATTACGTGTTAAGGGCTATATGGGTAACCCTTTAATGTTATTTAAAAGCTAGTTTAATTTGTTATAGACATTATTATGATAGCGCATATTACTACATAATAGATAGTTTAACGGATCCTTAGAGGATGGTTATCTCAAACATCTTTTGAGTTACTTGTATTTTAGTTGTTATTTCATTTGAGTTGGATTCATTGATATAAGAATGTTAATCCTAACTCGGGTGTTTTGTGTTTTGCTTTACGCTCGGGTCAGACTGAGTGGTTTAGCTTTGAAGACTCACCTTTAGAGTGGGAGTTTCGCCTTGGGATCCAGCTATCTATCCAGCTTTCAGATATTCAGTAGACTCCAATCATTTAATTTGATTGTATTTGATTATCATATTGAGATTTCTGTTGTATCTTGTTTAACTCTGTTGTATTTTTTGTAGTAGCTTCATGAACTACTACCTCTTTCTTTCGCTGCATTATTATATTACTCTGTGTCTGTGATTCTGTGATTTATTTATTTGCAGTATATTCCGAGTTTTGCCAAATTTTATTTACAACGCGGTATTTTGAGCAATTCAAGTCCGACATGTGCGGATGCGAATGTTTGAAAATATCAGGTTATTACACACGAGCTTCATATTGATCGTCTTGACTCAGACCTTTGAGTCATGTTCTATTCGTTCACGTCTTTTTGATTGCATTTTCTCGACAGTCGTCTTTTTGACAACAAATTTTCATATTGATCGATCTTCGCATTCATGTAATAGTCGACATGAGCTCCATTAAGATAGAGATTACTTTTAACCAAACAAAAAAGTAGCAATCATCCGAATCAATACCAACAAATATATAGTAATCATCTAATAGGTTACAATGAAGGGAAGGACACAACTTGCTCATTGGAAATGATTATATAGATTGATAAGTTTCAAATAACAAATTAAATGATGGAGCTTGGGAAAGAATTTAGGCCCACCTTTAAGAGAATAGAATTAAGAAATGAGGATAGAATTAAGAAAAGTGAGCAAAACATTAATTATAACAAAAGAATTAAAGCAAGAAAGAAAAAACAATTGACCTCTAGGCCAATAAAAATAAGCATAATAGTCATCAAATAATGAAGGAAATAAAACATGTTATTTGAAAGCGATAAAATTAATGTTAAGACATATAAAGTGACTAAATGCAGGTCCACATGGACATGCATGTATACTCATGGAGAACTATGGTATACTTCATAAGATGAAGTATCCGAGTATTCTATATTGTCCATAATTTAGGTGGGATTTTATTGGTTGTAGTTTCGCCTGATTTCAAGTTAGTATGAAGAAGTTATTGCAGTATGAACAAAAAATTAGTAGGTTCTGCCTGAGCGGGATTCAAATACGAGGATGTAGCATGTTATTTTCTAAGTATAATTGTCAGTCACCATGGAGAACTACAGTATATGTTAACTAGATGAAGTATCCGAGTTTTCCATATTGTTTGTAATTTAGAGAAGAGTTCATCGATCGAAGTCTCGCCTAATTCCAAGTTAGTATGAGAAAGTTATTGTAGTCTGAACATAAAATAGTAGCCTCCGCCTAGGCGGAGTTCAAATATAGGGATGCTACTATCAAATCTACTTCCACGGGTACAACTAAAAATTCATGCATGTTGCGATTAAATGCAGGCCCACCTGGGCGTGCATATGTACTCGTATATATTATTCGATTATATATAATATATGTTAGTTGTATATATAAAGTTTATATATATGTGTGTGTGTCATTTACATCTAATATATGTATGTATGTATATATAAGTCAGATATATTGTAGCGACCCGACTTTCCACTCTCGGAAAATCGCATCACTAATTAAGAAAGAAAGGGATAGAAGAAGAAAGAAAGAGAAGAAAAAGAAAACAACACATCAGAATCTCACAGTGGAACGATTTAAATATAATATAGAACATATGCATAGTATCATATACATCAGAGTACACAACTAAACATCTCAATTTAGACAGTTATAACATTTCTGTCTAATACAATACAAGACATCATACAGAATAACACAGCGGAAACTCTAACCATATATCTACACGCTGAAGCCTCCTGCTCGATAGCTTCTCCAGATTTCGTCAAGAGATAACCTGAATCACTTGACTACTCATACATAATATGAGTACCCAAGAGTTTAATAAAATAGAAAATAAACACTCGGGTCAGACAGGGGTCTGGTGTGAGTAAACGGTTTAAGATTGCTTAACTTTAGAAAATCCTTTGAAAACAAAAGGTATCACGTAAGACTTCCCACACATAAACATGGAAAAGTTTTTACCTTACGCTAACCAAAACATTTGATATGAAATCCAGTGATATTATAATAGTGTCTAGGGTTTTCAAGTAAATATGAAATAGCCGAAATTGTTACATTTATTAAATTCCAGCTACTAGCCACAAAAGTGTGTAATACAAACAAAACCGTAGGGTCTCGTAGGGAAAATTGGGTTTCCATCAATGGCAGGGCTACTGGGGTACCGCCCGTCATAGTACGTGGCCTAGATACCGTACCGAGGAGTACTCCCACTCCCTTGCAACACAAAGCCGGGACCATTCCTTACTGAACAGTCCCGAACAAGACCACCCCGCAGTTGGCTGCAGACCAACTGCCCACACAGCCGAAATATAAAGGGACTTCTAGACAGGGATGTATCTTGCTCTCCAGTGGGAGCGACCCACGAAGCCTTGCTGCACCTCCCCTGTTTTAGCCATTCCCGATTGATGAGGCTTGAGGCTGCGATTACCTTTATAGGACCAATTATCTTAGAATGCTCATCGTCCGCCTGACGATGTTCTGAAAGCATTCAATCCATACAAGTTCGTTCCGGGTTCGAACGAAACCAAAGGCGCTATCTCGTTGCACTCATTTTGGAATCACCCTCAGAGTCAACGACCGTAGCCCTTGCACTCTGAATCACCATCTCGAACCTATAAGCACTGTTCCGTCAAACTCATTACGGAATCACCCACAGAGTTATACTGACGTATAGCCCTTACACCTCTAGTCTTCACTTGCTCCACTTGGATTAACGACCTACGTTTAATTGGAATCGATGTGGTTTTCGGATATCCAAATATGGAAACCCGATCCCGGTCTCATCGAATCCAAACGCCATTTTAATGTCCAAGTTATTCTTAAGGGATTTAAACAATAGATATTTCAGAAAATATCACTTAACATAAATGGATGTATCATATTACTCAGATAAATAAGCATCTATTATCACATGCATCTATACATATCACAAAACAGCATATAAATCACATCTCAGATATAACATATTCATATCATCACATATCAACCAAAGACATAAAATATCAACCAATATCATTAACTCATCCAATGATATATATCATCCAATCATTAATCATTCATAAACAAGTTTTATCCAAACTTAATTAATTTAATTAATCCTTAAATTAAATTAATCCTTCCTTAAACACTTGGATTATCTTCAATCCAACTTCTTATTCATTAATTAATTACAAATTAACTAATTAACTAACATCACTTAATTATCCACTTCAATTAATCTTCCTTGATTAATTATCATTTAAATTGCTTTAAGCAGTTATTACTTAATTACCATATTAATTAATCATCCTCATTAATTACTTCCAAATTATACTAAGTAATTACCTCTTAATTACCTTCTAAATTAATCAACCTTGATTAATTATTCTTTAATTATCCTGATAATTATTCCTTAATTATCCTTTAATCATACATGATTAATCACTTTTAATTAATCACACTTGATTAATTACTTTTAATTAAACCTACTTAGTTAATTTCTTTTAATTAATCACATTTAATTAATTACTTTTAACTAATCACCTTTGATTAATTACTTTAATTACATTTAGTAATTAAAACTTAATTATAAATTAATTATTCTTAAATTATTAATTATTAATTAATTAATTATTTTCATTAATTAATGATTACTTCATTAATTATAATCCTAATTAATTACTTAACAAGTAATTAATCATATAATAATTACTATTAATTCTCTTATTCATTAATCATTAATCAAATAATTTAAATCTTTAACTAATTATTAATTAATTCTTTAATTAATAACTAAAGTGATTAACTCTTAATCACATTACTAAATTACTTTTCATAAAGTAATTATCTTTTACTTAGTTACCTTCTGTAATTAATCACTTAATTACTTCACCAAGGAATTATAATAAATTAACTCATAAGTGATTATCTTAATTAATCACTAATTAATTATTTAATTAATTTATTTATTTAACTTAATCATTTAAATTAATTAAATGGTTCTTGATCTACTATATTAAAAGATTCTTAATTAAGAAACCATTACCTTAATTAAATCATTTATTAAAAAAATAAAACTTGATAATTAAAAATAATTTAATTATCTCAATTATCTTTACAATGTATTTATCTTTAATTAATTCAAATTCTAGATTACTAAAGATAATCCTTATTTTAATTGATCTCTAAATCTTAATTATTTAACTTAATTAAAAATAAAATACTTTAGAAATCAATTTTAACTAAAACAATTGAAACATTCAAAATTAAATATGTTTGAACTTTCCAAAGTGATTAAATAAAATATAATACTTATTATTAAAATCCACTCATTTCATTTTTAAAACCTTTATGTTTCAGAATATAAAAATTAATTAAACTTAACTTTGAAACCAAATTAGTTTATAAGAAAAAGCTTGTTTATATTTTTATAAACTTTAATTAAATCTAAAAATCAAATTCCTCTTGCTTTCAAAGTCTTTAAACATTGCTTTTATATTTTAAAAATTCTGCAGCAAACCAAAACTGCATTACAGACTCGAGCTACACTCGGCAAACTCATGCAACAAACCCGAGTCTCCCCAGATCTCCACTTGCTTCGAGTAAAAACACTGCAAACCCGAAGCCATCTTCGAGTTTTCCTCCACTCGCCCCAAACCCAAAGCAGAAAACAATAAATCGTGCACGTATACGTGCACATCGCCGATGGATGCTGGCGAACTCCACACCGGCCACCCACAAGTCGCATTCAACCCCTACTACCCATCGCACCACCCAGAACATCAATTTCGAATGAGAATCGAAAAAATGACCTTCGAACCCATTAGTTCGAAAACACCCTCCCCAGTAAAACCCATATCCACGGCAGCACCAACGTCGAGAAAACCCACCGTCACCTCCGAAGCTTCATCACAACCCCCTGAACCTTCGGCAACCACCGCGATCGCCTCTAGTGACCTCACGATACCACGAAACCATGATGAACACGTCGACACAAAACAGGGTATAAAACCCTACTCTACCAATCTCCGACCAACCCTTTCACCTAAAATTTTCCAAAATAATTTTCTGATGATCGTTAACAATCCCTCCACCTCCATGATCAACACCGATGACTAATTCACCGTGGTTGGCCGTAATTTGATCAATTTGCCAAAAGTAGCAAAATCCTAAATTCACACTAAAAACTAATCTAAAAATCATGATATATTCATTAAAAATCATGATTTACTATATGTAATCTAGTTATAAGATCAAAACTTAAGATTGAAATAATAAAGATTTGACCCAAAATAAAAGTTTTACTGTAAACTCAAATTTCCGAGTCACTTATGCACTTTAAAAATCTATAAATATTTTTTTGAGATAGATTACTTACTTACAATCAACTTCTATTTACAACTCCAAGTCTAATTTGAATTCAAAGTCAAGTTATTGAAATTTATTTATAAAATTTAAAACCTGTTCTTTTACAGACATTAAGGCATCATTATACAGGCAATCAAAAATCATAAATCAAACATGCATTCAACTTTAACTGAGGTATTCAGGTAATATCAGAATATTCATTCACAAAAACAATTTAAAATCCAGGGTTTAAACTGTTTTTAAATTCATTTACTCACCTGTAATTAAGTGGAAGAAAGAACTGCATTTTTTTTCCAGGCTTTTAAATTCATCTGCATGTTGAATTTTATTGCTTGATGAACCTGAGTTGCATGATGAAATCAATCTACTTGCAGTTGATTACTGAGTTGCTTGATAAATTTGAAGATGATCTTGCATTGTTGATTGAAATTCCCAGCATCTCATTCTTGTTACAGGTTTTCTACAGATTTCCTTTTTTTTCTCTTTTTTTCTCAACTTTGTTTTTGATTAGCATTTTTTTCAGATTTTTATCCATCTTTGTTTTGCAATAAATTGCTGAAAGGAGAAAATAATTTGCTGAAAATAAAACTCATCTTTTATTTCACAATTAGATTTTAGATTTTATTATTAGAGAGAGGAAGACATTTGTCACAATGAAACTCTAATTTACTTACACTTATACATATATGATTACAAGTGTTTTTAACATACACTAATATTCTTACATGTGGTTTTTAATGTTTAAATGTTATTTTCTCTTTAATAATTTATTTAAGCCTTATATACATATTTATGTAATATCCATATGAATTAGAAAAAATGTACATACTTATATTTTAATAAATATTCATATGAAACAAGTAACTTACATTTTAAATTCAATTTAATGTTTATATGTTTTGAAACATCTATTCTAATTCAACTCTTAAAATTTTTAAAACAAATTTATCTTGTGTTAAAATTAAAATGAAAAGATATTAAGCAAATGAAATTTAAAATTTAAATCTTATCTAACTCAAGTTAAACTATATGTTTATAAAAATAAGCAATTAACTTTGTTATAAAAATTTAAACTTCAAATATCATTTCAAAAATATTAAATCAAATTAACATTTCAAATTTCAAAACTATATATATTGAAGTTTGAAAAACTCTTGTTAAATTCAAATTAATAATTTTCCAATTTCAAATATATATACAAATATATATACACATTTCAAATAGAAAAACATTTCAATATTATATTTGTTAATTTCCAGATTAAATTTTAAAACAAATCTCAAATCACAATATATACATTCATATATATTACAATTTGAATATAAAGTTTTATTACATTAAAAACTTCTTATTTACCAAAATAAATATTTCCAAATCAAATTATTATAAGCTTTCAAAAGAATTAAATTTGCCAATTCGTATTGTTAAGAAAAATATTAATAGATATTAACAAATTGTTATCATAAATCTTTAAAATAATTTTTAACTTGTCAATTTATAATGTAAAATGATCAAATCAATTTAATTATTATCAAAGATCATTAAATTGATATTGCTCAAAATTCCGGGTCGTTACATATATGGTTACTTTTCCTGCTGCTTTTGTATTATATTATATATATATATATATATATATATATAGATTTGTTATGAGTATATTTTGTAAGTAATCTATTGTAAGCATTTTTATGCATTTGTTTTAAGTATATAATAGATGAGGATGTTTACAGTATATATAAGTTTATATATATGTATATATACACGAAATTCTGCCAGAAGCTTATGTAGCTGATATAATGTTTTACAAACGTATATTGCTTTATTAGTATATTTGTTTTATTAGACATTGATGTAAAATTGTACATGTAAGATTATATATATATATATATATTAGTTTTTATGCATTAGTTTATATATAAGTATTGCTTTAGATTATAATATATTAGATTTGAATATAATAGTTTATATTACAAGTTGCTGGTTTTGTTTGTAGTTATATGCTAGATTTTGAAAGTTATTTGTTTACTAAAAATTATAAGTTGTATATAATATGTTGTTCTTATGTACACATATGGATAAGTTTAAAGTTTTTTGTATATATTTATGTTAGTAGTATATAATATCCTCTTGTATCTTTATAAGTATTTTTATAATATGTTATGGGAAATTTGTAGTTTACAGTAAGTTTATTTTACCAGGCTTTATATATTTGTTATATATTGTGATTTTAAAAGTATATGTATAGGTATGCATGAGTCTGTTTTTTTATATATATGTTGTATTAAAGTATATATATAAAAGTATAATTCGCTTCAAGTTTATAGATGTGAGTATATGTATATTAAGGTTATATAAATTTTGTTTGAAGATCTCTTTTATAGATAACTGTATAACAGTTACGTATATATTTTGAATATTTAGTTATGATACATAAATGTTTATATTTCGGTTTATATACATTATATTATAAAGATATGCTATATTTTATACTATGCTATGATGTGATATTATATATATGACAAAGGTATATATATTGATATATGTATTTGCATTGTGTATATAACTGTGTTTTGCTATATGTTTATTTACATAAGTTTATATATTAGTTATATACTAGTATGTTTGTTTGTATATATGTATTTTAAGTTTATATATGTCCTATTTTATATATATATATATATATATATATATATATATATATATTGTTTGTAAAAGTTATATATATTATATAGATATAGATACTTTGGTCTCTTTTAGATTTCTAAATTATAACATATAAGATGATTTAGATATGTATTATGATTTGAAATAAAATATGCAATTTAAATTGAATATTGGTTTTAAGGAAAATGATAATATTTATTTTTCGTTTCGATTATATCAAGATGATTCTGATTTGTTTCATCTATCCTTATTTTCAGCCTTGTTCATCGAATCCGTATTCACCTTGCTTTTCTTTGAGATCTGTCATTTGAATTTGTCGAGTGTCGAGCCCGTGATTTGAATCGTAACTCATCTCACCTTCTTATCTCTCTATCCTCGAAAGGTGAGCAATCACTCACGATTAGCGTTCTTATATTTATTAAATTTGATTTCATTTGAAACGACAATAGAAATATGTTGCTGTTAGTTATTTACATTACTATATATATGCTATTACTTGTATCTATTCACCTATGACATCTGACGCCATTATCCATTATTTATATTGATGATATATGCCTTTTATATTATTACCATATCTGTTATCACTCTGCAAGTTCCCTGTTAGTTTGGAATTCCCTATGGGTGAAATGATACATACCCAAACGATCGGTAGAATAGGAGAAAATTGTTATAGGTTGAAATGATAAATCCAACCGACTTTTAATGAAATGAATTTGGGATTGCGGGTTGAAATAATATATACCCGTAGATATTTAAATTGCGAATTGAAATGATAAATATATGTATCACTTGACCATAGGATAGAGAATTGTATACAAACACCGTTGGTCTATATATATATATATATATATATATATATATATATATATCTATGTATGTATGTGTGTGTGTGTGTATTGAGATGATTTGCAAGATTTAAAAGATATATATATATATATAAATATTGATTTTTAAATATTATATATATATATATATGTTATTTTATATATATTTAAATTCTTGATTTTTAAAATTATATGTTTTGAAAATTTTAAAATTATAAGTTAGTTTTGAAATTATAAATTTTAAGAATTTGCTTATAATTTTACTATTTTAAATTATGTATAAATTAGTTTTAATATAAAATAAATCTAATAACATGATTTAAGTTTAATAATAAGTTTGATTTAGTTAATATATAATATGTTTAAGTATTTATTTAAATTTATATTTTAAAAATAGATTTTTATAATAATAATTTGAATAAATTAAAGTTAGGAAGATAAAATTAATATAATTTGAAATCGTATTCTTTTGAGAGTTATATTAATTTTAAAATCGATTTGAAACCTATTGAATTTGAGATTTAAGGATATGATTTTATAACTTGATTTTGGTTTAAGATGAATAAATGAATATTTCAAGTTTAAATAAATTGAAGGAAATATTTAGTTTATTTGTAATTTTTTATTTAAATGATATTGGATTTATTAAGTGAATTTTTCAAAACTAAATAATAATGAAATAAAATTAAGATATATATGAAATTATCAAATTTAGTTTTGAAAATGGGGAATATTATACCTTTGAAATATATTGAAATTGAAATGGTTTATCTATGGTTCAAATCTGTATTTGAAATCGATATAATTTGAAATGATTTATTGAGAAACTGAATTGAATTGAAATTGATGATTTGAGATTGGATTAGATTCAAATTTTGGAATTCTAATTAATTTGAAATCGATTTGTGAAATTTGAGGAAGCTATTTTATTATATAAAATTGTAACATTCCCGGATTTTAGCCAAGTTTAATTTGATAATTAAGTTAATATTTGGAATTTAATTGTGAATTTAATGGTGAATTAATTGGAATTTGTCATAATAAATATATTGAAAATAAAATTTTGATTTGAAATTCATATTTTGAAAATAAATTGGATTCAAAAACTCTATATTTAAAATTTATAAAAGTTTGTTTTCTAACTATAATATATATCTATATTTGGAAGTTGTAATTTGAGATTAATATAATAATTTTTTAAAAATTTAATTAAAGTTAAATTACTCATTTTTAACACTATTATTTGTTTATAGTTATCCATTTAAATATAATAAATTAAGAAAAAAATTTAGAGTGAGATTAATAAAAGGATTTAAAGACACTTTCTTTCATATTTGAAATAAATATAGTTGTATATGTATAAAAGTAAAAGTATCAATACAAAAGTGTCATTATTAACACAAGGGTTTAAAACGTAATTTAAAAATTTATTAAAGAGAGGGTTTAAACACAATTTAAATCACATTGGACATTTGTAAGAAAATTAAAACATGTATTTACGAATGTGAAGAAAATAAGCATGCACAATACAAGTGTTAATTTATGATAACAAGTGGCAATCAAATTTCTTTTAAAACTAAAATATATAAAATATGTGAAAGAAGAAACAAACCCAGGTCTTACTTCACAATCTACTTTCTCTTCATTTCAAAAGGAAAGAAAAGAAATCAAACATAAAAATTAAAACCTGAACCAATCAAACAAAAGCAATTCAAAGATTCAGAGTTACTTAGGCAAATTCAAAACAAAAGCAAGATCCTGATTTTGCTTCAAATCAAAACAATCTTCATCAAATCAAAACCAGAAAGAAATATAAACTAAATTAGATGACCATTTCAACCTAAAGATCATCTAAAATAATCCAAACCTAGAAATCAAAAATCTAGACAACCTGAAACAAATCTTCAGCCTGAGAAGATAAAGCATTCAAGTTTTCAGCTTTAAACAAGTTGCTGTTTCAGAGCAACTGAGCTAGGGATCAAGCAAACAATGGATCCAAATTCAACTCATCAAAACAGCAGATTAAATAAAGCTTAAAACCAAATCAAGTATCAAGCATCAGATCAAAGTTTTCAAATTCCAGAGCATTTCCAGGCTCAGATTCTTTTATGTCTTTCAAACTCAGGTGAGAAAACTTTCCACCCATAATATATTTCTATGTTGATGCTTGTGAGTAAACCTTTGGAAATTCTAGAATTTAATCTGTTGTTTGAGTTCGTGCTTGAAGTAAGGTTGAAAATTTCTTGCATGTGTATAAATCTGTGTAAATATGTATTGAGGTGACTGTGCATGTCTAGAAACAGACATAAGTATCTCTGTTTCAAAGGTTTATAAGGTTCAAACCTATTTAAAAATCAAAATCTCATCCTACAATCATTTATAGACTTTAATTTCTAAGTAAATTATGTTTGTAAGATCAGTATCTAAGTTTTAAAATTAATTTCAAAATTAAATTGTCAAGGGGTTGCTAGAAAACAAGCAAACAAGTGAAACTCCAAACTATGTCAAAATTCAAACATCATGTTGTCTTATTTTGATATTATCATCAAAATCGTTTTCGAAAATAATGATTTTTAAAATTTGAATCAAGATTTTTAAGTACGTAATTATGGTGAAATTACGAGTTGAACGGAATTGCATATTACATCAAATTCTGGCGATCGACAAGATGCTGGACCTCGTAATCGTAGTAGTAGGTTGCTGGGAGGTCGGAGAGTTTAGGAAAAATGCTCGATTTAAATTTCAAATCATCGTGGATGGTGAACAAGGTCAAATTACGGTTTTAGCTCATGCTTTTGTTAAGGTCGAATTTTGAGTTGCTGATGTCTCATCGTCGCGTCGGAGTCGATCGCTCCGATGGTGATCGAAGCAGGGAAGCTTGACGAAGCTCTGGCCGGGATCTCGACATCGCCGGTGGCTTGAGGCTATCAAAGGAGATAGTTTTCTGATGATCAAGTTTATTCCAATTTGGGTTAAATGGTTAGTTTGCGAGTTCGTCGACGGTGGTGGTTTCTAGATGGTCGGAGGCTTAGGGGAGGTGGTTGCCGATTTTTCGATGGCCACGGCATCAACGAGAGATGGCCAGAGTCTTTGTGCACGTGCATGATATATCAATGGTGTCTGGTGAAGTTTGGGTTTAGGAAGATGGTGGATTTTCTCGGTGATAAGCTCGTAAAATTGAAGATAGACTCGAAGAAGTGTTGAGTGAAGGAGTGTTCGTGGATGGCTCGAGGAATTTGAGCTTGATCTCGGGTTGGAACCCGAAGTGGTTTCGGATTTGGGCTGAAAGCAGTTTTTAATTTTTAAAAATAAAACAAGTTTTCAAATTTTAAATTTAATCAAGTTTAAACATTTTCCTAGTTAATAATAAATGTGTTACACTAGTAATTAAAGTTTTTTTAAGAAATTATTTCAAATTAATTTAGTTTTAAAGCCTTTTTTATATACATATATAATCTTTATTTTAAAAGTCTGTTTAAATAAATTTAATATTGTAATTGTATAATTAATTAAGGAAATGTTTTCAATTATGGATTAACTTCAATGTTTTTTTAGTTAATCCATGTGATAATAATAATTGATTTTAAAGGTTTATTAAATAAACTTGAATATAATTAAGTAATGAATATGTTATTTTAACTCGAAACTCGGTTACTTAATTAAAGGTTAATTAGGCATTAATTAAGGATTAATTTTATCGTGAGTTAAGTGATTAATGATGAGTAATTAAAGTATAATTATTTAATGAGAGTAATTAAGTATAATTACTTAATGAAGGAATATTACTTAATGTAATTAAGGTATAATTACTTTGTGTAATAATAACTAAAGAATAATTACTTAATTAAAAGATTGATTAAGGTTAATTAACTTCATAATTGAGGATAATTAATTAATGATAATTAATTAAGGGTTAAATAATTAATGTAATTAGTTAAGGATAATTAATTAAAGAATGATTAAATAATTAAGAGTTAATTATTTAATAATTAAAGGTTAATTGATTATTAATTAAGACTGATTAATTAATAGTTAAAGGTTAATCTATTTATCGTTAAAGGTTAATTTATAAATGATTAAAGGATAATTTATTAAAATGGTTTGTAATTAATTAATGTTAATTAACCAGGATTAGTAATTTATTCATAAGTAATTAATCTGGTTTAATTAATCAGATGATTAATTGAGCTTACTTATGGATGATTGAATTATATTGAATGCCATGAATTGATTGATATCTCTGATGTGTGATGCTCTATGATATGAAATGTGTGATTTGAGCTGTGATGAATGTAATTTATTCATCTATGATGAATTTATATTATTTATCTGTGAATCTGTGAATGAAGATAAGCGTTATAGGATTATACCGCTTATCGATATTTCTGTGTTTGGATTGTGATGATTGATGATGTTGCATTATTGTGTAAAACCCCTGGACTACACCATACACCCACAAATATGGATTTCACGAGGAAATCGGTTTAGCCATAGATATTTGAATTTAATTCAAAATGGTTTTGAAAGTTGAATTCTGAATCCAAAAATGGTTTTAGAAATGGAATTGGATATGGAAAGCTTTTGAAAAGGAAGTTTTGAAATTAAAATTTATTTTAAAAATATTATTTGAAATTATTTTGGAAATCATGGCTTGAAAGGTTTATACTATATATATGTGTGTATTTAAAACTATTTTAAATAAATTGTTTAGGAATTTGAATTTTGATTCAAATTACAACTTGCCAATGATACGGCAATTCGTTGATTTTCTGGTTTATACTTTTAAAGGCTATAACTTGTGTATATTTGATTGGATTTTTCTGAAATGTAAAGTATTTGTTTCAAAATGATAATGGCTTTCAAAATAAAGGAAGGGTTTCCAGTTTTTGTTGAAAGGGTTTCCAATTTGAAATGGAATTGTTTTGAAAGCTATGAATGAATCTTTGTGAAAAATGGTGAACTTTGTGAAGTAAATCTTTTTGTTTAAAAAGATTGGAAGTGGAAATTTATTTTAAAACCATTCAGAAGAAAGGTTTTGGGCATTAAGTTGTGACTTAACTAAGATCCCATATATCCATATGTTTTTAAATATTGCGCTCATTATTCGGTTTAGCCGGGAGAGGACTTTATATCATATAACCCATTCTGAATAATGATACGACGAAATGGATAGCATTTGAAGACCGGTGGTGAAGACCGATATTTTCGAGAATGAAAGGATTACCCATCGAATGACTCTGCACTGAGTAGCCACGGTATAGAGATCTCCATATGTGATGAGGAGTCCGATCAGGATTGTGGATACCAGGATTGCAAAGGCTTCTTTTGAAGTGCCTTCGGTTCTGTTCGAACCCAGAATAGACTTGTATGGATGTGTATCTGACATTACACTTTGAGATGTAAAACTGGTTTCTATCAAATACATTTCTGTTTGGTGGCGGAGAATTAATTCTCTTAGCTTAACACCCTTCTCTAAAACGTACGAGCTCAGAGGTTATGTAGTTGATGGTTACTAGTGATACATTCCCAATTTGGTAATGTGGCATATGAAGTGCTGATGGTCATGTGTTGATCAAAGCATGGCTTTTGTGTAAACCGTAGCTTTGTGCACGACACTACATCAGAACCTCACAACCCGGAAATGGTCGAAACAGGAAGGATGTAGCAAGGTTATGAGAGTCGCGCCCTTAAGGGTATCTTCATTCCCTTCTAGAAAAGGGTGGTATCAGGTATGGAGCCCGGATATTTTACCTATGTGGTTACTGCAAATTTATTACTTTGTGGTTATTGGTGTCGAGCGCTCGGATAAAGGTCGGTGACGACTGAGGGATGGCATACTCGTGTAGTAGTTACCTAGTTACAAAGGTAACCTGGCCTTGTGTTGGCAGAGATTCGGTTAGGATCTCGGGAGGGTCCCTCCAGAGGCATACCCATGTGGCCCAGGAAGTTCCTTTGTCCGACCATTTGTTGGAAATCCAAAGAAACAATACGCGTCCTATACGGTTTTAGTTGTGTAACTTGTCGTGGAATGTGGTGGTAACCTGCTATTGAACATGGTAGCTATAGTAGCATACAATAATGGTTGTATGTTGGCTAAGATTAATATTATACTTTTGAAAGGTTTTCTGCACTATGTACTAGTAATATCAAAAGGATTTTACGTATCAAGCATGTTTGACTATCATAAGGAGAAATCTCCTCCAATTCTATGTTTGCATTGTATATAGCGGGAGGCTTTATGGTAGTTTCATTTTTCAAAAAGCAATGCGGATTTCTTTTAAAAAAATCTTTTGTTTGTTTTGTTTCAAATTAAACTGTTTTCGTTTGCCCACACCAGTCTCATGACTGACCTGGAGTTTATTATTCCCTTTCTAAACTCTGGGTGCCCATAATTTTCCACACGAGCAGTCTAAAGTTGGAATTTTCAGATAATCAAATAGTAGGAGTAGATTCGATGGCATTCAGCATTTGGATTTGGCGATCGCATTTGTTTCTCTATGATTGGAGTTGATTAATACAACTTGATGGTGGTTCGAGCTTCCGATTTGGAGTTTTGGAGCTTTGGTTTTAGGATGCAGTTTGTGGATTCATTCTCTTTTGAAGTATATGTTGGAGCTATATTTTCCGTTGTTGTGTTATTTTCGCTGTTGACTTGTATCTCTGATTATGTATTGATGTCATTTGTATTAGATGTTGTATATGTCGTATATCAATATAGTTATTCATTTTCTTCCGTTGCGTTGTTGTACTTAATGTGTTATAAGCTCCGGCACGAGTCGAATTTCAATGATTGAATCTACAGCATTCGAATATGGTGACGTATGGATGTTGATTTTCGAGCGCTGAAATTTGGGTCGTGACAACTTGGTATCAGAGCTGAAGGTTGAAACTTTAGCTCAGGAGTATAACACGTTAGGTAACTCATTAGAGATAGGGTTATAAATACCCTAGAATGAGTAATCCCTAAGATATCCGTCCGTATACCTCGGTAAATTCTCTTACTATCCACTGATAGTAAGTATGAGTGCAAGAAGAGGACGAGATAGGGGACAGGGGAGTACCACTACAAATGGTCAATACTCTACAACAAAATCGGAAAGAACTTTCTCTATCAATCTCTTTGATCATCATTCACTTTCAATGCTTTGATGGCTTCGTGGCAGCTCGAGGGAGAAACTTCGGTGTGATGGTGGCCCTGCAAATCATTATAGAAAAGGTTCTAATTCCTATTTCATATTCTCTTCATCGGTTCCCTATCAGCTTTTCATTTTTAACTTTAACAAATTTGAAATTTTAATTGGAATAAATTGGTTAACAAAATATAAAGCTAGATTAAAATTGTATCTATTTATCTGTTTCATTGGATTTCGATACATTCTACGAATGGTTAGTTATCCCTTCGGACTAACTGATGCCCTGCATACTCCGTAGATCAGATGACCAAAATATTTCGTAAAATGTTGAATGAGTTTATTCTCGTATTTATTGATATTCTGATTTGGTAAGCCAAATATAGAATAAATATTTCGATTTGATCTGATAAACTATTTCCCTATCTTTCATCTATTCTTTGTTGTCTCCCTAACAAATTTCGGAGACGAAATTTTCTTAAGTTGGTAATCTATAACATTTCCGGATTTTAGCCAAGTTTAATTTGATAATTAATTTAATTTTTGGAATTTAATTGTGAATTCAATGGTGAATTAATTGGAATTTTTCAGACTAAATATATTGAAAATAAAATTTTGATTCGAAATTCATATTTTGAAAATAAATTCGATTTAAAAACTCTATATTTAAAATTTATAAAAATTTGTTTTCTAACTATAATATATATCTATATTTGGAAGTTGTAATTTGAGGTTAATATAATAATTTTCTAAAAAGTTAACTAAAGTTAAATTACTTGTTTTTAACACTAGTATTTGTTTATAGTTATCCATTTAAGTATAATAACTTAAGTAAAAAAATTAGAATGAGATTAATAAAAGGATTTAAAGACACTTTCTTTCATATTTGAAATAAATATAGTTGTATATGTTTAAAAGTAAAAGTATAGATACAAAAGTGTTAGTTTATTAAAACAAGGGTTTAAAACATAATTTAAATTTTTATTAAAGAGAGGGTTTAAACACAATTTAAATCACATACATTTGTAAGAAAATTAAAACATGTATTTACAAATGCGAAGAAAATAAACATGCACAATACAAGTGTTAATTTATGATAACAAGTGGCAATCAAATTTCTTTTAAAATTAAAATATATAAAATATGTGTAAGAAAAAACAAAACCAGGCTTCACTTCACAGTATACTTTTTCTTCATTTCAAAATCAAAGAAAAGAAATCAAACATAAAAATTAAAACCTGAAACAATAAAAAAAGCAATTCAAAGATTCAAAGTAACTTAGGCAAATTCAAAACAAAAGCAAGATCCTAATTTTGCTTCCACTCAAAACAATCTTCATCAAATCAAAACCAGAAAGAAATATGAACTAAATCAGATGACCACTTCAACCTGAAGATCATCTAAAACAATCCAAACCTGGAAATCAAAAATCTGGACAAAGCCTGAAACAAATCTTCAGCCTGAGAAGATAAAGCATTCAAGTTTTCAGTTTTAAAACAAGTTGCTGTTTCAAAGCAACTGAGCTAGGGATCAAGCAAACAATGGATCCAAGTTCAACTCAACAAAGTAGCAGATTAAATAAATATTAAAACCAAATCAAGTATCAAGCATCAGATCAAAGTTTTCAAATTCCAAAGCATTTCCAGGCTCAAATTCTTTTGTGTCTTTCAAACTCAGGTGAGCAAACTTTCTACCCATAGTCTATTTCTATGTTGATGCTTGTGAGTAAACCGTTGGAAATTCTGGAATTTAATCGGTTGTTTGAGTTCATGCTTGAAGTAAGGTTAAAATTTCTTTCATGTGTGTAAATCTGTATATATATGTATGGAGGTGGTTGTGCATGTCTGGAAACAGACATAAGTATCTCTGTTTCAAAGGTTTATAGGGTTCAAACCTATTTAAAAATCATAATCTCATCCTACAATCATTTATAGGCTTTAATATCTAAGTAAATTATGTTTGCAAGATCTGTATCTAAGTTTTAAAATTAATTTCAAAATTAAATTGTCAAGGGGTTGTTGGAAAACAAGCAAACACAGTGAAACTCTAAACTATGTCAAAATTCAAACATCATGTTGTCTTGTTCCGATAATATCATCAAAATCATTTTCGAAAATGATGATTTTTAAAATTTGAATCAATATTTTTAATTATGTAATATGGAGAAATTACGAGCTGAACGGAATTGCATATTTCATCAAATTCTGGCGATCGACAAGATGTTGGACCTCGTAATCATAGCAGTAGGTTGCTAGGAGGTCGGAGAGTTTGGGAAAAATGCTTGATTAAATTCTAGATCACCGTGGATGGTGAATGAGGTCAAATTAGGGTTTTGACGCAGCGGATTAATCAAACAAAACTTCAATCGATGAAATGTAGCAATCGGTGAGTTGAAGATACCAAAATGCCCAAGTTCGTTGATCCAAAGATACCGAACTCTAGCTATCTCAAACACGTTGATAGCGCACTATACCGTGTTCAAAGATCTACGATTCTTCGCACGTTGATCTAGCGCACTAGATTCCGTGAATCGGCTTCAACAAACGTGGATTCGAGCGCACTCGAATGACGTAAGTGGAGATAGGAGATTACACTCAACTACCAATTGGTATGAAAGCACAAAGCTAACAAAAGAGAGTTTTATTCAAAAATCAACAACCTCAAAAATGTACAACACACGCGTATTTATAGGAGTTACAACCCAACACAACAAACAACACCCAACTCTTAGGTCGGCACCGACTCATCCCTCACGACTCATCTAAGTCGTTGCCGACTCATCTAAGTCGCTGCCGACTCAACAAGGCACGACTCACAGACAAAGCAGGTAATACGACTCAAGACATGTACAGCCTCAACAATACACGACTCAAAATACAAACGACTCATCATACTACACGCTACACTACCGACTCAAGAAAACACTTTAACGACTCAACTTGCCAAGCGACTCACGACTCAACTGAGGCCGACTCAAGCCATTACCGACTCAACATTCATACGATTCAAGCTTCCCAGTTTCTTGCCGCATGTCTCTTCGAGCGACTCAGTTAGGTCGTGCCCCCTTCTCTCCGACTCAAGACTTTCCAAAGATGGAGCTTCCCCTGGCTTTATGATGAGTCGCCGACGACTTATACTACTGTTGTTAGGCGACTTAATCCCCTCACGCTGAGTCGTGGACGACTCATTTCCCCCCAACACCGAACGACTCATAGTTTGGTTAGGTCGTCCCTTTCCTAACGCGTTCCTCTTTGTTTTAATAAGTTGCAAACGACTTGGAGTCTTCGTCTTGGGTCGTAAACTGTGTCCCATAAGTCGGTAACGACTTAAAATCCCCGAGCTACCCAACTCCCAAGCTTCGTTAAATCGGCACCGACTTATGCCTCCACTATCCCGTGACCGACTCATCAAGCATGCACCTCTTAAGCTCATGTACGTCTTACGAGTTAACTTCTGAATTCCCATATGCCTTGCTGCATCATCCTTCCCTGGTTGAGAAAAATTCGACCTCGAATTTGTAAATTCTTCCTCAACAATCTCATTCCCATGATACGGAATTAAGTGTTTGATGTTAACAACATCAGAAGTATAAACATCATCTGGTAACTTTAATCGATAAGCATTCTCATTGATTTTCTTCAAAACTTCAACTGGACCAATTTTTCGTGCCTTCAACTTGTTATAAGCACCCACCGGAAAACGATCCTTTGTTAATACTGCATAAACCAAATCACCTTCCTTAAATTCAACATTCCGACGTTTCAAATCTGCAAACTTCTTATATTTCTTATTTGATTTCTCCAATCGTTCCTGAACGATTTTATGACATTCAGTCAGCTCATCAACAAAATCGACAGCTCGTTTAACTGTTCCTTTCGATTGTGGGACTACTGCCAAATCCAACGGCCCCCTGGGTAAATTTGAATAAACAATCTGAAACGGACTGAATCCTGTGCTACGATTTACTGCATGATTATGAGCAAATTCTGCCTGGCATAGCTTCATGTCCCAACTTCTCAAATTATCCTGTACAAGACAACGCAACAAATTCCCCAATGACCTGTTAACAACTTCTGTCTGTCCATCAGTTTGTGGATGATAAGCACTACTAAATTTCAGTTTCGTTCCCACCATCTTCCACAAACTCAACCAAAAGTGACTCAGAAAACGAGTATCTCTATCAGAAACAATAGATTCTGGTAAACCATGAAGTCTATAAATCTCCTTGAAAAATAACTGTGCTACTCGAACTGCATCTGCTGTCTTCTTGCAAGCAACAAAATGTGCCATCTTCGAAAATCTGTCCACCACAACAAATATCGAATCATTTCCCCTTTGAGTTCTCGGCAAACCCAAAACGAAATCCATGCTGATATCAACCCATGGCTTAGATGGTACTGGTAATGGCATATACAACCCTGCATTCGTTGCTGTCCCTTTTGAAACTTGGCAAATATGACATCGCTCCACAAATCTCTCAACTTCTTTTCTCATCAATGGCCAAAAGTAAGATTGCGAAATCAACTGTAAAGTACGATCACGGCCCACATGCCCTTCTTCATGTAATTCCTTCACAATCTTCATCCTCAAACTACAATCCGGAATACATAAACGATTTCCTTTAAACAGAAAACCATCAACCAACATGAATTCATCGGCAATCCCATCCTTCACTTTTTCAACATATTTCACAAAGTAAGGATCTTCTTCAAGCATTTCTGGCAACATTTCAAACCCCGTCACTTCAATCTTCATTGTCGTTAGTAAATGACTCCTCCTACTCAAAGCATCTGCTACTCGATTCGTCACCCCTGATTTGTGTTTAACGACAAAAGTAAACTGCTGCAAATAAGCAATCCATGACGCATGTCTCGCAGAAATCTTATCTTGCCCCTGTAAATGTTTCAAAGCTTCGTGATCAGTGTACAGAACAAATTCCTTCTGAAATAAGTAATGTCTCCAATGCTTAACCGTCTGAACAACAGCATAAAACTCAACATCGTATGTACTGTATCTCATCTTTGCCCCTGACAACTTTTCGCTGAAATAAGCAACTGGCTTCCCATTCTGGCTCAGAACTCCTCCAATACCAACCTTCGAAGCATCAGTATGCAATTCAAACAACAACTGAAAATTAGGTAGAACAAGAATTGGTGCAGACGTCAACAATTCCTTGATCCTTTCAAAGGCAACCCCCGCTTCCTCTGACCACACAAACTGTTTACCCTTCATGCAATCAGTAACTGGAGCCATCACGCTACTGAAGTGTGGTATGAACCTTCGGTAGAATGACGCTAGCCCATGAAAACTTCTCACTTCTGTAATTGTCTTTGGCTGTGGCCAATTCTTGACTGCTTCAACTTTACTCTGGTCAACTTGAATACCTTTCCCTGAAACAACATAACCCAGGAATAAAACACTAGGTGTCATAAACACACATTTCTTTGTAGCAGCATAAAATTGTTCTTCACGAAGAATAAGCAACACTTCCCTCAGATGTAGAACATGCTCCTCCGTACTCCTGCTATAAATCAAAATATCATCGAAATACACCACGACGAACTTTCCAATGAATGGTCTAAAAATTTGATTCATCACCCGCATGAATGTACTAGGTGCATTAGACAAACCAAATGGCATAACCAACCATTCGTACAACCCCTCTCTAGTTTTGAAAGCTGTCTTCCATTCGTCTCCAGGTCTGATACGAATTTGATGATAACCACTCTTCAAATCAATTTTCGAGAATATAGTTGCCCCACTCAACTGATCCAACAAATCATCCAACCTCGGCATAGGAAATCTGTAACGAACAGTGATCTTATTCAAAGCTCTACTATCAGTGCACATTCTCCAAGTTCCGTCCTTCTTTGGTACTAACAATGCAGGTACAGCACACGGACTCAAACTTTCCTGAATACGACCCTGTTCAAGTAATTCTTCCACCTGCCTTCGTAACTCCTCATGTTCCTTCGGACTCATTCTGTAATGTGGTCGGTGTGGTAACACTGCTCCGGGAACAAGATCAATCTGATGTTGAATGTCTCTAAGTGGTGGTAACTCCTTTGGCAACTCCTCTGGAAAGACATCTTCAAACTCTTCCAAAACTGGCTTTGCTTCTTCGGGAATCTCAACTTCTTCACTACTCTCTCTCCCAATCAACAAAAACACTTCCGGTTCTTCCTCCACTTCTTTAACAAACTCCTTCAAAGTCAACAGAGTTTTCAATTCTTCAATCTCTTCTAGTTTGCTCTCCTTCTGCTGTTGTTTCTTAGGAACCAAAGTGATTTTAGTACCCTCGAACATGAAACTGTAACTATTGACACGACCGTCATGTTGAACTGCTCTATCAAACTGCCATGGCCTGCCCAATAACAAGTGACAAACATCCATGTCCACAACATCACACCAAATTTCATCTTTGTACTTCTTCCCAATCGAAAAATTCACACAAGCCCTTCGACACACTTTCACTTCACCACCCTTCCTTAACCATGCTAGCTTGTATGGTTTTGGATGCTTCTCGGTCTTCAAGTTCAACTTTCTAACTGCTTCTGTAGAAATAATATTATCACAACTTCCTGCATCAATAACGAACTTGCAGACTTTCCCCAGAATAGTGCATGTCGATTGAAATATGTTACTCCTCAACCAACTACAATCCTCCTCTTGCTTTGGTGTAAGACAACTTCTCCTCAACATAAGATTACATCCTTCATCTCCAAACAATTCTTCTTCCTCCTCAACATAAGGTGTATTTGAACATTCTGCCTCCTCACCATCATCCTCCTCAACTTCTGCAACCATGGTTCTCTTCTTCGGCTTTGGACATTCGTTACTCTTGTGACCCAACTCCTGACAGTTATAACATCTGAACCCACTACTAGCCTTCGCCTTCTCAACCTCTTTCACCACTGGTTTTGTGACAGGTCTAGGAACATTAGAACTACCACTGGCCCCCTTCACTGGATTATTAGAATTAGTAAACACACCACCTCCACGCCTTCCCTGTTTCTCCCAAGCTAACGCTTTCTGATGTGCCTCCGCTAAAGATCTAGGATCAAACATATTAACCATATCCTGGATCTGCATTCTCAATCCCCCAATGAATCTAGCAGTTAACTGCTCTTCTGTCTCCATGATATCATTCCTGGCAATGAGTTGGTAAAATTCATCAGCATAATCACTAACAGACTTTGTCCCCTGCCTCAGATTCTGCAACCTCTGATACATAAGTGACTGGTAATTATAAGGTAAGAAAGTAGATCTCATCAACTTTTTCATCTTCTCCCAAGATTCTATCTTTGACTTCCCCATTCGTTCTCGAGTAAGTTTAGTTTGCTGCCACCATGCCAATGCTCTCCCCCTCAGCCTTGTAGCAACTAACTTCACCCTTCGATTCTCCGGCACCTCCTTGAAATCAAAGATTTCCTCCACATTAGACAACCAATCTAAGAATTCCTCAGCAACCATCCCGCCTTTAAACTCCGGAATCTCCATTTTCATACCCGACTCCCAACGACGGTCATCCTCCACATCACGGTAAGAATTTCGAACTTGGTCTCGATCTCGATAATGAATACTTGCTCTATCACCCTCTTCAACAAAATCAAAAGTACGCCTACATCGATCTCGACCAATGTCATCCCTTTGTTCATGCATGCTTCTTTGACTATGTCTCTCCTCATCTCTATATGCTTCATGGTCAAATTCACGTTGACTTCTTCTCTCTTCATGTGCATAGTCATGATGATCTCTTCGTGATGAAATTGATGTTTCTCTTCTATCTCTACAAGAATGTGGCGATACCCTCCTCGCTTCCGTAACCGATGGCGAAACTCGGTTTCCTCCATGGTTCGAGTTTGGTGATCTCCTTCTTTGATTCAAATCATTCATCAATCTCTCCAATTTACCAATGCCTTCATCAAATTTTTCATTAATACGTTGTTCCATAAGCTCAGCTTCTTCTCTACGATACAAAGCTTCAACGTTTTGATGACGGTTAGCTCTCCTCGGTGGCATGGTTGAAAAACTTCCCAAGACTTCAAAAATTCAACACAAGACTTCAAGCTTCAACAAAATAACAAGTTATGGCTCAACACTACACGGCGATGCTTGTCTCGGCTCTCACTAACTCGGCAACGAGTTAACGACTCAAGCAAGATCGGCTCCCACTTGTCTCGGCTTGGCACAAAGTATACACGGCCTCACCTTTCAAACCTTGGCGCGCAACTTCAACAAGACTAAATTCAAACACCTTTGCTCCTTTTGATCCTAAATGGAATGGATCAAACTCTTCAAACTTGATGCAACTTCAATATGAACACAATGAACAACTTCAAACTTCATAAACTTCAAAAACTTCAAAAACTTGGCTCCAAGAATCAAACTTAGCTATGATTGGCTAAGTATGGCTCTGATACCAATAATGACGCAGCGGATTAATCAAACAAAACTTCAATCGATGAAATGTAGCAATCGGTGAGTTGAAGATACCAAAATGCCCAAGTTCGTTGATCCAAAGATACCGAACTCTAGCTATCTCAAACACGTTGATAGCGCACTATACCGTGTTCAAAGATCTACGATTCTTCGCACGTTGATCTAGCGCACTAGATTCCGTGAATCGGCTTCAACAAACGTGGATTCGAGCGCACTCGAATGACGTAAGTGGAGATAGGAGATTACACTCAACTACCAATTGGTATGAAAGCACAAAGCTAACAAAAGAGAGTTTTATTCAAAAATCAACAACCTCAAAAATGTACAACACACGCGTATTTATAGGAGTTACAACCCAACACAACAAACAACACCCAACTCTTAGGTCGGCACCGACTCATCCCTCACGACTCATCTAAGTCGTTGCCGACTCATCTAAGTCGCTGCCGACTCAACAAGGCACGACTCACAGACAAAGCAGGTAATACGACTCAAGACATGTACAGCCTCAACAATACACGACTCAAAATACAAACGACTCATCATACTACACGCTACACTACCGACTCAAGAAAACACTTTAACGACTCAACTTGCCAAGCGACTCACGACTCAACTGAGGCCGACTCAAGCCATTACCGACTCAACATTCATACGATTCAAGCTTCCCAGTTTCTTGCCGCATGTCTCTTCGAGCGACTCAGTTAGGTCGTGCCCCCTTCTCTCCGACTCAAGACTTTCCAAAGATGGAGCTTCCCCTGGCTTTATGATGAGTCGCCGACGACTTATACTACTGTTGTTAGGCGACTTAATCCCCTCACGCTGAGTCGTGGACGACTCATTTCCCCCCAACACCGAACGACTCATAGTTTGGTTAGGTCGTCCCTTTCCTAACGCGTTCCTCTTTGTTTTAATAAGTTGCAAACGACTTGGAGTCTTCGTCTTGGGTCGTAAACTGTGTCCCATAAGTCGGTAACGACTTAAAATCCCCGAGCTACCCAACTCCCAAGCTTCGTTAAATCGGCACCGACTTATGCCTCCACTATCCCGTGACCGACTCATCAAGCATGCACCTCTTAAGCTCATGTACGTCTTACGAGTTAACTTCTGAATTCCCATATGCCTTGCTGCATCAGGTTTTAGCTCGTGTTTCGTTAAGGTCAAATTTTGAGTTGCTAACATCTCGTCGTCGCGTCGGAGTCAATAGCTCCGGTGGCGGTCGAAGCAAGGAAGCTTGACGAAGCTCTGGCCGGGATCTCGACATCGCTGGTGGCCTGTGGCGATCGAACGAGACGGTTTTCTGACGATCAAGTTTATTCCAGTTTGGGTTAAATGGTTAGTTTGCGAATTCGTCGACGGTGGTGGTTTCTGGATTGTCGGAGCTTAGGGGAGGTGGTTGCCGATTTGTTGATGGCCATGGCATCACCCAGAGGTGGTCGGAGTCTTTGTGCATGCGCACGATATATCAATGGTGTCTGGTGAAGTTTGGGTTCAGGAAGATGGTGGATTTTCTCGGTGATGAGCTCATGAAAATTGAAGATAGACTCAAAGAAGTGATTAGTGCGGGAGTGTTCGTGGATAGTTCAAGGAATTTGAGCTTGGGTCTCGGGTTCGAACCCAAAGTGGATTCGGGTTTGGGTTGAAAGCAGTTTTTAATTTTTAAAAATAAAACAAGTTTTCAAATTTTAAATTTAATCAAGTTTAAAAAAAATTCCTAATTAATAATAAATGTGTTACACTAGTTTTGGAATTAGCTAAAAAAATTTAAGAAATTATTTTAAATTAATTTAGTTTTAAAGCATTTTTATATACGTATATAATCTTTATTTTAAAAGTCTATTTAAATAAATTTAATATTGTAATTGTATAATTAATTAAGGAAATGTTTTCAATTATGGCTTAACTTGAATGTTTTTTAGTTAATCCATGTGTTAATAATAATTGATTTTAAAGGTTCAATAAATAAACTTGAATATAATTAAGTAGTTAATGTGTTATTTTAATTTGAAATTCGATTACTAAATTAAAGGTTAATTAGGTATTAGTTAAGGATTAATTAATCGTGAGTTAAGTGATTAATGATGAGTAATTAAAGTATAATTACTTAATGAGAGCAATTAAGTATAATTACTTAATGAAAGATTATTATTTAATGCAATTAAGGTATAATTACTTTGTGTAATTATATTTAGAGAATAATTAGTTTATAAGGATGATTGCTTAATTAAAGATTGATTAAGATTAATTAACTTCATAAATAAGGATAATTAATTAATGATAACTAATTAATTAATGTAATTTATTAAGGATAATTAATTAAAGAATGATTAAATAATTAAGGGTTAATTATTTAATAATTAAAGATTAATTGATTATTAATTAAGATTGATTAATTAATAGTTAAAGGTCAATTTATTTATCATTAAAGGTTAATTTATAAATGATTAAAGGATAATCTATTAAAATGGTTCGTAGTTAATTAATGTTAATTAACCAGGATTATTAATCTATTCATAAGTAATTAATCTGGTTTAAATTAATCAGATGATTAATCGATCTTACTTATGGATGATTGAATTATATTGAATGTCTGGATTGGTATCTCTGATGTGTGATGCTCTATGATATGAATTGTGTAATTTGAGCTGTGATGAATGTAATTTATTCATTTGCGATGAATTTATATTATTTATCTATGAATCTGTGAATTAAGATAAGCGTTATAGAATTATACCGCTTATCGATATTGCTGTGTTTGGATTGTGATGATTGATGATGTTGCACTATTGTGTAAAACCCCTGGACTACACCATAAACACACAAATATGGATTTCACGAGGAAATCGGTTAAGTCATAGATATTTGAACTAAATTCAAAATGGTTTTGGAAATGGAATTGGATATGGAAAGCTTTTGAAAGGGAAGTTTTGAAATTAAAATTTAGTTTGAAAATATTATTTTGGAAATTATAGTTTGAAAGGTTTATACTGTATGTATGTATGTATGTATGTATGTATGTATGTATGTATGTATTTAAAGCTATTTTAAATAAATTATTTAGGAATTTAAATTTAATTCAAATTAGAACTTGCCGATAATACGGCAGTTCGTTGATTTTATGGTTCATACTTTTAAAGGCTATAACTAGTATATATTTGATCGGATTTTTTCGAAAAGAAAATATTTATTTCAAAATGATAATGGCTTTCAAAATAAAGGAAGGATTTTAAATTTTTGTTGAAAGGATTTCCAATTTGAAATGAAATTGTTTTGAAAGCTATGAATGAATCTTTGTGAAAAATTGGTGAACTTTGTGAAGTAAATCTTTTTGTTTAAAAAAATTGGAAGTTGAAATTTGTTTTAAAACCATTCACAAGAAAGATTTTGGGCTTTAAGTTGTGACTTAACTAAGATCCATTTATCCATATGTTTTTAAATATTGCGCTCATTATTCGATTTAGCCGGGAGAGGACTTTATGTCATATAACCCATTCCGAATAATGATTCGATGAAATGGATAGTGTTTGAAGACTGGTGGTGAAGACCGAGTATTTTCGAGAACGAAAGGATTACCCGTCGAATGAATCTACACTGACTAGCTACGGTATAGAGATCTCCATATGTGATGGGGAGTCCGATCGGGATTGTAAATAACTGGATTGCAAGGGCTTCTTTTGAAGTGCCTTCGGTTTTGTTCAAACCTGGAACAGACGTGCATGAATGTGTGGCTGACATTAGACTCTGAGATGTAAAACTAGTTTCTATCAAATACATTTCTGTTTGGTGACGGAGAATTCATTCTCTTAGCTTAACACCTTCTCTAAGACGTATGAGCTCAGAGTTTATGTAGTTGATGGTTACTAGTGATACATTCCCAATTTGGTAATGTGGCATACGAAGTGTTGCTGATCATGTGTTGATCAAAGCATGGCTTTTGTTTAAAGCATAGCTTTTTGGACGAGACTGCATCAGAACCTCACAACCCAGAAATGGTCGAAAAGGAAGGATACAGTAAGGTTACGAGGGTCACACCCTTTAGGATATGTCAATTCCATTATGGAAAAGGGTGGTATCATGGTATGGAGCCCACATATATAACCTGTGTGGTTACTAAAAATTATTACTTTGTGGTTGTTGGTTTCGAGCGCTTGGATAAAGGTCGGTAACGACCGAGGGATGGCATACTCGTGTAGTAGTTACCTAGTTACAGAGATAACCCGGCCTTGTATTGGTAGAGATTCAGTTAGGTTCTCGGGGCATCCCTTTAAAGGCGTACCCATGTGGTCCAGGAAGTTCCTTTGCCTGACCATTTGTTAGAAATCCAAAGAAACAATATACGCCCTATACGGTTTTAGTTGTATAACCTGTCGTGGAATGTGGTGGTAACCTGCTATTGAACATGGTAGCTATAGTAGGCATACAACAATGGTTGTATGCTGGCTAAGATTTATATTATACTTTTGAAAGATTTTCTGCACTATGCACTAATAATAATATCAAAAGGATTTTACGTATCAAGCATGTTTGACTATCATAAGGAGAAATCTCTTCGAATTCTGCGTTTGCAATGTGTGCGCGACGGGAGGCCTTATGGTGGTTTTATTTTCCAAAAAGCATTGTGGATTTCTTTTAAAAAAATTCTTTTGTTTATTTTGTTTCAAATAAAACTATTTTCGTTTTCTCACACCAGTCTCATAAATGACCTGGAGTTTATTATTCCCTTTCTAAACTCAAGGTGCCCATAATTGTCCACACAGGTAGTCTAGAGTTGGATTTTTCAGATAATTAAATAGTAGGAGTAGATTCGATAGCATTTAGTCTTTGGATTTGGCGACCGCATTTATTTCTCTGGGATTGGAGTTAATTAATACAACTTGATGGTGGTTTGAGCTTTCGATTTGAAGTTTTGGAGATTTGGTTTTAGGATGCAGTTTATGGATTCATTCTCTTTTGAAGTATATGTTGGAGTTATCTTTTCCATTGTTGTGTTATTTCCCCTGTTGTCTTTTATCTCTGATTATGTATTGATGTCATTTGTATCAGATGTTATATCTGTTGTATATCAAATAGTTATTCATTTTCTTCCGCTGTGTTGTTGTACTTAATGTATTACAAGCTCCGGCACGAATCGAATTTCAACGTTTGAATCTGCGGCATTCAAATACGGTGAGGTATGGATGTTGATTTTCGAGCGCTGAAATTTGGGTCGTGACAAAAGTGTTTTTAAATTATATTTAAAACTATTTATATATTTTACTTTATAAATTATTTTATTATAAACTATTTTAATATAAATCATGTTTAATATAAAATATTTTTAATATAAACTATTTTAACATACTAACTATTTTATTATAAACTATTTTAACTTATTAACATTTTATATAAACTATTTTATTTTATAAACTATTTGATTATATATACTATTATTAATATCTAAATTGTTCAAGTGGGAAGTTATGATTTCAAAGTTATGAATTTCAAAGTATTATGTTATCAAGTGTTATGATTTCCAAAGTGTTACAAACTCTAAGCTTTATAATTTCGAAAGTGTTATAACTTTAAAGTGCTATGATTTTGGAAATGAATATATTTGAAGTGAAATGATATGGTTTTGTAATGGATATAATATTTTGATTTTGAAGTATAAACTATTTTGAAATGACCGCAGTGTTATGATAATATTTGGTTGTTAAAGAGACCGGGATCGATTATTGTCATACTCTCTACCAATGTCGAAAACCACTTTAACAACCGTGTACGTGGTGGAGATTCCAGAATGAAGTAGGATGGTGGTGACGTCCTATTTGAGGTATATATGTGGGCCTGCCTCACATGAGTTGGCATAAGGTGGCTAAAACAGGAGCAATTGACGGGCCAAGTGAGGTAACTCCCCCGATCGGACACATTCCATCGTATGCCATTCTATTACTTTGTGATTGATTTGGTGCGCATCTTTGATTTGGGAGTGTGGCTTGAGGTGGGCGATTGCTGCGACTATGTGTTACCACCAGCCCGGAAGTGTAATTGGTATATCTAACCTGGCATTTCCTAGTTATGTCGTGTCACCAACCTTATCCAGAGCACTAAGAGCTTGTTTTGTACCATACCTATGGAGTGCCCTCTGACGAAGCCTAGTACGGGGGAGATTATGATAGTGTATAGACTATGGGAATATAAAAATATGTAAAGGGGGATATAGGTAACGCCTTAACGCTATTTTAATTACTATAGTCATTATTATAATAGCATATATTACTACATAGTAGATGGTTCCACTGATCCTTAGAGGATTGTTATCTCAAACATCCTTTAAGGTACTTGTATTTCAATTGATATTTAACTTGAGTTAGATTTATTGATATAAGAATGTTAATCCTAACTCGAGTGTTTTGTGTTTTGCTTTACGCTCGGTCGGACTGAGTGTCACAGCATTCGAGACTCACCTTTGGGGTTGGAGCTTCGCTTGGAGATCCATCTATCTATTCAGCTTGCAGTTATTTAGTTGACTTCTGTGATATATTATGATCTAATATTTGAATATTGTATTGAGACTTCTATGTATTCGAGACGTTTGTTGTATCTTCTTTTAACTGTGTTATATATACATATAGTAGCTTCATGAACTAATATTCATTTTTTCCGCTACTTATTGTTATATTACTCTGTGTCTGTGATTCTTTGATTGTTTATTTACTGTATATGCTGAGTTTTGCCAATTATAAATTAACAATCCGATATTGTGAACAATCTAAGTCTCACATTTACGGATGTAAATGGTTGAAAATATCAGGATGTTATAATTTTCATTCTCTATATGAAAACAAATCTTCTACACTAATTTCATTTAACTTTTTGCTCTTCTTTCTTTTTATCTTCAATGGCTGACCATACCTCCTTTATGCACTACCTATGGCAATAATTTTACTCTGAAGTAACATCAAATAAGATAAAATTGTAAGTCTTTCATCTTATCGTTGCAACATCGTGTAAGATTTGTCAATCTAAGACTGTTTATATATATATATATATGTGTATATATATATATATATATATATATATTAAAAAGATGGTTCTTATTTTGTATGTCTATTACCCCCAAAAAAAGATATTTATTTTAATAATTTTAGTCATGCATACATCTTAATAAATATGGATATACATACATACATGCATGCATGCATATATACATATATGTATAACTTGAAATTAGAATTAAAATGTATATGTCTAGGTTCGTTGAATTTTAATTACCTTATTTTCATAAACAATCCTGTAATGATCTGTTTTTCGACCCTCGAAAGTTGACATTAGTACATCCATGGTATACACGTACTAAACACCCAAGTGCCGAAAGGGTAGAATATTAGGGTAAAGAAAAAGAAGAAAAGAAAAGGAACAAGAAAGAGGAGAATAAAACATCAGAATCTCACTGTGGAATGATAACATATAATATCAAAAGATAATACGTAGTGTTACTCTAATATACATAGCATTTCAGATACTAGTCAGAGTACCATCGTCAGCCTAGACAATAATAATAGTATGTCCTTATAGTTGCTAATATATATACACAAAATAATGCAGCAGAAGAATACTATAATAGGTAAAACATCCAGTGCCTCTATAAGAGCCTAATGAACATCGATGAAAACATGTCTTTCTCAGACTACTCGAAAGAGCACCTATGGAAATAAGGGGAAAATGAAACCATGGTTCAGAATAAAGCCTGGTGTAAGAAACTCAAGAAACATTTATGACATATAACAGCACCATTTGAGACCGTCATAACGGTAATCCCCTCAAAAGAGCCAAACCATCTAGTAAGTATATATTGCGATATAATATTTAAGTTTAGGATGAAGAATATAAATCAGAAAATAGTAGTACCACTTGCATCTCACGGCACAATAATATTGAAGTACAATCAAAACCATGAAGGCGCATTCGTATATGGGTTTTCCATGGAGACGTCACCAGCTTAAAAACTAAAGAGGATCTCCATGACAAGGATCAGAAAATATCTTCTGAGCATCGTATATCTCTAGATGGAATATACCATACGGTAAAGACAACTGGCCTATGCTTGAACATGTGAACATGAACCATGTGGAACCAAGTACCATCAACCTCTCTGGGCCCCACATATCGAAAGCATCTCTAGATATGAGTTGATGTTCTAAAACATCCCTATTTTTGGTTAAACATTATTCAAGACATTTAATGGGATATATTAAATAGAATAATGTAAAGGTTAAGGAGAATGAGATTTGAAACTTAATAAGGTCGTGTCATACGTGATTAATTTAGTAAGATTGTTTAAACATAAATTATAAGAGAAATAAGAGGAGGGCAAAATAGGAAGATACATCTGGTAAACCCTTAAACCATCTTCCCCTCATATCATTCTCATTTTATCCATACAAAAATAGTCAAAAGAACAATATAATGAGACCGGCCATTAATCAACCTAGGGAGGGCGAAATTAGAGGAGATTCACAATTCGAGCTTAGGGATTAAAGAGCTAAATCAAATCTCAACTCCAACAAGTAACTTTCAAGGTGAATAATTCAAGGTCCATCTCTTTTTTTTCTCCAATTCGATTATGGATAGTACCCGAATTATTGTTGTTTGTCTTGCCAAGATATGGTTGTTTAATCATTGTTTGAATAGAATAATGTTTATTGGAATTTTTGTGGAATTATTTAGATTGGTTTTAAGGGTAAATATAAGATTTTAATCTCCAAATGGTTTGATTTTCTGATATGTTGTATAAAATATTATTTTGGAGATGGGTTCTTAATTTCATAACCATGTTATATAGATTATTTTATGAATTTCCTAAGGAGAAAATAGTATTATTTCAGGTTTAATTATTTAAAATAATAAAATTTGGTTTTGGCGTTTGAAATTTTTATATGTTAAAGAGAATGATATTCTCTAATTTCTATGAATTTACAAGATTTTTCCCAAGTGATTTCAATTTATAGTAAATTTATTACGCTAGATAAGCATTTAAAAGGATAATTAATTAAAGATATTAATTAATTATTTTAAATATGTTCCAAAACTTGGAAATTTAGTGTGGTAGTGATTTCTGAAAAGGTGTTGTAAAGAATTTCTTTATCCAATTGAAATTGGACAAGAAATAAGATTTGCTGAAAAGTTTTTGCTTAAAGTAGTAATAAAACAGTTTTCTTAAAGATTACGATAGTGTCATGCCACCATACGTCGTTGAGCCTAACAATAAGACTGCATCGTTGAATGTTGATGTTGATGAAGAAGGAGCCATATGATAGTTAACTAAGTATCTACGAAGTGATTCCTTCATCATCGAAGTGGACAACTACGGTAATAGATTCATCCAAGTGTTTCAAAAGCTTAATGCCGACATCGACAACGTTGCATCTCTTCATCACAGTTTTCAATAATGCCATACCAAATCACTTTGATTATTTTCTATACCAAACTAGTGATGTCGCGTGTCTTGACTTCGACTTTATCTATGAAGCGGCATAATAGCTGAAGTAATTTAAGTATACAAATTTACAATGATGTCGAGGGTCTAGGTGTCGTTGTGCATCAAGGTTGACAATCTTATACACCTGGTTTTAGTGTCGACATCTCATGGTAGTGACGGCGCACTTCATCTTTTAAGGCTGGAGAAGCTTTCTTTTACATAAATTAAAACGTTTTAAAGGGGCGAAGAGGCCTACGTTTTAAGAGAGTCGAAGACCCTATATCTTCGGCAGTTAGCCATATAACTTATAAAGATTTTAAGTTTTGTTTAATAGGTAGATAGCCTATAGTTTATGAAGATCGTCAACGGCATCTTCGATGTTGATTTATGTGACGACCCGGAATTTTGGACAATTTAAATTGGGATATTTAATTGATTTTAATATTTAAAAGTTGGTTTGTAACTTAATTTCAAATATCACCATTATTTGGGAATTTAATTATTGGATTTAATTACTGGAAATTGGGTAAAAATGTTGAGTCTGGAGTTTTAAGCCTATTAAAAATAATTTAAGGGTTTGTAAAATTTATATCGATAGTACTGAAGATAGTAAAAGTGGTAAAATTGAATTTGGAAGTGTTTTGTTGAGTTTTGAAAATATATCATTTAAATTTGATATTTAAAAATAGCATTCCGAGGCACAGTCTCGAAATTCGACGTAACTAGTTCCATTGGATCCGTAATATTGTATTATTATCGGATTTCAATTTCCGTAATGTTTGAAGTTGTTGTGTGAGCGTACGACATATAAACGCGATGAATCTATATTGAAAATTTAATATAACAACTCGATCCAAAAAGCTATCTTCTCCGTACGACCGAATTAGGACTCGAAACCTTTTCCAGTGCATTCGAAACTGGGGTATAACATTATAAATGCCTAGCGGCATGCCTCGATAGGGGTTTGCGATTTTATGCCACGTAAATCGGGACAATTTGGATTTAGTTAAAAAAAAATATTTATATTTTGGTCAACATCAGCTGAAATTATATCTACATCAAACCTTTTTCCTTTCCATTTCAATTCACTGTAGCAATTATATTCAAACACGCTTCCTTCGCCTTCTCAAACACGCGACCCCTTTCATTTTAAATCACGTCTCTTCTTTTTCGTATCTGTTCAACATGACAATCGATTTTTCGCCTTCCTTTCTCTCTAAAATCATAACCTCCCCTAATAGTCAACAGAAAGAAATAATTATAACATAAAAATTAATAAATGGCGACACTCAGGTTTCAATTTAATCAATGTCGAGCCTCTGAAACAACTTCGATCCTCCTCTGATTCGAATCGAGTTTCCTTCCTCCATGTTGATTCACGAAGTATCATACTCATGTTCGAATCGCACTCTCATTTGTTTCCTTCTGTTCAATCGAGCCTTCTTGTATCTCAGATCGAAATCGAATCGATCGTTTGATCGAAGAGGAGGCTCTAGCGAAGAGGGGGGCGCGGTGGTGTTGGGTGTCTTGCTCGAGCTCGAGGCGGTGTGGCTTGTCGAGTGGAGTAGTTGGAAGTTAGGGCACGGTTCGCGATACTTTGTCACACTTGAGCAATGGAGGAAGGGTCGCTAATGACTCGGGTGGTTTTGGCGATCGAGCGGGGCGGGTCGGTCCATGGTCGAGATCAAGATAAGTATAATTACAGTAAGTTATAAACCTGTTTTAGTTTAATTCTGTACCCATATATATAATTTATACACAACAGAAGGAAAATATAGATAGAACTAGTTTTTTAAAAGTGACAGTAAGAGATAAAACAAATTTATTTTTCCCAATTTAAAGATTATTATTAATGTATATATACAGCCAGACATATACAGTAGGAAGGTATAAATATAAATATTTATGCAGGCGGGCCTATTTAATTTAGTATGGTATATAGTTAAGGTTTTTGGAAAAATATATGGATGTAGATTTTTATATATGCACAGAAATCAAAATAATACATATATGTATACATATATAAGATTTAGAAATAGAAATAGAAATTTAGGAGGGCAATATAGATTATTTTTATAGGAATATATGGATATTGATTGTGAAGTCTATAGAAACTATTTTACAAAGATATATGTATTTTCAAATAAAAAAATTAATTGTTCAATTAGTCCAAAAATTAATAAAAGTATAATATTTATGCAAGGTCTATAATTGGGAAGCCAAGTCGAGTTTGGAGTGGACTACAAACAAAATAATCAAAGGTGAGTTAATCTCACTCTTCTAGATTATTACATGAATTTAAATAGTTAAATTCAATAATTGGTTGAATGATTGAATTGATTTGATGTGCTACATCATATATAGTAGTATATAGTATATATTGGAGTGATTGATTTCCCGCATTATATAGTAGATGAGACCCTATGCATCGCATAATAGCGGATGATATTATTTAGTCCCATATACAGCGATATTCCACCTCGAAGTGGAATTGGTATTTTATACTGTGCTAACATCTGTGGATGCAAGGAAACAGATTGGAGGGATCCAACGGGATTCCTCAACATTTATTTAGATTTATTTAATATTCTCTGTTACGATTATTAGATATCCTGGGATGAATTATATTGATAATTGGAAATGTTGGATGCTACAAGTTGATCGAATATATTTGGGTATACTGAGTTACCAAAAATATAAAAATGGATTTTTGAAAAGAAATAAAGGAGTGGATTTTTAAGTAAACTAATTTTAGAGTATCTGAATAAATCTAAGAATGAATTGGAACAGAATAAAAGTGATTTTAAATTTTAATTAATAAATTCCGAGTATGGACAAGGGATTTTGGATAAACAGAGAGATAATGAATTTTAAACTTAAAGAGATATTATTGGAAGTAATAAAAGAATTTATTTTAAAATTCAAGGTTTGAATTTATTTGAAAGGATAAAGAAGAAATTTGGGAAATATGAAATTGGCATTTTCAGTTAACATGATTTTAAATCATAATGAAGAAATAAAATCTGAAGTTAATGGATTTTGAAATAAATGGAGTAAGTAAGGGAATTTATTTAAAAGTGAAGTAAATTGGAACCAATTTGGGGATTGATTTAAGTGTGTAAAACCGGGATTTTTAAAAAGAGAAGCGAGACTTGAAATTTATAAACTCGGTTTATAAAAGTAAAGCGATATATCAGTGGATATTCGGAAGGAATAAATTCATGGTGGGAATTTATTAAAGGAATGGGTAAATTTGTTTAAAAATAAATAGTGATTTATTTGTAAAGATGTGAAAGAAAAGCGTATTTCCCTGGATAGCCAAGTACGTTTTCAAAGAAAAATTTTAAGTGTAAGTAAAAGTTTTAAAGTTAATTTAAAGGCATGTTTTAGACTATTTATTATTTTTAAATGTTTAAAATTTTGAAGTAAGTATTTTTTAAATTTATTATAGTAGTAATTATATAAAGTTGACTTGGTATTTTGTTTTAAAGAAAGAGAAAAGCTAGTTTTATATTTTATAAAGTAGCTTTATTTTGAATATTCTTAAAGTCTATATTTTTTGAATAAGGTATTAAAGTAGTTTTCCTTAAAATTAAATGATAAAGTATATTTTATAATAAAGTGTTTTTAAATTATTTTAAAAATCTAAAGCTTTGTACTTGGTGTTTTCAGTGGAAATAAATAGTTGGGAATTTATCCCATGAGAAGAGTATGGTTTGAAAACTGTTTTCAAAAGGGTTGAAAATGGAAATATATCTTGCAAAGATATTTTTAGGTTAATAAATAATTTGGTGAAATTATTTATGTTTGATGGTTGTTTGTGAATTGTTATTTGATGGTTAAATAACTGACTATCAATATTGGACAATGCGTTGATCATTTCGAAGAGACCGGGATCGAGATTATTTTCTCGAAAACCACTTCGATCCGGTTTGTACGTTTTCGTTAGGAAGACGAGTTTGAATTCGAAGATGGAGCAGTGAAGTGAAAGGGCTAATCGCTACTAGTCCTGAGGATGATTCCAAAATGGATATAGTAGGAGTAGTGCCTTCGGTTTCGTTCGACCCGGGACGAACTTGTATGGATGAATGCTTTCGGAACATCGTTAGGTGGATGATAGGCATTCTAAGTGATATATTCTAAAAAGGGTAACGCTAAGCCTCGAGCCTCATCAACCAGGAATGACTGAAAATCAGGGCTTATGCAGCAAGGCTAAGTGGGTAGCACTCATTAGGGTGAGGTCATCCCTGTCTAGATGTCCTTTTTATTCGGCTTAGTGGTGCGGTTACTGATCCCAACCGTGGGGTGATCATACTCGGAATTATTCACTAAGGGGTATTCCCGGTCTTGTGTTGTAAGGGATTGGGAGTAATCCTCGGTACGGTGATCTAGGCCACGTACTATGACAGGTGGTACCTTAATGCCTAGTCATTAGTTGAAAATCCATTCTCCCTACGCGCCTGTACGGTTTTGATTGTGCCCAACTATTGCTGAAACGTGAGATGCAAGCATTTCAGCTAGATTCTAATTACTTTCTATAGACACTATTATAATATCAGACAGATTTGATAAAAAGTGTTTTGGCTATCGTAAGGTAAAAACTCGACATGTTTATTTGTGGCGTTGTCTTACGAGATGTTTTTGTTTTCAAAGGATTTTGAAACTTTAATAATCAAATTGAGTGTGATTTTCTCACGCTGGTATTCCAGACTGACTCGGGTGTTATATCACTATAATGCTCGGGTCAGACCGAATATTATAGGATACAAGAAAGGATGTTGTCGAGCTCAGGAGACGAGATGGATAGCGATACGTACTCCCGTATTTGTGTTAAATTTTCCGCTGTGTATTCACATTGTGAGGACATGCTATGATTACTGTCCAGTTGTGTGTTATGTATACTCTGATGATGTAATATATAAACAGATTTGTTTTTCTGTAAAGATCATTTGTCATCTATTATATTTTATTCCGCTGTGATGGTTAGATTCCGAGGTTGTTTTCTATTTTCTTCTTCCACCTCTTCTTCCTTAACCCAAATGATTCTTATTTTCGTTCATCTTGAGTTGATTGATGGAGAATAGTGTCGACTCAAGGGGTATGGGTTTGCGGGCTGTTACACTTGGTATCAGATCTGAAAAGTTAAGCGAGAACCTTGGCTTTGGTGGGGATTACTCATTTGAGATAGAGTCAATAGTACTCCAGGATGAGTTTGAGCGTATTAATAGTTATGAGCGCGTATTTTTTAGTGGATATAAAAATGGTTTTATATTATTTTGATTAATTTATTGAGTGGCATATGAACCTTCGTCTGCACAGTCTGGACAACTGTTCGAAAGGGTTTCTAAACACTTGAATAGGAAAATTCGACACAATATTGTTTTCGAAAGTGGGTGAATGAAATAGTTTTACCCAAAATATATTTTGATATAAAAGAAATATTTCCTTAAATTGTTATATAACTTAGATGTTTGGATGATAATATTTTAAACAAATAAGATTATAAAAATTGGAATCACTCGGATAATCAAAAGGGAATTTGTATGAGCATAAATTATACAAATGAATTATAGTTAAAATTTGATTTAATTCAAAATTTGAAATTTAAAACCTCGTAGATTTTGAAAGTGTTTTTTCGAAGTGTTTTGAAGACAAATATAACATTATTGTTTTATAAGTATTTCTAAAAGGAGATTGTTTCAAAAAAAAATTGGGAAGGGATATAGCATTGAGCTCACTTCAATTGCTGGAAAATAATTATGATGATGACGGCCGCATCATCAGTATTCATTTTCGAGTTTCTAAGTGACGGATTGCTGTAAAAATTTATTGGTTCGGAAGAACTAGTTTTGTTTTTGAAATTTCAAAGGAAATTTGTTGGGGATAAAAACCAGGATTGGTTTAAAATTTTGAGAAGTGTGACTTTGAGATAATGGTGATTTCAAAGTGATTTGAAAACCAAAAGCTGGGTGTTTAAAAATCCTGAAATCCTTAACTAAATAATTTAGAGATCATCAGGAGATAAGTTATAAACTTATAAATGGTAAATGATTTTGATGAGGAATATGGGGATTGGATTTTTGGAATTAAAATTAAAGGTGAGAGTTAAAAATGAGAATTTAACTTGGATTAAGATTAAACTTTGAAATTTAATTGATGATTGGAAGAAATAAATTAGTAAATCGTGAATGTGATTGGAATGGGAAAATAGAAATTAAACTGGGTAAATGAATTCCGATAGCTTATAAAAGAATTGAAGCCCATTGAATAAAAATAAACTTGGCTAAATAAAAATATATAATCCCTAGTTAAAAGGGGTGTAGTGTGAATGAGATTGATTGTAAATGGATGAAGGTGTGGATATAAATAAGCGTGTGACACATAAAATTTAAAAGTAGAATAAATAAGTCCAGAATGAATTTTGTTTCATATTTTGGAAAATGATTAGAAATTCGAACTTGAATTACAAAATAGAATTTGAACTTAAGAAAAATAATGAAGTGATTTTGAAAAAAAAAGAGAAAAAAAATCAAATATTGAATTGGAAGTGGGATGAACTAATTTGGGATAAATTAGTTAAGTGAGTATGTTAATAAGATTTAAATTGCTTAAATAGAAGTTGAATTGGGAGTTATTAATGGAGTTTGGAAACGAAAACTTCAGTTATAAATTAAATTTGACTTGAATTGTTAGTAAATTGAATACAAATGAAATATTTTCGAATGAAAGAAAGTTGGATTGAAACAGAAATGGTTTGAATTGCAAATTAAGTTCAAGAAGGTAGAAATAAATTGAAAATGGCCTTGTAATTAATTAAATAAGTCGTGAATGATTTGAATTTGGAAATTATTTATAATAACTAATCAAATAAATTTGTAGATTGAAATAAGATTTGATTGAAATAGAACTAAGTTAAATTGAAAAGGAAAATTTTATTTTGCAAATGAAGTGAGCTTAAGTTTTGAAATTGGACTAAATTAAAGTAAATTAACTTAAGTTTAAAATTTATAGAAGCCTAGCTTCGAGGAAAGGTGAAAGTTCATTAAATAAAAGTTTGTGTTAAATTAATTTGGGAAATGGTTATTAATATAAGAATTGTCAAGCTCAATGAAATGGCTTTAAAATGAAACCAATGCGAAGATGAAAAGAAATGCAAAGGCATGATTGGTGAATAAACTGGGAATGGGATGGAATTTAATATAAAATGAGTAATCCAGGAGTGGGATTGAATCAATTGGATGTGGATAAAACTAAAATGGATATTCTATTAAGAGAATGCCGTCGAATTGCATAGAATAAATAAGTCGTTCGACTTAAACGGAAGTAAGTAAAAAACTCTATGAATTGGTAGAAGTAAATAAAATTGATTTTTGGAATCAACTGAAATAAATGTGAGTTGTTTGGGTTAAAATTGAATTGAATGTAAGCAATTGAGTTGTAAACCATTTAAATTGAATGAAGTTGTATGTGAATTGGTTGTAAACAATTAAAATTAATGTCGGAACCCTATAAGTTGCTTATAAATGTTGTTTAACCTGCATTGCTTATAGAAACTCATAGGTTTACTAGTTAAATATGTAAAATGTTGTTAAGTTACATGATTTTGGCACTTACATATTTAAATTGAGTAAGTACAGGTACCGGGAAACCGTTTGGCTGGATTTGATCGCGCAAAATGCTATAATAATAAACCGCTTGCTTAAAAATGCTAAATAAAGGTACGCCTACGCAATAAAAATAGGAAAAATGAACTGTTTTTGTTTTTACGACCGTGTGGGTCGATGTATATATATTTATATCTCTTGTCAAATTGCAAAAGCTCCTCCGTACAAAGGAGGCTCTGCCAAAAAAATTCGAAAATTTTAGGAATTAGAAAATTTTTGGTAAAATTTTTGTTAACGGCAAAATGATTTCAAATTGGAGTTGAAATAGAGGGATTTTGGAAATGGAAATTTAAAATAATTGTTTGATTGGGACTAAAGTATTAGGAAAGTGTATAAAATGATTTTGGAATCTGTAGTTGGATATAGTTAAATTGGATATACAGGTATTAAAAAGTAAGTGGGAAAATTGGGATTTTTTATTTCAGAAGATAATTTGAATTGTCCAACAAAAAGGTATGTATTTAAATTTCGGTATGAATTTTGATGATTTTCTGGTTTAGCCGCTTGGGTTTTGGTTTTCTTTTTGAATCTGGAGGCCCATAGAGGCATTTCGTAGTTGTTCCGAGTTATCCTCGCAAAGGAGACACTGGCGAAATTTTTTGAAAATTTAGGGAGTTAGAAAATTTTGATAATTCAAAATTTGGTTTTAAATTCAAATTTGAATTGTAAAGAAAGTTAGTGGGTTTGGAACATTCTTCCGCCTTAGTAATTTCGAGGACAGAATTCTTTTAAGGGTGGAGGAATGTGACGGCCCGGAATTTTGAACAATTTAAATTGGGATATTTAATTGATTTTAATATTTAAAAGTTAGTTTGTAACTTAAATTTCAAATATCACCATTATTTGGGAATTTAATTATTGGATTTAATTACTGGAAATTGGGTAAAAATGTTGAATCTGGACTTTTAAGCCTATTAAAAATAATTTAAGGGTTTGTAAAATTTATATCGATGGTACTGAAGATAGTAAAAGTGGTAAAATTGAATTTGGAAGTGTTTTGTTGGGTTTTGAAAATATATCGTTTAAATTTGATATTTAAAAATAGCCTTCCGAGCCACAGTCTCGGAATTCGACGAAACCAGTTCCATTGGATCCGTAATATTGTATTATTATCGGATTTTAATTTTCGTAATGTTTGGAGTTGTTGTGTGAGCATACGACATATAAACGCGCTGAATCTATATAAGAAATTTAATATAATAACTCGATCCAAAAAGCTATCTTCTCCTTACGATCGAATTAGGACTCGAAAACTTTTCCAGTGCATATAGAACCGGGGTATAACATTATAAACGCCTAGCGGCATGCCTCGATAGGGGTTCGCGATTTTAAGTCACGTAAATCGGGACAATTTGGATTTACTTAAAAAAATATTTATATTTTGGTCAACATCAGCTGAAATTATATCTACATCAAACCTTTTTCCTTTCCATTTCAGTTCATTGTAGCAAGTATATTCAAACACGCTTCCTTTGCCTTCTCAAACACGCGACCCCTTTCATTTTAAATCATGTCGCTACTTTTTCGTATCTGTTCAACATGACAATCGAGTTTTCCCCTTCCTTTCTCTCTAAAATCATGACCTCCCTTAATAGTCAACAGAAAGAAATAATTATAACGTAAAAAAAAATGGCGACACTTGGGTTTCAACTTAATCAGTGTCGAGCCTCTGAAACAACTTCGCTCCTCCTCCGATTCAAATCGAGTTTCCTTCCTCCATGTTGATTCGCAAAGTATCGAACTCATGTTCAAATCGCAGCCTCGTTTGTTTCCTTCAGTTCGATCGAGCCATCTTGTATCTCAGATCGAAATCGAATTGATCATTTGATCAAAGAGGAGGCTCTAGCGAAGAGGGCGCCGCGGTGAAGTTGGGTGTCTTGCTCGAGCTCGAGGTGGTGTGGCTTGTCGAGTGGAGTAGTTGGAAGTTAGGGCACGGTTTGCGATACTTTGTCGCACTTGAGCAATGGAGGAGGGGTCGCTAATGACTTGGGTGGTTCTGGCGATCGAGCGGGGCAGGTCGGTCCATGGTCGAGATCGAGATAAGTATAATTACAGTAAGTTATAAACCTGTTTTAGTTTAATTCTGTACCCATATATATAAATTTATGCACAGCAGAAGGAAAATACAGATAGAACTAGTTTTTTAAAAGTGACAGTAAGAGATAAAACAAATTGATTTTTCCCGGTTTAAAGATTATTATTAATGTATATATACAGCCTAACATATACAGTACGAAGGTATAAATATAAATATTTACGCAGGCAGGCCTATTTAATTTAGTTGGGTATATAGTTAAGGTTTTTGGAAAAATATATGGATGTAGATTTTTATATATGCACAGAAATTAGAATAATATATATATGTATACATATATAAGATTTAGAAATAGAAAAAGAAACTTAGGAGGGAAACATAGATTATTTTTATAGGAATATATGGATATAGATTTTTAAGTCTATAGAAACCATTTTACAAAGATATATGTATTTTCAAATGAAAAAAAAAATTGTTCAATTAGTTCAAGTAATTAATAAAAGTATAATATTTATGCAAGGTCTATAATCGAGAAGCCAAGTCAATTTTGGAGTTGTGACGACCCGGAATTTTTGAGCATTTGAAATCAGAATATTTAATTGATTTTAAATGTTTAAAGGTTAATTTTTAAATTTCATTCGAATATCACCATTTATTGGGTAATTTAATGAGTAAATTAAATAATTTAAAGTTGGGTAAAATGTTGAATCTGGAGTTTTAAGCCTGTTAAAAATAAGTTAAAGGCTTGTTAAATTAATATTGATAATTCTGAAGATAATAAAAGCTTTTAAAGTTGAATTTGATAGTGTTTTGTTCAATTTTAAAATATATCGTTTAAATTAAATTTAAAAATAGACTTCCGAGGCACAGTCTCGGAATTCAACAAAACCAGTTCCATTAGGTCCGTAATATTGTATTATTATCGAATTTCAATTTTCGTAGGATTTGGAGTTGTTGTGTGAGAATACAATATATAAACGCATTGAAATTAAATCGAAATTTAATACAATAACTGGGTTCAAAAAGCTATCTTCTCCGTACGATCGAATTAGGACTCGAAACCTTTTCCATTATGTTCGGAATATGGGTAAAACCTTATAAAAGCCTGGCGACATGTCTGATTCGGAGTTCGAGATTTCGAGTGATATTAAACGAGATATGTTGGAAATTTAATAATATAAAAAAAGTCAAACCAGCCACCCTAATTGTACTCGAGCCACCCTAGCGTCTGAATTGCGTCGACCTAGTTTATCTTCTCTTCACGTTTAAAACACGAATCTTCCTTCCCAATTCAAGAGAAAAAAAATATAATGGACGATCAAATTTGCAGTTTTCTCCTTGCCTCAAATCGAAACTGCAAACCCCTCTCCTTATTCTCAAATGAAATTTAAATCAACGGCCGAGCTCCTCAACACCCCTTGTTTTCTTCTTCAGCAAATCGAGTTCTTTCAATTTTAAAAAAAAATTAGTGAACCCGATTCGAACTCGAGCTAGGGTTGGATGTGAATGAGGCGATAAAGCAGTGGCTCGCGATTGGGGATTTGTGATCGAAACGATGAGGCGGAGCAACCGAGTTTGATCAAACTCGCGAGAGAAGCGGCGATGTCGTGGTGGAATAACGGTGAGGTGATGCTCGCGATTTCGAGGGCAATGGTCCAGGTCGCGATTTTGGGCATGGGGGTCGGTCGTGTGTCGAGCTCGATGGAAGTAGATGGTGATTAGGTATAGCTTCCTACTTTATTTAAATAAATGTATATATGTATGTTTTAGATATATTTGAGAACTTAAAGAAAATTACAGTGAGGTATTGCTGTTTCTTTTAAGTAAATATATATCTATTAGAAAATGTTAATATACATACAGAGAAAGAAATTTTAAAACATAGATTTTTATTTTATTAATGCATATGTTATAGAAAAGTTTTTACAGTAAAGCAAAGTACTGTTCTTGTTAATTAACAGCAATATATATACATATATATATGTATGTATGTATGTATGTATGTATATATATTAATATGTGAATAAATACAGTAAAGCAGGAAATTTTATATAGATAAGATTTTGGAAAAGTAGGAATTTTTAAAATGTTTAAAGTTTATATAAAAATTAGATCTTTAAACCTATATAGATTATTTTTATAAGTGTATATATACGTCGCTTTAAAAGAAAAAAATTAATATACATTTAAATTTACTAGTTTGGCTTAAACTAACCTACTCGATTATTTAAGATGCTAAAAGATTTTTTTAAGGAATTATTAGTTTAAATTAAATTAAATAAATGAATGATAATTGATTTTGGATTACTTCAAATATTAATAAAAGCCCTATAAAGGTTTATACAAGGTCAAAATATGAAAAGAAGCAAATCGAGATTGGATTTGGATTGCAAAATCAAAGGTGAGTTAATATCACTCATCTGGGTTTGATTTAAATTTAAATGGTTAAATTTAAATAATTGGTTGAATGGTTGAATTGATTTGATGTGCTATATTATAGTATATAATACATCTTGGAATGATTTATTTCCCGCATTATATAGCGGACGAGACCCTATGCGCCGCGTAATAGCGAATGATATTATATTAAAACCCATATACCGCGATATTCCACCTCGAAGTGGAATTGGTATTTTATATTGTGCTAACGTCTATGGATGCAGGGAAATAGGTTGGAGGGATCCAACTGGATACCACAAGATTTATTCAAATTATATAATATTCTCTGTTATGATTATTTGGATCTTCTGTGATGAATTATATTGGAATACTGAATGCTATAGTTTGCTTGAACATTTCGGTACACTGAGTTATCAAAATATATAGAATTGGATTTTTGAAAAGAAAATAAGGAGTGCATTTTTAAGTAAAATAGTTATAGAAATTTTGAATAAATTTAAGAATGAATTGGAAAAGAAATAAAGTGATTTTAAAATTCTAATAAATAATTTCGAGTATGGAAAAAAGGATTTTGAATAAACAGAGAAATAATAAATTTTAAACCTTAAGTGACATTATTTAAAGGAAAAAAGAATTTATTTTAGAAATGCAAATTTTAAATTTATTGAAATAGATAAAGAAGGAATTTATTTCAAAATGGAGTAAATTGGAAATCAATTTGGAAATTGATTCAAGTGTTTGAAATTGGAAATTTAAATGAGAATGTGACTATGGAATTTATAAACTGGGTTTATAAAAGCAAAGTAATATATCAGTGGATATTTGAAGAATAACTTCACGATGAGAATTTATTAAAGAAATAGAAAATCTGTTTAAAAATAAATAGTAATTTATTTTTAAAGAGAAGTATATTTCCCTGGATAGCCAAGTACGGTTTCAAAGTAAATTTTAAATATAAGTTAAAGGCTTTAATGTTGTTTTAAAAGGCGTGTTTTAGAAAATTTATTAATTCTAAATGTTCAAATTCTTAAGTGAATATTTTTCAAATCTATTATCGTAGTAATTATTTAAAGGTGACATGGTATTTTGTTTTAAAGAAGAAAATTTAGTTTTATATTGTATAAAGCAACCTCATTTTCAAATATTCCTATTGTATATATTTTTAATAAAGTATTGAAATGGTTTTATTTTAAATATTCTTAACGTATATATATTTTAAATAAGTATTAAAATAATTTTGAATTTAAATTTTTTAAAGGATAATTCATAATAAAGTGATTTATATTAATTTAGAAATCTAAAGTTTTGTGCTTGGTGATTTCAATGGAAATAGAAAATATTTGGGAAATTTATTCTGTAAATGGAAGGTAGTTTGAAACTGTTTTCAAAAAGGGGTTTGGAAAGTGGAGATATATCTTGCAAAGTTATTTTGAGATAAATAATTTGGGATATTGTGTGATGGATGTTTGTGAATGTTAATTGATAGTTAAATAACCAACTATCAACATTGGCCAATGCGCTAATCGTTTCGAAGTGACCGGGGTCGGGATTAATTTCCCGAAAACCACTTCGATCCGGTTTATACGTTTTCGTGGAAAAATGAGTTTGGATTCCAAGTTGGAGCAGTGAAGTGCAAGGGCTAGTCGCTGCTAATCCTAAGGATGTCGTTTCGAAGAGACCGGGATCGGGATTAATTTCTCGAAAACCACTTCGATCCGGTTTGTACGTTTTCGTGGAAAAACGAGTTTGGATTCGAAGTTGGAGCAGTGAAGTGCAAGGGCTAGTCGCTGCTAATCCTAAGGATGTTTCCAAAATGGATGTAGTAGGAATAGTGCCTTCGGTTTCGTTCAAACCCGGGATGGACTTGTATGGATGAATGCTTTCGGAACATCGTAAGGTGGACGATGGGCATTCTAAGGGATATGTTCTAAAAAAGGTAACGCTTAGCCTTAAGCCTCATCAACCGGGAATGACTGAAAATCAGGGGTTATGCAGCAACGCTTAGTGGGCAGCACCCATTTCCGGGTGAGGTCATCCCTGTCTAGATGTCCCTTTTATTTCGGCTTAGTGGTGCGGTTGTTGATCCTAACCGCGGGGTGATCTTACTCGGGATTATCCAGTAAGGGATAGTCTGGGTCTTGTGTTGCAGGGGGTGGAGAGTGATCCTCGGTACAATAATCTAGGCCACGTACCGTGACAGGTGGTACCCCAGTGCCTAGTCATTAGTTGGAAATCCATTCTCCCTACGCGCCTTTTTCGAGTTTTGTTTGTATTACCCACGACTGTAGCTAGTAGCTGGAATTTAATAGATCTAACAATTTTGGCTATTTTAATAAGTATTTGCATATAGACCCTATTATAATATCAGAGGATTTTAATAAAAAGTGTTTTGGCCATCGTAAAGTAAAAACCTGACATGTTTATTTGTGGCGTGGTCTTACGAGATGCTTTTGTTTTCAAAGGATTTTTGAAACTTTAATATTCAATTTGAGTGTGATTTCTCACGCTGGTATTCCAGACTGACTCGGGTTTTATTTAACTGTAATGCTTGGGTCAGACCGAGTATTATAGAATACATGATATGATGCTACGGAGCTCAGGAGACGAGCTGGATGGCGATACATACTTCCGTATTTGATTATTATTCCGCTGTGTATCCAGTTGTATGTTATTGATATGGAACTCTGATGATGTACTCTGATGATGTATGTATAAAACAGATATAGTTTTCTTTTGTGTAAAGATCTGTTATTATATATTATATTTTATTCCGCTGCGATGGTAAGATTCTGTCGTTTTCTATTTTCTTCTTCTACCTCTTTTTATTTAACCCAAATGGTTCGTATTTCTGTTCAACTTGAGTTGATTGATGTAGAATAGTGTTGACTCAAGGGGTGCGGATTTGCGGGTCGTTACAGGAGTGGACTGCAAACAAAATAATCAAAGGTGAGTTAATCTCACTCTTCTAGATTATTACTTAAATTTAAATAGTTAAATTCAATAATTGGTTGAATGATTGAATTGATTTAATGTGCTACATCATATATAGTAGTATATAGTATATATTGGAGTGATTGATTTCCCACGTTATATAGCGAATGAGACCCCATCGCCACATAATAGCGGATGATATTATTTAATCCCATATACCGCGATATTCCACCTCGAAGTGGAATTGGTATTTTATATTGTGCTAGCATCTACGTATGCAGGGAAACAGGTTGGAGGGATCCAACTGGATTCCTCAATATTTATTTAGATTTATTTAATATTCTATGTTACGATTATTAGATATCCTGGGATGAATTATATTGATAATTGGAAATGTTGGATGCTACAAGTTGATCGAATATATTTGGGTATACTGAGTTACCAAAAATATAAAAATGGATTTTTGAAAAGAAATAAAGGAGTGGATTTTTAAGTAAACTAATTTTAGAGTATCTGAATAAATCTAAGAATGAATTGGAACAGAATAAAAGTGATTTTAAATCTTAATTAATAAATTCTGAGTATGGAAAAGGGATTTTGAATAAACAGAGAGAGAATGAATTTTAAACTTAAAGAGATATTATTGGAAGTAATAAAAGAACTTATTTTAAAATTCAAGGTTGAATTTATTTGAAAGGATAAAGAAGAAATTTGGGAAATATGAAATTGGTACTTTCAGTTAACAAGATTTTAAATCATAATGAAGAAATAAAATCTAAAGTTAATGGATTTTGAAATAAATGGAGTAAGTAAGGGAATTTATTTAAAAGTGAAGTAAATTGAAATCAATTTGGGGATTGATTTAAGTGTGTAAAACCGGGATTTTTAAAAAGAGAAGCGAGACTTGAAATTTATAAACTGGGTTTATAAAAGTAAAGCGATATATCAGTGGATATTTGGTAGGAATAAATTCACGGTGGGAATTTATTAAAGGAATGGGTAAATTTGTTTAAAAATAAATAGTGATTTATTTTTAAAGATGTGAAAGAGAAGCGTATTCCCCTAGATAGCCAAGTATGTTTTCAAAGCAAAATTTTAAGTATAAGTAAAAGTTTTAAAGTTGATTTAAAGGCATGTTTTAGAAAATTAATTATTTTTAAATGTTCAAAATTTTGAAGTAAGTATTTTTCAAATTTATTATAGTATTAATTATATAAAGGTGACTTGGTATTTTGTTTTAAAGAAAGAGAAAAGGTAGTTTTATATTTTATAAAGTAGCTTTATTTTGAATATTCTTAAAGTATATTTTTTTTTGAATAAGGTGTTAAAGTAGTTTTTTTTAAATTAAATGACAAAGTATATTTTATAGTAAAGTGTTTTTAAATTATTTTAAAATCTAAAGCTTTGTACTTAATGTTTTCAGTGGAAATAAATAGTTGGGAATTTATCCCATGAGAAGAGTATGGTTTGAAAACTGTTTTCAAAAGGGTTGAAAATGGAAATATATCTTGCAAAGATATTTTGAGGTTAATAAATAATTTGGTGAAATTATTTATGTTTGATGGTTTTTTGTGAATGTTATTTGATGTTAAATAACCGACTATCAATATTGGACAATGCGCTAATCGTTTAGAAGAGACTGGGGTCGAGATTAATTTCTCGAAAACCACTTCAATCCGGTTTGTACATTTTCATGAGGAAGACGAGTTTGGATTCAAAGATGGAGCAGTGAAGTGCAAGGGCTAGTCGCTACCAATCCTGAGGATGATTCCAAAATGGATGTAGTAGGAGTAGTGCCTTCGGTTTCGTTCAAACCCGGGACGGACTAGTATGGATAAATGCTTTCGGAACATAGTCAGGTGGACGATGGGCATTCTAACTGATATGTACTAAAAAGGGTAACGCTTAGCCTTGAGCCTCATCAACCGGGAAAGACTGAAAATCAGGGGTTACGCCGCAAGGCTAAGTGGGTAGCACCCATCAGGGTGAGGTCATCCCTGTCCAGATGTCCCTTTTATTCGGCTTAGTGATGCGGTTGCTGATCCCAACCGTGTGGTGATCTTACTCGGGATTATCCAATAAGGGGTAGTCCCAGTCTTGTGTTGTAGGGAGTTGGGAGTAATCCTTGGTACGGTGATCTAGGCCACGTACTATGACAGGTGGTACCCCAGTGCCTAGTCATTATTTTAAAATCCATTATCCCTGCACGCCTGTACGGTTTTGATTGTGCCCAACTATAGCTGAAACGTGAGATGCAAGCATTTCAGTTAGATTCTATTTCACTTTCTATAGACACTATTATAATATCAGACGGATTTGATAAAAAGTGTTTTGGCCATCGTAAGGTAAAAAACCGACATGTTTATTTGTGGCGTGGTCTTACAAGATGTTTTTGTTTTCAAAGGATTTTGAAACTTTAATAATCAAATTAAGTGTGATTTTCCCACGCTGGTATTCCAGACTGACTCGGGTGTTATTTCACTATAATGCTTGGGTCAGACCGAGTATTATAGGATACAGGAAAGGATGCTGTGGAGCTCAGGAGACGAGCTGGATGGCAATACCTACTTCCGTATTTGTGTTAAATATTCCGCTGTGTATTCAGATTGTGAGGACATGCTATGATTACTATCCAGTTGTGTGTTATGTATACTGTGATGATGTAATGTATAAACAGATTTGTTTTTGTGTAAAGATCATTTATCGTCTATTATATTTTATTCCGCTGCGACGGTTAGATTCTGATGTTGTTTTCTATTTTCTTCTTCTACCTCTTCTTCTTTAACCCAAATGGTTCGTATTTCCGTTCATCTTGAGTTGATTGATGGAGAATAGTGTCGACTCAAGGGGTACGGGTTTGCAGGCTATTACAATTTAATATCGCATGTGTTATATTTTATTTTATTAAAGAAGGAGAGCCTTATTCTACTTTGATGTCATCATTGGACTCCAATGCCATTTTTAAATTTGTAAACTTTTGATGCTATCATTATGGACACCAATGTAGATGAACTTTGACATTGATCCAAACTTAAATTAGTTAATGTTGGCAAGCCATATGTTTTTGACTTTGACTTTGAACCTTGGGGATTCCATTGTTTATTTTTTAGTAAGTTCGACATGAAATAATTAGGGATACCAATGTATATCACTTTGGAATGTTATAACTTTAAGGGGAGATAACCTAATTGGGGATACCAATAGACATAGGTTAAATCTGTGGGTTACATGAATTAAAATGGTTAATTAGTGGGTTCATAGTCATCCTAGGAATACTATGTAATGTGAGATGGATAGTCCACATCATGTTGGAGCTAGATAGTCACTATGAGGTTAATAAAGGGTTCATAGTCATCCTAGGAAAACTATGGGATGTGTGATGGATAGTCCACGTCATTGTAACTTAAATAGAATATGTGTGATGGATAGTCCATATAATTTAAATAACGGAACTATATTTGATGGGTAGTCAATATGGTAGGGGATGGGTAATCCAAGTAATAATTATATATAAGATGGATAGTCTACTAATTATGAATATGCTTATATGAGGGATGGATAGTCCATATATTATGAACATGTGTAAATGTGAGATGGGTAGTCCACATGATTATAAGACAGGTAGTCGGATAAAAATAAGATGGGTAGTCGGTTTAAATTGTGATGGATTATCATTTGAAATTAAGATAGATAATCTAATGAATTGGGATGAGTAATCCAATATATGCTGCATGATTATAAATGCTATTTTCTATGTTCTAACCATTATGGTTGCAGGGGTATAGTATATGGTTGTTTTGTTTTGATAAGATACCGATGAGGGAAAAACCCGATCCCCTCGGCGGTATAGTCTCACTAGAATCTATTTTGGTTCGAGATGGTAGGTTATTATTCACACCAGACTATAGTATGACCTGAAGTTTTTGTTTTTCTTTCTTAAACTCTCGCATACTCATTTAAGTAGTTCGGGAGTAAGGGATTTCAGGTTACCGGTTAGATGAATAAGCTTTCGAAGACGTGCAAGAGGAAATCTAGCTATTAGGAGCTTTATCTATTTCCGTTGTGTAATTTGGTTTGTCTATTTGGATGTAACAACAAAGTTGTACAATTGCCAAGTATTTGACTTTGATCAACCAAAGAGATTTCTTCATATGCCGTTCTTGGAGTATTCTGAAATAATTATATTTTCTCTGAATGTGGGATTACGAATGGAATTATGTAATGAATATGAAATATCATTTATGAAACGAGATATGAAGATTTGTTATTAAACCGTGTAGAAATTTTTTTATATTCATGTGCTTCTGATCATTGATATGATTAATAGAGCCACATTCTATCGTCGAGAATTAATAACTGTGGATGACTACAGCATCCATAGCAGTTAGTTTTAGGTCTCAGAATGAGGGATGTTACATGCAGTCCTCTTGATTAGCTAAACCCCTGGATTGTGAAGCCTACTCTGTCTTTAGTTATATACCGATAGTGAAGTCACATTCAGCATCTCAACACATGAGCCATCGTCATTCGAACTGATCACGAATTCCTAAATGGATCACAACATCTCGAACAGATCATGAATCTCTCCCAAAGCATAGATCTCCTATATGGTTTTGAACTAGTTATAGTTTCGAATCATCTCGTCCCCTGCTTACTGGGCGCTCCAAAACCAATCAGTAGATTTCAGGTTAACTCAACTCCAATTCTTTCAGAAATAAACAGACAATACATAAGGGTGGAGATCTTCTCCTATCCAGATGGATTTCCTTATCATTTTTCCAAGAAGAATAAGATGAGATTATATGTAGGTTATATCATCAACGAGCGAATAACCATACCATATAATTCCCAGGTTTATTCTAAATGCTTCCCAAGTTAATTTGGTCAAATTCAACAAAAAAGAGAATGATCGCATATAAAAACTAAGTCTTGTACATTTATCATATTTCCAACCTTTTCAACTCTCGCACTATCCCTCGATCAAGAGTGAAGCCCGATAGGTTAGAGCACTATTGCTTCCACACCCTACTCAAATCATTATTCTTAAGTCTCACAGATAGAAACAAGTCTACTTTATTGGCTTTCGTGCTAAGTACATGACTAAATATTTTCCATAAACAAGTAAACACACAAAGCACGATCAAGTCACATAAATGACTTTTAACCTCCTTTTTATTTAATTAATCCTTTGTTAATTAAAACCTCTTTTATAGTAAAACTTCTTTTTAGTTAATAAAACTTTCATTAATCAAAACTTCTAATTGATAAACTTCTTACTTAATTAAAAATTCCTTATTAATTAAAACTCAGCTTATCTAATTAAACTTCCTATTAATTAAAAACTCCACTTATTTATTTTACTTCTTATTAACTAAAACTTAACTTATTTAAACACTTATACAGATTTAGTTCCCTTTATAAAAGAAATATATTTGTATTATACTATTCACGTATTTTACTATTTACTTATTTTGTTGTTGTGCTATTCAAGGTGATGTACTTATCTCTTTGGTGAATCGGCCAAAACTACTTGTTTGGAACATTTTCAACATAAAAATTCTTAACTAAGATTGATCAAGAACTTAGGATTGACATATTATACTCCATATTACTTATGAAGTTCGAGTTCGAATACTCCTCCATAAGAGGTTCGTTAGAATGTTATAAATACTCGAGAATACTTTTAGCGGCTATTTAGAGATCTTAGTTCGGATTTGGTACTTTCTATATGTATAAAAATACACAAATTGAATACGATATTGTAGTCAATACAACATATATGAAAATTCTTATTTAAGGAATCTATCTTACATGCTATATGTTAAATATTTTAGTACATGGTCTGTGTATATCATTTGAGACAATCCCAACATCCTTTTATATTGATTACAAAAGATGTGTTTTAAAATCATACATTGAGGGTTAAATAGAAAAACTAGAACTAATTTTAACATATGTACATCGTTAACAATCAACAATATATTGTTTACTTATAGTTTAGACATATTTAAGTACCTTCAAATGTTCTTCTTTATAGACAGACTCTTCCTCTGCATTTTAACTAAAAATCAAACTATTCGATATTTCTATCAAAATATTTGTTCAATTATGATGCTTGTCAAACGATGCGCACTAGTTCTTGGATCATATCAGAAATCGACAAACAATGATCGCTCCCATTGACTTCGAGACATTTTGATTGTTATGTGCAAATAGTTTATTCTAAATCACTATTTAGATTTTCCTGTTTCAACATATATGCATAAAAACTTAAAATAAAATTGGCAATAATTTTGCAAGTAAAATCTGAATTAACTTAAGCACATTGAGCAACTAATTTGTTACATTAATTTCTCAACAATAGAAATATACGATGTTATTCTTATTAATGTTGCTTACGATATTCTAACTGCACTGGTCTTCCTCTCGAAGACACATTTGCGGCCAATGAATTGCATCCTTTTGGATTCAACTATCACAATCATATTTGATAATGTACTTTGTAACGAGCCGCATTTTTTCGATGATTAAAATATTGAATCAAATAAGTTTTGTAATTTAATGTTGGAGGAAAATAAAATTTATAATGTAGGAATGAGAAAACTAACTAGAATGAAGTTTAATAATGTAAGTTCATGTAATAGATAACTATAATGTAATCTAAAGTAATTGTAATAATTGAAAGGTTATAATTGGTTATAGATTATAAATAAAGAAATAAACCAAATGTTATATTAATTGGTGAAATATTAGTGTTGTGTAAATAGTTAGAACATTTATTTGTAGGTAATAGACTTATAAATGTGATCAAATGTAGAAAAGGTGATGATTGTTATTTGTTACCTATTTATTTGATCAGATGAACTTAATTACAAAACAATTGCAATCAAATGTAATTAAATATTATGTTAATGTAAATTAAGATGAAATTGGAGGATATAATGCAATAAGATGTAAACAAATGTTAACCATGTCCATAGAGTAATGTTTGATTGAATAAAAAGATTGAAATTGAATTAAATCAATTTAATGGAATTAAATCAATTTAATGGAATTAAATTATAATTAATTGGATTAATTGCAGTTGAAATTGAACGCTATAATTAGTGTAATATTTAACACTGAATTGATATAAATTTATTTTAAATTATTGTAAATGTCCAAGTAATCAAAAATGATGAAAATTGTTGGTTATTAAATTTGAAATTAAAAAGTGATTTAATCAATTTAATAGTAGTAATTTAATTAATGTGGAAATAGCCATTTTGGCCACTGTTTCGGATTTCAACGAAACCAGTTTCATCGGATTCGTAACAGTGAACTATTGTAAGGTTTCAAGGTCCGTAGCGATCGGACTTGTCGTTTGATCATACGGGCTCGAAATGCAAAGAAATCAGTTTAGTTGAAATCAACTTGAAATAAGCTAATTTTAAAATAACTTCTTCATACGATAAAATTAAGACTTGAAACATGTTCCATAGAGTTTGAAAATATTTAAAACATATACTTTGATATATGGGATTTGATATATGGGATGATCCATTTTCGTTTCGAAGGCAGAACGGGCTTTTTGGTCGCTATTCGTCTTTCGTACAAATTCGATATGTGTTTATTTTCTTATCGAGCTTTGTTAATAAAATAGTCTTGTTTTCCAAACCCTAGCAGTCATTTTTCCTATTCTGTGCGTACATCAACTTCTGTCTATCTCCTTTTTCTCAATGGAAGAAACCCTAAACTCCAAATTCAATTGCAAATCAAAATCAAATTGAAAAAATTTAAACTCATCAAACTATATCATATTATATATAGATTCGAAGCCCTCGATGAGCACAATCTTATGTAGTGATTCGTTTCTCGAATCAGATCATCATTTGTCCAGAAATCAAAGAATTATTCTTGGTCATTCGTCGCGCATTGATCAACTTCGTCCGATCGACGAATCAAGGGTACCATATTGAGGAGAGTGTCGAGTGGAGTTCATCTAGGTGGGTGGCAAGGCAAGTAACCGGCTAGATCATCGGGAAAATTCGCCTAGGGTTTGATTTCTATGGGCGGCAGCTATGCTTTGCGTGGCCACGGGCGTTCGCATGAATCGAGGGGGGTGGTCGAGAGGCTCGTGGAAGTGGAGGAGGTGAGGTCGGCGGCCTCTAGCTTGGTCGCGATCGTCTCGGGCGCGGCAATGTGGCGATGAAGCATGGCGGCTCCGGTCGTTTGCGTGCAAAGGATAGTCTATAGGGTTTTGAATGGAGGATTTGAAAGAAGCATGTGCGATGACGTGGTAGGAGGCTATGGTTCATTCCTTCTATTTTAGTTTATTTAATTTAAAATTTTCTAATGTTCTAATCATCATAACATTCACGTACGAGGTCCGATTCACGCGCGGTTTGTTCCGCTGCGAACATATTGAAATTCCAGACATTATGGAACTGGTACGGACAAATGTTGAGACTGTTAAATTTGGCCTTATTTTGGATTTCAAATCGATCTGAAATCAAAGGTGAGTGTTTTAACCAACTCACAATTACTAAATTACCTTATGTTAGTTAAATTAAATTTATTATGTGATTAGAAATTAATAGATTGATGTTTGGTATGTCTAAATTGTCATGATAGTTAAATTTGACTTTTATTGTATTTAACCATCGTTTAATTTAATATTGAATTTAATTGTCAATTTAATACCTGTTAATGATAATCAGTTATCTATTGATGTTTATTAGATGATTCTGATGATGATTCTGATAGATGTTTGATTGTTGATATTGGATGACTGGCTGTTATATTTTATATTGTTATATGCAAGTTACGGGTTGAAATGATACATACCCGAATGATCATATGTAGAGTAGGGGAAAACTGTTATGGGTTGAAATGATAAAAACCCAAGCGATTTTCATTGAAATAAATTTGGGATTACGGGTTAAAATGATAGGTACCCATAAATTTAAATATTTGCGGATTGAAATGATAAATATCTGTATCACTTGACCATAGGGTATAAAATTATATACGAACACCGGATTGGTTAAATTAAATGATTTTAAATCTTTAAATTTTGAATTTAGCTAAATGATATTTTGAGATAGAATTCGATTTATATAAACTGAATTGTTTAAATGAATTTTTTGAAAGATTAAATTTGAAATTTTGGAATTGTGTTAAGTAAATTGCTTAGAGGGTTTAAATTGGAAATCTAAAGTCGAGTTTGAAGTATAAACGAAATTTATCGAAATTGAGTTATTGAAGACGTTTGAAATTGCAACTTTGAAATCTATTGAAATTGGAATAGCTTAAATTAGCACTACAAGAATTGAAATTGGGTTTTTATTTCAAATCTGGATATGGTCTAGATTTGTTGAAATACCATAAATAGTTCAATTTGATGTTGATTTCAAATTTAGTATTTTAATATAAACTGTGAAAACTGTTATTTTAATTTCTATGTAGTGAGATTCTCAAACTATTTAACTAAGTTAATCTATTTTAAAATATTTTTTAAACCATTTAATCAATTTAAACTATTTTAATTTATTTTAATCAACTTTATCCTATTTTAAACTAATCAACCCATTTTAATCTATTTTAAATTTTTAAATCTATTTAATCTATTTTAAATCTACTTGATCTATTTTAAATCTACTTGATCTACTTTTAATCTATTTAATCTATTTTAATTCTAGTAAAACTATTTTAAATCTATATAAACTATTTTAATCCACTTTTTAAATTATTTTAAAGTATTTCAAACCATTTAAATTATATTTTCAAACCATACTAAACTATTTAAACTATTTGTAACTATCTATACTATTTTCTAAATTCTAAATTGTAAAGTGGAAGTGGTTATATTTAAATCCTTGATTTAAAAACAAGAATAATTAAATGATGAAATAATCTAACTTGGGATTTGAAATGATATTTGCTAGTGAAATGACATCCTTGAGTAAATATGATTATTTTGAAATAAGGATTAAATTAACACATCTTATCGATATGATTCCGAAAACGTATGATTTTTTGAAAGTAAATATGGTTTCGAAAGTGATATGGTTTGAAATTGGATATGATATTTTGGTACTAGTTATGAATTGACTTTTGAAATGTAAAGGAACCATCCGGTGTGAAATAAGCATTTAGTTGTTAAAGAGACCGAGATCATATATTGTCATACTTTCTACCAATACCCAAAACCACTTTAACAACTGTGTACGTGGTGGAGATTCCAGAAATGAAGTAGGATAGTTTGACGAACAATTTTGTGTGAGGTATTTATGTGACCCTGACTCCCGTGAGTCAGCTTAGATGTGACTAAAACATGAGCCATGCTGGGCCAAGTGAGGTCATTCCTATTCTTCTTCGATACCATATTATGACTTTGTGATGATTTGGTGGTCACCCCTAGAGAGATTCTAATCAAAAGAATTCAAACTAGAAGATAGACTCGATAGGGAGATAAGATGATTGAATTTCAAACAAGGAAGATGGATAGACTTATACAAATCGCGGACAACCTAACTGAGTCGACCGAGACTTCAAGAATATGATCGATGCATAATTCTGAGGCAAATCAACATTCGATCGCAAGAGAATAATTCAGGTATAACAAAAGATATCAACATCCAAACCGAGGATATGTAAATCTGCGGTGAATCGATCCTATTGTAAAGGAGTTTCACCCCTTTACAAATCTTTCGGTGGAGCTATGGGATACTCTGGAATCAAGAAGATACAGATAAGGAGAGAAAGAATCGTTTTTGGAACCGAGGGGGAACATTCCAAAATTCAAGGGAAACTCGAATCGAAGAGGAAGAACTCAAGCCCGAGCGAATGTGATTGCGAAATTAAATTTATTACATATGCAAAGTTTTGCCTAAAACAAGAGCTCTAATACCAACTGTAACGACCCGATATTTTCAACCATTCGCATCCACACAAGTCGGACTTGAATTGCTCAAAATATCAGATTGTTAATTTAAATTTGGCAAAACTCAGCATATACGGTAAATAAATAAATCATAGAATCATAGGTACAGAGTATTACAACAATAAGCAGCGAAAACAAAAGAATAATAGTTCATGAAGCTACTATATATATAACAGAGTTTAAATAAAATACAACAGAATATCTCAAATACTGTGAAGTCTCGAATACAAATAGATGACATCTTTGAAAAAATCAACTAGATAGTTGAAAACTAAATAGATATAGATGGATCTCCAAGTGAAAATCCGAACTCTAAAGGTGAGTCTCAAACGTTGGGACACTCAGTCTGACCCGAGCTTAAAACAAAACACAAAACACTCGAGTCAGCATTAACGTTCTTATATCAATAAATCCAATTCAAGTGAAATATCAACTAAAATACAAGTAACTCAAAGGATGTTTGGGAGAACCATCCTTAAAGGATCCGTTAAACTATCTACAATGTAGTAATATACGCTATTATAATATGTCTATGGTAAAGTAAAAGTATTAAAATAGCATTAAGGCGTTACTCATATCCCCCTTAACACATTTTATATATTTCCATAGTTTATACAATGTCGTACGCTCCTCCGTAAACTGGAGGTTTACCCAGAGGACATCACATAGGTACGGTACGAAACAAACTCGTAGAAGACGCGATATGGCATGCGACAAGGTAGTCGAGGTAATGCCAGGGTAGATATTCCGTTTGAGGATCCGGACTGGTGGTAACGCATAGCTACTACTACTGCCCACCTTATGACACACTTCCAAATCAAAGGGCGCTCCCAATCACATCATAAAAACAAATAGAATGGTATCAAAGAAATGTATCCGATAGGAGGAATGATCTCACTTGGCCGGCATGGCTCCTATTTTAGCCGCATCAAGCTAACTCGCGGGAGTTAGGGCTACGTAAATACCATATAGAATCGTCACCAAACCATCCTACTTCATTCTGGAATCTCCACCACGTACACAGTTGTCAAAGTGGTTTTCGGAATTGGCAGAGAGTATGACAATATCCGATCCCGGTCTCTTTAACAACCAAACGTTATTATAACACCATGGTCATTTCAAAAACAGTTTATACTTCAAAACCAGAATATCATATGTATTTCAAAACCATATCAATACGATATCATTTTCTCTTCAAACGTATACGTTTCCAAAATCATAGCAATTTCAAAGTTATAACACTTTCGAAACCAAAACACTTGAAATTATAACACTTTGGAAATCATAACAGTTTGAAATCATAGCACTTTAGAAAACCATAACACTTTTGTAACGTCCCGCCTTTTTGCAGGTTTTAAATCGACGATAAACCACACATGTAAGACTTAAAACATACAGAAGGACGGATTGTTATGGGGTAAATAAGAAAAAGCAAAGAAAGAAAAACAAAATAGAATCTTGCAGCGAAACAATAAAATATAATAATCAAATATACAGTTCATGAAGCTGTTTTACAAAAACACTTGATTATACTTATACAATACATATCAGAGTTACACATACCATGGAATAATCAATAACGATGCAGCGGAACAATATGATGCAGTGGAACAGTGTTAATGCAGCTGAATAATATAATAAATAGTAGTAATACAATATTCGTCTTCGTCCTCCAGAAATAAAGTCTTCGAATCCTGAAATGCTCAGACTGACCCGAAACGAATTGAAAAGACAAAACACGAGTTAGAACTAAAAGATCTTATGTAAGTTAAATCAACAATAAACAATATGAGTGGAACGGTGTCAGAGGTGTTTACGGGATTTGACATCTCCTATCCAGTGTCTAACTGAGTGCAGTAACTCAAGAGATGCTCGGGATTCACATCTCCTAAGGTCCATTAAACTATTTACTATGTAGTAATATTTCGCCATTATAATAGTGTTTATAGTAAAATAAACTTACTTTTAAATAGCGTTAAGGAGTGACCCAATATTCCTCTTAACACGTAATAGTCCCAGTGGTCCATCCAATATCATAGTCCCTCCTGATCAGGAAGCCACCAGACGATACCACACGGGCTATGGGAGAAAACCAAACAAGGTGCGATAGGGTAGGTGACACGGCACACAAGGCAATGCCAGGGTAGATATACAAATTACACACACGGGCTTGTGGTAACGCGGCGCGTAGCAACCGCCCACCTCGAGCCACACCCCCAAATCAAAAATCAAAAGTGGCCACCGAATCAATCCAAAAGTCAGAGTATAATATCGAAGGGATGTGTCCGATAAGAGGGGCTACATCCTTGGCCCGAGATTGCTCATGTTTTAGCCACCTTATACCAACTCACGGGAGTTGGGTCCACGTATATACCTTAATAGAACGTCGCCGCCATCCTACTTCATTCTGGAATCTCCACCGCGTACATGGTTGTTAAAGTGGTTTCCAAATTGGTAGAGAGTATGACAACTCCTGATCCCAGTCTCTTCAACAACCAACCGTTATTATAACACCGCAGTCTTTTCAAAATAGTTTATACTTTTAAAACCAGAATATAATATCCATTTCAAAACCATATAAATACGATATCCTTTCCAATTTAAAAGCAAATCAATATGATATCCCTTTTTATTTCAAATCAATATAATATCATTTTATTTCAAATATATCCCTTTTCCAAAAATCATAGCACTTCCAAATTATATACTTCAAAACCAAACATTTGAATTTTTAACACCTTTAAAACATAATGCTTTGAAATTCATAACTTCGAAACATTTCAATTTCTATAAATATTTCAATTTCCATATATTTCAAGGCTTTAAATATTCCAAAATTTCAAAACTAAATTTGATAATTTCGATTCAACAATTAAATCTTCTATTATTTAGTTTGAAATAATTTACATAATAAACCCCTTATCATTTAAATAAGACTCAAATTACAAATAACTAGATATTTCCTTCAATTCATTATACTTGAAATAATCATTTAATTCACCTAGACCCCAAAATCAAGTTATCGTAATTGTACCTTTTAAAATTTCCAATTTAATAAATTTTCCATCAATCCTTTTGGTTTAATTCCTAAATAAATTCAATTTCATATAATCTCAAATTCATATCAATTTCAAATCAAATTTATTCGAGAAAAATTCTTAAAAAATCAATTCAAACAAATTTCATATTCATCTTCCAACCTAATTTTTATTTAAGCCATTAAAACTCTAGATATACAATATTTTAAACAGGTACTTAATCATATAATAAAAATCAATCAAACTCCATTATTAAGCTTATTTTTATTAAACAAATTTATACATAGCTTAAATTCAGGAATTTAACAATATATATATAAAATAATATTTATATAATATCAAAATTAATATTTATAAAACTGTTTATTTCTTTCCAAAACCATAGAAATCATTTCAAAATATTTTTATATATAGACCACGGTGTCGGTATATAATTTTCTACCAAATGGTCAAGTGATACGGATATTTATCATTTCAATCCGTAATTTAAAATAAAAATACGGTTATATATCATTTCAAACCGCAATCCCGAATGAAAATAAAATGCATAACAACTTGCAGTCTATAACAACATAAAATACAGCATCCATTCACCCAATATCAATCATCAACCATTTATCACAATCATCATCCAATTCAAAAATTAACATCAATATAGAATAGAAATAAATAACAAGTAATTACTGGCAGTTTATATTCAATAATAAATTAATTTAACTGGCAGTTTATATGCAATAATAAATTGAATATCAATTTAATTCAATAAATTCAATTTTAACTGGAATGATGATAAAAATATACCAAATAGCAATAAATAAATTTTCAATCACATCAGAAATTAATTTAACACACAGAAGAAATTTTAGAAATTGTGAGTGGGTTAATAAACTCACATTTTGAATTTAAATTGAATTCAAATCCAATTTAAACCCAAAAATTGGACAGTCTCCAAATTCGTCCAAACTCATGTCAAAGTATCTGGAATTCCAATATGAACCTAGCGGAGAAAACCGCGCGTAAATAGAAAGTTATGATGTTAAAACTATTAAAAATTTAAACCTTTAAATAAAAAAAGAAAACACAACAACTCACCACTAAAACTTACTACCACGTCACCACGTAAATCATGCTCACGGCCTCAACAGTTCGAAAACCTACTCTGCACACTACAGCTCCTTTCGAACCCAAAGCACGCCGTTGACCGAGCCTTTGACCCTGATTTACGTGTGCCTCCACCCACGTGGTCGACGACGACCTCCTCACGTGCCTCTCGACCGTCGACACACCGAAACCCCACCGTCGCTCATGCCAAAAACGAAAGCAGCCGCCACATTAAATTCATGCCCAAATCAAAAAATCTCACAATCTAACCATCGAATAGCAGAACAAACACCTCCGATGCACTCCCCGTCGTCCACTCTACAATACCCAGAAATGATTTGACGATCCGACAACGTTCATCGACGCGCGATGAACGTCCGTGAATTAAACCTCAATTTCTGGCCACCCAAAAACTCAGATCGAGAAATGGACTGCAGATCTGACTTGCGCTCTTCGAGAGCTTCGAATCCGTATAAAATTTTATATTGTTTGGAGAGTTTGAAATTTTTGCTTTGGATTTGATTTGGAATTGTATTTGGGAATTAGGGTTTGCAGCCATTGCAAAGAGGAGCTAAGAAGGAATTGTATGTACAGAAAATGAGAAATAGAGGTAGACTGGGGTTTATAACAGGGTATTTATAGACAAAGTTGAAAATAGAATAGATGGACCAGATGGATAAACGCGCTGAACGACGAATGGCTCGAAAAATCCGTTTCGACCTCGGAACGAAATTGAGTCAACCCATATATCAAAATAGATGTTTTTAAATATTTTAAACACGATGGAAAAGGTTTCAAGTCCACATTCCATTGTATGAAGAAGTTATGCTAAAATCAATATTTTTCAAATTGATTTCAATTTCATTGATTTCAAGGCGTTTCGAGTCCGTACGATCAAACGACAATTTTGATCGCTACGAAACTTGAAATTCTACAATAATTCACCGTTATGGATCCGATGAAACTGGTTTCGTCGAAATCCGAGTTAGTGCCCAAAATAGCTATTTTTACATTAATTAATTAAAATAATAAATTAACAAATCAAATCAAATTTTCAATTTCAACTCTATAATTAACAAATTTCATCATTTTTAAATTTCTAAATCATTTACACTAATTTACGCAAATTTAAATGTCAATTTAGAGTTTATTAATTTATCAATTTCAGCATTAACCACAATTTCATTAAATTCAGAAATTATAAATTTAATTTTCAATAATCCCATTTAATTAAATAAACTAATGATTATTTCATTCATAAATTTCAAATAGATGGATTTAACATTGGACTCAAAACTATTACATTAAATATTCTCACATTCTATCTTAATTTCAAATAACGTAATATTTAGATATTTTAATTTCATTTAATTGCAATTAATCCAATTAAATTCCAATATATTGATAAAGCTTTATTTCCAATACTTATAATTCAACAAATTGTCCAATATGAATAACCTTAACATTACTTACAAATATTACCTTAATTAACATTAACGTAATATTAAATTATAATTATTGTAACTGATTTCCAGTTTTAAATTAACGCTCTACATAAATAGGTAACATACAAAAATCGTTATGCTAACTTTTAGTCACATTAATAAGCTTTTATTACTCACAAATAAATGTTCCCATTTATTTTCATCAATTGGCATTTCATTCGATTCATAAATTATTAACTTTAATTAGCATTGGCTATATCTTGGCACATTAACATTTCCCAATTAATCCACTTTATTACATTTAAATTAATAATCTTTTCATGTAATTCCAATTAATCCACTTTATTACATTTAAATTAATAATCTTAGTTCCCATTCTTACTTTATTATCAAACAACAACTATTATAATTACTCTCTAGAATTAATCCTATCATCTACAATTTATTATGTATTATTCTATCAATTGATAAAATTTTGAATCTATTTTCCAAATCCACTAATTTCAATCAATTAAAACCTTACAATTGTTGCAATTAAATTGGGATTGCACTAAATTGGTTATTTATCAACTGTCATTAACATTACTACCTTAACTTACATTCAGTTATTATTAATCAATATATTATTGCATTGGTTAATTAAATGCTTACTCTCATTCATACTTTTATAAGTTTCCCTTTTCCAAATAATATTATAAATACTTACAGGACATTCAATTACTATTTATTATTATAAATTCATTAATTAATTCACTATTTGCCTTTGTTTTCTTATATTCAATTCTTAGCCTAGTATAATAATTTACATTACTTCATTTAATCGACATCTTCATTTCAATTGTTAATACTTAGCTTTAATTTCCATGGTTGCATTTCATTTTTAACATTTGCTTCATTATAAATTATAAAAAAATTACTTCTTCCTAAATTTAATCACAAAAATATTATTAATTTAACTAAGTTTAATCATTGAAAATTACGGGTCGTTACAACTTTCCTTTAACCAGTTTAGGTATTAGTAATAGTATATATAATAAAATAGTTTATAAAATAAAATAGTTATAAGTCAAAATAGTTTATATTAAAATAATTAGTGTAAAATAATTAAAATAGTTTTATATTAAAATGATTTATAAGGTAAAATAAATAAAGAGCTTTAAATACAATTTAAAAATACTTTATATAATAAAATAGCTTCCACAAATTTCACAAATCGATTCAAATTAAATCAAACTCCAAAATTTAAATTAAATCTTAATTCATCAATTTTTAATTCAATTCAGTCTCTCAATAAACCATTTCAAATTAAATTGATTTCAAGTACATATTTGAACCACCAAATAAACCATTTATTTTCAATATATTTCAAAACGTTAAATATTCCACAAATTCAAAACTACATTTAATAATTTCATATATCTCTTTAATTTAACTTCATTATTATTTTTGAAATATTCACTTAATAAATCCAATATCATTTAAATAAACCTTAAATTTCCAAATTTTAAATAAAATTAAATATACCGTTTCAATTTATGTAAATTTGAAATATTCATTTAAATCGCTTTTAATCAAATTCAAGTTATAAAATCATATCTTTAAAATCTCAAATTTAATAAAATTCAAATCAACCTATTTAAGTATAATTCTTAAATAAATATAATTTCAAACCAATTTCTAGTATAAACTTTATATTTTAAACATAAATTCAAAATTTATTTATAGCAATAAAATTTTCAAAACATATAAAATTTAAAGTCTAAATTTTAAACCCTTAAAATAACATATATATAATATCTTAAAATCAATTATTTATTAAAACCAACTATTCGCTTTTAAAACCTTGGAATTTTTTTTTTAAATTATATATATAGTCCCACGGTGTCTATATATAGTTTTCTATCTTATGGTCAAGTGATACGGATATTTATCATTTCAATCCATAATTTAAAATATATACGGGTATATATCATTTCAACCCACAATCCCAAATTCAATTCAATGAAAATCGCTTGGGTTTATTAACCCATAACGATTTTCTCCTACTCTACAGATCGTTCGGGTATGTATCATTTCAACCCATAGTGAATTCCATACTAACAGGGTACTTGCACTGTGATAACAGATATTATAATAACATAACAGGCATATATCATCGATAACAATAAATATAAACAACAAGATATGGTGTCATATCGCACAGGTGAACAGTTACAAATAATAGCATATATAACAATTTTAAATAACTACAGCAGCATATTTCAATTTTTGTTTCAATTGAAATCGAATTTAATAAATATAAGAACGTTAATCGTGAGTGATTGCTCACCTTTCGAGGCTAAATAGATTTGACAAAGAAATAAGCTACGAATTCCAAAACAACGCTAGATGGATACGATTCGACGAACAAAGCTGACAGATAAGGTATTGATGGAAACCAATCAGAATCAGTTTGATATAACAGAAACGGAATGTATATTATATTATTATTATTACTTTATTAAAAATCAACACAACAAATATTAGAATAAATATACATATGATTCAAACTTATTATATTTAAAACTAATTAAGACCCAAGATATAAACTGTAACATCCTGCCTTTTCGCACACTTTAAAACGACACACGTGCCAATTCAAAGCATACGCAAGGGCGGATTGTTATGGGGTAAATAAGAAAAACAGAGAAGGAATAAAACAAAATAGAATCTCAAAGCGGAAGGATAAAATATAATAATAAATATACAGTTCAAAACAGTTTACAAAACAGTTATTTCACTTATACAATGAACATCAGAGTTACACATACCAATACAACAATGCAGCGGAATAAAAAGAGTGTGGTGCAATACTATATATAGAATAATACTGATTCTTCGTCTTCGTCCTCCAAAGCTAAAATCTGCTATCCTGAAACGCTCGGACTGACCCGAGCGAATTTGAAAAGACAAAAACACCCGAGTCAGACTAGAATATCTTATGTGAGTTAAATAAACAGAAATAAATATGAGTACAGTAACTCAAGAGATGTTCGGGATTTACATCTCCTAAGGATCCGTTAAACTATTTACTATGTAGTATATTGCGCTATTATAATAGTGTCTATTTATAAAATAAACTTACTTTTTAATAGCGTTAAGGGGTTACCCATATAGCCCTTAACACGTAATAGTCCCAGTAGTCCATCCAATATCATAGTCCCTCCTGATCGGGAAGCCACTAGAGGATACCACACGGGCTACGGGAGAAAACCAAACTCGTACAAGGCGCGATAGGGTAGGTGACACGGCACAACTAGGCAATGCCAGGGTAGATATACCAATTACGCTTCCGGGCCGATGGTAACGCGAAGCCGCAGCAACCGCCCACCTCGAAACAACTCCCCAAATCAAAAAAATAGAAGTGGCCACTGAATCAATCCAAAGTCATAGTATAATATCGAAGAGGAGTGTCCGATCAGAGGAATGACCTCATTAACCCGTCGATCGCTCCTGTTTTAGCCACCTTATGCCAACTCACGGGAGTCGGGTCCACGTATTTACCTTACAGGAATCGTCGCCACCAACCTACTTCATTCTGGAATCTCCACCGCGTACACGGTTAGTCAAAGTGGTTTTCGGTATCGACAGAGAGTATGTCCATATCCGATCCCGGTCTCTTTGCCAATCCATCGTTATTATAACACCGCGGTTCTTTAAAGCAGTTTATACTTTTAAAACCAGAATATAATCCATTTCAAAACCATAATATTACGATATCATTCCAAAACCCAAAACCATATTTTACCACTTATCCCAAATATAATTCCTTTCCAATAATAAAAAGGCTTTAACTTCATAATATCTGAAAATCGAATATTTTCAAAGCATAATATTTTTGGAAATCCATAATTTCAAACCATAACTTTTAAAACTCAAATGGTTTGGATATTCAACGGTATGCGAATTAAAAAGCTTAACTTTACTGTCACTTTGTAAAGAAATAAGTTATATGGCTTTATGGAAATATTTCTTTATCTAAAGTTAAAACCATAATTTAGATATCACTCTTAAGTTCCAAAACCATTTCAACTTCCATATATATAAATCCATTGGAGTATTAATATTCAAAAACTAAAATTGGAATATATTCTTTCAACAAATTAAATGTTTTATTATTTAGTTTGAATATTCACATAAATCCTTAAACAACCCCAATTTCTAGTAATAAAACATATGTATTTTTCGATTCCAATTATATTAGAATATTTTTCCAATTCAAATTCATATTAGAATATTCATTTCAATTTTTCTTGGGAAAAATCCAATTATAAATATCATATCTTAAATTTCCAAACTTAACATTTAAACATATGATATAAATTTATCCAACTCCATTTTCTAAATTTTCTTCCATTTTACTAAGGGAATTTATACACCTTTTTATTTCAAAATTTCCAACTTTTCATGTACATAAATACGGAAGAAAAATATTTATACAGTATAAAATTTAAGATTATTATAAACCGTATTCCATCCAAACCATAGAAATCACATTAAAATAGTTATATATAGACCGCGGTGCCTGTATATAATTTTCTATCCTATGGTCAAGTGATACGGATATTTATCATTTCAATCCGCAATTTAAAAATAAAACTTTGCGGTTTTATCATTTCAAACCACAATCCCGAAAAATGAAATATGCATGATAAATTTGCAATTTTAATGATATGCAATAAACATTCATTCATCAACAACATCCATCATCCAATCGCAACCATCAACCAATTTCAATCAATAACAGTATATATCTATGAACATATACAACAGGTAATAACTGTCAGTTTTTTCCAAATTAAATTTATCAACTATTTATCTAACAGTTTACTCAATAATAATTTACATAACTGTTAACTAGCAGTTCTTATGCAAACAATAATTTCTAACAGCCAATTAATATGCAATCAATCAATTTAAATTAACAGCTAAATTCAAAAAATGCAATTCAACAGATATGGATGAAATAACATGCCCAAAAGCTCATAAATAAATTTCTATTCATTTCTAAAATTTATTTAACAAACATAAAAGCTTCTAGTAATTGTGAGTGGGTTAAAACACTCACCTTTGGAATTTAAATTGAATTTAAACCCGATTTAAACCCAAAAATTCGCCCGTCTCAGAATTTGTCCAAACCAGCGTCATCAAGTCCGGAATTAAATTACGATCCTAACGCAAAAAAAATCGTGTGAATCCGATGTCATATGAAAAAGTTATGGCGAAAAATGGTGATTGAATTCAAAATTAAATTTTAACAAAATAAAACAAGCCTCACATATACACTTGCCACGTCATTCACATCTCCCCCAACATCAGCGCACGCAAGAACCAGGGAAACGCACCCGAGACACGAACGAACCCATGAACGCAGTTGACCGTGCCCTTTGACCGTGCTTTGCCGCCCCTACACGCCACCGTTCGCCACAAGACCACCACCAATCTCCTCAGCTCGACGAGCCCCACCCACCTATGTAGGTCCGGTCGTCTATCTGTTCGCCGCCGCCGCCCAAGAACTTGCATGCCGAAACCCTAAACGAATTTTGTACGACGATCTAGCCGCTGATTCGCCCCAAAAATTATATAGATGCACTCCCCTCGGTCCCCTCTACAAAACCCAGAAACGGTTTGTCGATCCGACGAACTTGGTTGCGACGCTGATGTGAGGCCGAAAATGAATCGAATTGTTCTGGATGAACGAAATCTCCAATTGAAAAACGAATTGCAGCGGTAGAATACGCGCATCGAATAATTCAACATATATTTTTTTGAGAATTTTCTGAAATTTTTGAGTTTTGACTTTTGATTTTGAACTGTGGATGGATCTGGAATTGGATCTGAGATGTATACATTTGGGGAAGAGAAAAGAGTGAAGAAATGAACGTACAGCAAATGAAAAAGAAAGGAGCTAGGGTTTAGAGATGTATATTTATAGATAGGCTAGAGGTAGGGTAGCTAGACTGGATACGCGAACGTGCGTGACAAACCATGGTCCAAAAAGCCCGCTATGCCTCCGGAGTCGGATTTGTTAAAACTATATATCCAAATAGGTGTTTTAAAATATTCTGAACGCAATGGAAAAAGTTTCGCGACCAAATTCGATCGTATGAAGAAGTTATGCTAAAAACAAGATTTCCAAATTGATTTTCAAATTGATTTTAATAAAATTGATTTCAAGGCGTTTATCGTCCGTACGATCAAACAACAAGTCCGATCGATACGAAATTTGAAATCCTATAATAATTCACTGATACGGATCCGATGAAACTGGTTTCGTCGAAATCCGAGTCCGTGCCCAAAATGGCTATTTTTAATATTTATTAAATAAATTAAAATAAATTATAAATCCAGTTTTTATGTTTCAACTTCTAATATTGGCCAAATTTTGTGACTTATATAATTCAGACAATCCCAAATGGTTTACCAAGCCTGGATGTGAATTAAAATCTATCGGTATATAAATTTGCAGCTAAATATCTGCACTTCCTTATTATTTAGAGATTATAAATTTTATTCTAAACCCAATTATTAAATCTTATACCTTTATACTCACATCTTAAACCAAATTAAATAAATAACTTGATTTCCATCTCAACTTACTTTTAATTGCAGTTAACCCTTTTCACCGTAATTAAAATTCCAAATTATAAATAAATTTTTATTCCCATTCCCTTAATTTTCTTAACTATTTATTTATTCAAATTTTCAATATTCAACATAAATAGTTTGGTTAAGTTCATTTATTTACCTTCTTCCTATGATTCACAGTTATGGATGTCAATATGATGAAGTTTACATTAGTTAAGATTTCACTCAATTGTTCTCTAAGTCAAATGTTTACAGCTTTCATTTAACTTTAATAACGTACAAATTTACGTTAAATTCCATTTTTAAATGAAGTAATTACCATTCGTTGAATCAAATACTCAATTCATAAATAAAGTCTTGTTTTCAAAAAGTTATATCACAAATGGTCAACTAAAATTTGAATAAGCTTTACTAAATTCTATGGTATTAAATGTTGCAATAAATCCAAATTGCCATGTCTTAAATCCAAATTACTAATTAAGTCTTGATTCCTTTATTATTCCTTTGGTTTTCAAATAAGTTTTTATGATGAATGTGAATTCAAATGAACAATGGAAACCCATTCCCATTTGATTTCACTATTCCATTAAATATCTTCATATTCCAGCTAAATCAACTAACGTATGAATTAGCTATTTCAATCTTCATTAAATTGCGGTTTTTATACAATAGAAATTAAATCCCATTAACATATAAATAAAGGTTGATATCCATCTATTTACATTATATCACACTTGTGCTTCTATTTAGCTTTGTATAAATGTATGAATGCGGAGTCTTGCCTATTAACGTATTAAATAAGCCTTAAAATCAATTAATGCCCCTCCTTAGTTTAACCTCTTTTTATCCGTATTTATTTTTAGAGTAACCCTTGGATTAAATTCCCAAATCACCAATTCAATTAATTATACCTTTCAATCCAAATGTAAATCTTCCACCTTTGAATTCTTATATTAAATGAATTTTATTCTAGGCAATAATTTTTTACAAATGTTTACTGATTCCACATTTATAGGTTTCTTAAATTTTACTCCATCTAAATGTGACACATTTTTATTTCATTCAAACCAATATATATATTCATTCCTATTCAATATATATATTCATTCCTATTCCTTTCATTTGGTTACTGCATTGAAATCTATTTATTAGCTAATACTACGTTACTATCATTAATTAAATTTTGGATTATATTCCAATTCCTATAACTAGGCCTTAAGTCACCATTTTACATAGTTTTAATTTAGCGTTTATTTAAATCTTCGTTTATCGTTTAGAATTTCTACTAAATTGAAATGCACAACTTATGAACTTTAACCAATTTAGTCCACCTAATAAATTTTTCAAATGTTTGTGTGTATGTAATCCAATTCAGTTATTGTTACATTAATACCATTAAACCAACAAATTAAGACTTATAACTACAACACAACTTTCAGTTATTTTCAAATCTATGTCATATAACCTTTTAAATCTCTACCTGTAATTACAGTTTCTATCTAACTCCTACATTCATCCTTTTAAAATCCTAAGACTTTAATTTTATACTGGATTAAATTAGCAACATATAAATTAAATTTATAAAAAAAAAATCATAAATTTATCAGGTCGTTACAATCTCCCCCACTCAAAACTTTTCGTCCCCGAAAAGGAAAGAAGGGAGGAGGAAGAATAAACAGTACTTTTTATTTCAATTTTTAATTTATAAACAATATTTTCCTGGATTAATCCTCCTAAATGAAATATTCCTGTTTTATAATCATTATATCCTTTAATACTTGAGTTATTAAAGTTGGAAAAATATTTTAACAAAATTCTAAGTCCAAAATTTTCGAAAATTTTTGGCAGAGTCTCCTTTGTACGGAGGGACTCTGGAGAAAATATAATATCCAAATATACAAGTATATTACATATATAATCAAAATATTATATCCCAACACGGGAAAAATATATAAAATATCGCTTTAAACGTAATCCGAAAACGTACCTATTGTCGGGCAATATACGCTTTATTATTTTGGAACCAACAGCAGTAGCAGTTGCTTCCAACACCTGTACTTACTAATAAAATCTAAAAGGTTAAATATTTATTTTAAATGAACTATTCAAGTGGATTCAATCATTCATACTCAATCAAATGCAACAACCATACATTTTAACAAACAGCACAACCACATACAACAACCCATCATTAAATCAAACGACAATTAGTTGTTCGGGTTCAGATTCTGAAGTTGTACGAATGAAGAATAACTATCAAGTGCATCCGTTGCTCAACAGCCTAAGATGGAACAAAGATAGATTATTTGTAAATCTAACAACTCCATAATTCCTTACCCAACAACATACATCAACCAACAATTCAACCCAACACCAAAATAGCTGATTATACATTCATTTCATAATTCAGTGTTTTGATTTTCTTCCCTTTATTTATGGAGGAATTCCTTTATTTCTTACAAGTTTTATTTTCCAATTATCACCAAATTCATTATATTTGTATTTCCTTTTTATTACTTAAGTTTCCTTTTATTACTTAAGTCTATAAAATAAATTCTCATTAATAACAACAAATATTTTGAATATCTTCACTTGTAAGATTTCCCTTTACATTTTCTTACTAACATTGCAACTTTTATTATATGGTAAGTTATGTATGTTTAAGAATGCAAGTGAAAATTTACAAGTTTCTTCTCAATTCCTTTTTATTTATTAATGGTTCAATAAATATATATTCGTTTTATAAATTACAATTTCAACTTACCCTTAATTTCATTCCTTTATTTAATGTTTACGTTTTATTATATTTAATTACAGTAACCCTCTACTTACACTTAAATTATTAACCTTAAAACCTCCATTTTTATAAATAAAGGATCTTATTAATTCATTATCTAGGGTTTACAGACATTTATTTATATTACCTACTTTTTATTATATTACTAGTAGCATTTTAAAACATACTTAAGTTTATAACCCTACACATCAATCTTTATTTATTAAAGAATTTCATTTTATTTACTTAAGTTAAAATCACCTATTAATAATACTCACCTTTAATTTGGGTAAAATTTCAATTATCACTTAAGTTTATACCAATAAATTCTTATTATAACAGTAATTTATTGAATACTTCATTTTTCCTAAATTCTTACTTGTAAAATATTCAATTCCAGTTCCTCATTTAACACTTCAACTTTTATATTTGGGTAAGTTATTTATGTTAAGGAAATTGCAATTGAACTTATACAAGTTAAATCTCCATTCTTTTAATTCATTGATTATTCACTAAGTCTTTACCAATATTCATAAGTTAAAATATTTATCTTCCTTTATCCTTAGCATTAATTCTCTTATTTCAATTAGGGGTTTCAATTCATTTATTACCTAACTTTTATTTCACTAAAATTTTCAATTAGTTAGCGGAAAATTTTAGAATTAAATACCAAGTTGAATTTCCATTTATTTCAAAATAATAGATAAATAAGTTCTTACTACTCAATATCTCTAATTATAGTTAGAACAATAAAAGAAAATTTTAGAAAGTTCTAAAATAAATCTGTAGTAGAATTTACTACAGTGGCCTTTCCCCTTCGAAACTCGAAAATGAAAGTCGATGATGCGGCCGTCATCACCGAATTTATTTTCCAGCGACAGAGAGGAAAGTACAGAATTTAATTCTTTTCCAAATCTTCTTTAAAACAATTCTTCCAATTTATACGAAATATTTATATAAGAAAATACTTATAAACCAAATCAATAAATTTCACAAATTCTTTGAAAGCAAATTTTCAAAAATCCCGGACTTAAGTTCTAAATCTCCAAATTTGGTTTATTATAATTTCACTTAGCTTCAGTTATTATAAATATTTTTATTGCCTAACATCCAATCTATAGCAACCAAATATATATATATCTTTATAAAACTATTTTTATATATAGAAATATAATAGGCAAAATTATTTCATTCACCTATATTAAAAACAAATATTATGTCGGTCTGTCCTATTAAGTGTTTAGAAATCCCTATTGATGACATAGCGTCCCATGCATCAACCAGAATTTATAAATACAAAGCGGAACAGATTAACACAATATTAAAATCTTTTTATTAATACTAACAAGTACGCTCTCTCTTATATATACACTCAGCGACTCCCATAGGATATTTCTACCCTATTAACAAAGAGTCAAACCCCACAAAGCCAAGGTTTATCGCTAAACCTGGCTCTGATACCAACTGTAACATCCTGCCTTTTCGCACACTTTAAAACGACACACGTGCCAATTCAAAGCATACGCAAGGGCGGATTGTTATGGGGTAAATAAGAAAAACAGAGAAGGAATAAAACAAAATAGAATCTCAAAGCGGAAGGATAAAATATAATAATAAATATACAGTTCAAAACAGTTTACAAAACAGTTATTTCACTTATACAATGAACATCAGAGTTACACATACCAATACAACAATGCAGCGGAATAAAAAGAGTGTGGTGCAATACTATATATAGAATAATACTGATTCTTCGTCTTCGTCCTCCAAAGCTAAAATCTGCTATCCTGAAACGCTCGGACTGACCCGAGCGAATTTGAAAAGACAAAAACACCCGAGTCAGACTAGAATATCTTATGTGAGTTAAATAAACAGAAATAAATATGAGTACAGTAACTCAAGAGATGTTCGGGATTTACATCTCCTAAGGATCCGTTAAACTATTTACTATGTAGTATATTGCGCTATTATAATAGTGTCTATTTATAAAATAAACTTACTTTTTAATAGCGTTAAGGGGTTACCCATATAGCCCTTAACACGTAATAGTCCCAGTAGTCCATCCAATATCATAGTCCCTCCTGATCGGGAAGCCACTAGAGGATACCACACGGGCTACGGGAGAAAACCAAACTCGTACAAGGCGCGATAGGGTAGGTGACACGGCACAACTAGGCAATGCCAGGGTAGATATACCAATTACGCTTCCGGGCCGATGGTAACGCGAAGCCGCAGCAACCGCCCACCTCGAAACAACTCCCCAAATCAAAAAAATAGAAGTGGCCACTGAATCAATCCAAAGTCATAGTATAATATCGAAGAGGAGTGTCCGATCAGAGGAATGACCTCATTAACCCGTCGATCGCTCCTGTTTTAGCCACCTTATGCCAACTCACGGGAGTCGGGTCCACGTATTTACCTTACAGGAATCGTCGCCACCAACCTACTTCATTCTGGAATCTCCACCGCGTACACGGTTAGTCAAAGTGGTTTTCGGTATCGACAGAGAGTATGTCCATATCCGATCCCGGTCTCTTTGCCAATCCATCGTTATTATAACACCGCGGTTCTTTAAAGCAGTTTATACTTTTAAAACCAGAATATAATCCATTTCAAAACCATAATATTACGATATCATTCCAAAACCCAAAACCATATTTTACCACTTATCCCAAATATAATTCCTTTCCAATAATAAAAAGGCTTTAACTTCATAATATCTGAAAATCGAATATTTTCAAAGCATAATATTTTTGGAAATCCATAATTTCAAACCATAACTTTTAAAACTCAAATGGTTTGGATATTCAACGGTATGCGAATTAAAAAGCTTAACTTTACTGTCACTTTGTAAAGAAATAAGTTATATGGCTTTATGGAAATATTTCTTTATCTAAAGTTAAAACCATAATTTAGATATCACTCTTAAGTTCCAAAACCATTTCAACTTCCATATATATAAATCCATTGGAGTATTAATATTCAAAAACTAAAATTGGAATATATTCTTTCAACAAATTAAATGTTTTATTATTTAGTTTGAATATTCACATAAATCCTTAAACAACCCCAATTTCTAGTAATAAAACATATGTATTTTTCGATTCCAATTATATTAGAATATTTTTCCAATTCAAATTCATATTAGAATATTCATTTCAATTTTTCTTGGGAAAAATCCAATTATAAATATCATATCTTAAATTTCCAAACTTAACATTTAAACATATGATATAAATTTATCCAACTCCATTTTCTAAATTTTCTTCCATTTTACTAAGGGAATTTATACACCTTTTTATTTCAAAATTTCCAACTTTTCATGTACATAAATACGGAAGAAAAATATTTATACAGTATAAAATTTAAGATTATTATAAACCGTATTCCATCCAAACCATAGAAATCACATTAAAATAGTTATATATAGACCGCGGTGCCTGTATATAATTTTCTATCCTATGGTCAAGTGATACGGATATTTATCATTTCAATCCGCAATTTAAAAATAAAACTTTGCGGTTTTATCATTTCAAACCACAATCCCGAAAAATGAAATATGCATGATAAATTTGCAATTTTAATGATATGCAATAAACATTCATTCATCAACAACATCCATCATCCAATCGCAACCATCAACCAATTTCAATCAATAACAGTATATATCTATGAACATATACAACAGGTAATAACTGTCAGTTTTTTCCAAATTAAATTTATCAACTATTTATCTAACAGTTTACTCAATAATAATTTACATAACTGTTAACTAGCAGTTCTTATGCAAACAATAATTTCTAACAGCCAATTAATATGCAATCAATCAATTTAAATTAACAGCTAAATTCAAAAAATGCAATTCAACAGATATGGATGAAATAACATGCCCAAAAGCTCATAAATAAATTTCTATTCATTTCTAAAATTTATTTAACAAACATAAAAGCTTCTAGTAATTGTGAGTGGGTTAAAACACTCACCTTTGGAATTTAAATTGAATTTAAACCCGATTTAAACCCAAAAATTCGCCCGTCTCAGAATTTGTCCAAACCAGCGTCATCAAGTCCGGAATTAAATTACGATCCTAACGCAAAAAAAATCGTGTGAATCCGATGTCATATGAAAAAGTTATGGCGAAAAATGGTGATTGAATTCAAAATTAAATTTTAACAAAATAAAACAAGCCTCACATATACACTTGCCACGTCATTCACATCTCCCCCAACATCAGCGCACGCAAGAACCAGGGAAACGCACCCGAGACACGAACGAACCCATGAACGCAGTTGACCGTGCCCTTTGACCGTGCTTTGCCGCCCCTACACGCCACCGTTCGCCACAAGACCACCACCAATCTCCTCAGCTCGACGAGCCCCACCCACCTATGTAGGTCCGGTCGTCTATCTGTTCGCCGCCGCCGCCCAAGAACTTGCATGCCGAAACCCTAAACGAATTTTGTACGACGATCTAGCCGCTGATTCGCCCCAAAAATTATATAGATGCACTCCCCTCGGTCCCCTCTACAAAACCCAGAAACGGTTTGTCGATCCGACGAACTTGGTTGCGACGCTGATGTGAGGCCGAAAATGAATCGAATTGTTCTGGATGAACGAAATCTCCAATTGAAAAACGAATTGCAGCGGTAGAATACGCGCATCGAATAATTCAACATATATTTTTTTGAGAATTTTCTGAAATTTTTGAGTTTTGACTTTTGATTTTGAACTGTGGATGGATCTGGAATTGGATCTGAGATGTATACATTTGGGGAAGAGAAAAGAGTGAAGAAATGAACGTACAGCAAATGAAAAAGAAAGGAGCTAGGGTTTAGAGATGTATATTTATAGATAGGCTAGAGGTAGGGTAGCTAGACTGGATACGCGAACGTGCGTGACAAACCATGGTCCAAAAAGCCCGCTATGCCTCCGGAGTCGGATTTGTTAAAACTATATATCCAAATAGGTGTTTTAAAATATTCTGAACGCAATGGAAAAAGTTTCGCGACCAAATTCGATCGTATGAAGAAGTTATGCTAAAAACAAGATTTCCAAATTGATTTTCAAATTGATTTTAATAAAATTGATTTCAAGGCGTTTATCGTCCGTACGATCAAACAACAAGTCCGATCGATACGAAATTTGAAATCCTATAATAATTCACTGATACGGATCCGATGAAACTGGTTTCGTCGAAATCCGAGTCCGTGCCCAAAATGGCTATTTTTAATATTTATTAAATAAATTAAAATAAATTATAAATCCAGTTTTTATGTTTCAACTTCTAATATTGGCCAAATTTTGTGACTTATATAATTCAGACAATCCCAAATGGTTTACCAAGCCTGGATGTGAATTAAAATCTATCGGTATATAAATTTGCAGCTAAATATCTGCACTTCCTTATTATTTAGAGATTATAAATTTTATTCTAAACCCAATTATTAAATCTTATACCTTTATACTCACATCTTAAACCAAATTAAATAAATAACTTGATTTCCATCTCAACTTACTTTTAATTGCAGTTAACCCTTTTCACCGTAATTAAAATTCCAAATTATAAATAAATTTTTATTCCCATTCCCTTAATTTTCTTAACTATTTATTTATTCAAATTTTCAATATTCAACATAAATAGTTTGGTTAAGTTCATTTATTTACCTTCTTCCTATGATTCACAGTTATGGATGTCAATATGATGAAGTTTACATTAGTTAAGATTTCACTCAATTGTTCTCTAAGTCAAATGTTTACAGCTTTCATTTAACTTTAATAACGTACAAATTTACGTTAAATTCCATTTTTAAATGAAGTAATTACCATTCGTTGAATCAAATACTCAATTCATAAATAAAGTCTTGTTTTCAAAAAGTTATATCACAAATGGTCAACTAAAATTTGAATAAGCTTTACTAAATTCTATGGTATTAAATGTTGCAATAAATCCAAATTGCCATGTCTTAAATCCAAATTACTAATTAAGTCTTGATTCCTTTATTATTCCTTTGGTTTTCAAATAAGTTTTTATGATGAATGTGAATTCAAATGAACAATGGAAACCCATTCCCATTTGATTTCACTATTCCATTAAATATCTTCATATTCCAGCTAAATCAACTAACGTATGAATTAGCTATTTCAATCTTCATTAAATTGCGGTTTTTATACAATAGAAATTAAATCCCATTAACATATAAATAAAGGTTGATATCCATCTATTTACATTATATCACACTTGTGCTTCTATTTAGCTTTGTATAAATGTATGAATGCGGAGTCTTGCCTATTAACGTATTAAATAAGCCTTAAAATCAATTAATGCCCCTCCTTAGTTTAACCTCTTTTTATCCGTATTTATTTTTAGAGTAACCCTTGGATTAAATTCCCAAATCACCAATTCAATTAATTATACCTTTCAATCCAAATGTAAATCTTCCACCTTTGAATTCTTATATTAAATGAATTTTATTCTAGGCAATAATTTTTTACAAATGTTTACTGATTCCACATTTATAGGTTTCTTAAATTTTACTCCATCTAAATGTGACACATTTTTATTTCATTCAAACCAATATATATATTCATTCCTATTCAATATATATATTCATTCCTATTCCTTTCATTTGGTTACTGCATTGAAATCTATTTATTAGCTAATACTACGTTAC